>VZRL01004026.1:202460-503736 GCA_013397895.1 Origma solitaria
TTCTAAAAATATATTATATATTCCTGAAATTCAGTATAGAACTTAACTTAGTTCAAACACATTTAGAAATGATATTAAAATAGTTATATAACATATATTAAATATTACAGACAATAAATATTTAAAAAATCTTGATAATTTTTATTTTATTATTTTCCAAGGGTTTGAGTATATTCCATCCAGATTTAAAAAAAAAAGTAAAAGGGAAAACACATAGTTTCTCAAAGAAGATAGAAGAAAGATAAGACACCTCCCTTACTTGGTAATAGATTTTATTTGCATTTACAAAACCAAAGTAAAATCTAAGGGAAAAAATAAACAGTATAACCATGCCAGAGAAGAAAATCTTGGCTGTAAATCCAGATTTTATTGAAGATCCATTTTTTTCTGAATGTTTGGTAAATAATTGATGTAATTAATATCTCTTTTTCTCTGGGGACAAAAAAGCTTTTGTTTATATTCAGATTTCTGTCATCTCTCAAAACTGCTTTCCTCCAGAGAAAAAAATTAAACTACACCCCCAAGGTGCACTAACCAGTAGTTTTAATATCTCTCTTTTTTTTTTTTTAAATACACTAGTGAAATTACAGATAAGTAATGAAATAATTTTCCCATGCTTATGTTGCAGCTTGAGAATTGAGAAATCTAAGTTCAGTTCTCTGTTTTATTCTGATTTCCTTTCAGTCTTTTTATGCAAAATAATATTTTTTAAAATATATGTCTCATTTTTAAACTTCCCCAAAGGGAGTTGGAGTGTTTATAGTGACTGATAGCAACCTCCCTGCTTGCCTCTGCTGAGGGTTGGTAAGGGTTTTGGAAAAAGAGTTGAGCTGACAGATCTGTAGCAGAATGGCTGAAGGACTCTCAAACTCTTTCTAGTCATCTGACCAATGGTTTTCAATTCATAAATTTGGATGCCACCTGCCAAAATTCCTGAAACATAAAAGCAAGCTGGGGTCCCACAGCAAGATACATATATACCTGTCTCGGTGAGCACACACTGATTTGATAAATAGCAGAAGCTATTTAGGAAGTCCTAATTATGTCTTTTGGTTTATAATATTGCTGCCATATTTAAAAAACACTCCAACAAATAAATGAAAAATTGAAACATTACACCTTTTTATTTCAATGTTTTTCTAAGATGTCCAAAACAGTGATATTACAAAAATAATCCTATTTGTAGTTGAGGTCTGCATTTTCACTATCTGCATGGACAGAGACCTCTTTGAATAGACTCATTGAAAGTTCAGGACCTTAAATTGAAAATTCCTTTGAATGAAGAGCGTAAGATTGGGTCTTGATTAAGTCAGGGAATATAGATTTCATTAATACTGCTCTCTGTGAATGCTGCAAGCTGAAAAAAAATTATTCAATGCTATTTGGTGTCTCAGTCCTATTCTGAAAACAAAGTAGCAAGATCAATGACCTGAATAATGAGTATTTCTGAGATGTGTCCTGAATATTTTCACGCAAGTCTCTTTTCTTGACTTGACCTTCACTTTCTTGCTTCTATATTGGTTGGAAAGATATATCCTAATGAAAAGTACATTCTAATGCTCACTCCAAATTAAGTAGAAAGTGGCCAAAGTTGAACTAATAGACCATGTTACTATATTATTCACAATATTGGGCATATTCAAATTTTGCCTTATTGTGTGTAGAGCTTAGCAATTCAGATGAAATTGCTGCTTCTAAGCTTTGTTAGTGTTTACAGCAGATCTGTGGCAGTATGGGATTGCCAGCATCAAATCCCAAATGGAAAGTCCACAACTTTTCCTGAACATATTCCAGTGCTTCACAGGACTTATGATAAAGTTTCCCTAATAACTCCTGTTTTAGGTTTTTATCTCCTTCACAGTGAAGCATCTTTTGTGCAATTAGTCGAATCAGGCCTTATGCTATAGGGAGGGTGCTCAAGGAGAAAGAAAAAAATCTTTTTTCATTTGTAAATGAGCATTTTTAAATGGTGGGATTACTGTTGTTTCAACAGTAATTTTACTGATAGACTACACTCTCCTAAGGAAAATAAAAAATCTGGGGAGGAAACCCCACAGTCTGAAGAATGGTCTTGAGATGTTGAGATTAAGGTCCACTTATACAATAGTTCTACAATACAATAGCTCCCAGAGGGGGGAGATAATAGTCGGTAGCACTGATTTAAAAAAAAAAAAGCACAACCCTCTGTACATCAGAAGTTTGCATGGCTATTCATGCTGCTCCATCTATTTATTACTTGACTTTCTATGGCACTTCCTCTTTAAACTGCTTGCCAAATTCTGTTTCATCCTTGGCTATTAAAAGCCTATTTCAGGGATAAGAGTGTGGAACTGCTGAATGTCAGCTCAAGCACCAGCCTCTTTGGGCTTCACAGTTTGAAGGATTTGGCTGTTTTATATGCAATATGCAATCCACTGAGTGTTATCAGAGCATGTGTAATGGATTAGGATGCGTTAAAAAAAAACAAGCCCCAAACCAAAACACCAAAACAACAAAAAATGGAGATACATTTCTGCTTCCCTTAACTCAGCAGTTAGAAACATACTGCCAGGGTACCGAGTGAATTCATTTCTAATGACTGAGAGTTCAGGGCTGGTGCTCGTCTCGAAATCTGCAGGGATATAGGCCACTGCAGACATCACAAACACAGTTCTTAGTCTGTCCCATTTATATTTCTTTAGATTATATAAATAATTTGAGATTCATGAGTTGAACACAAATGTTGCAGGAATGACCATGGGCCTCTAGCCTTGTGATTAGGTTGGCTTCCTAGAAATTAGATGTCTTAGTTCCTGCTGTCAGGAAGATTTCATCATTTTATCCAGGAACTGCAAAACAAAGAATATGTACATTTATGTAAAGATGTGGGAACTTTTATCTTTCTTCATTTCCTCCCCAACTGTTATCAACAAACCACAGTCCTGTTCCTCTCTGATCAAATTAATCTGTAGGTGAATGACCTACTGAAGTGACTAACACTCTGTCAACAGAGAGGAGAATTTCCTGTTACAAGCTCTTTCTTGTGTTACCATATGAAATAAATCTGAGGCACATCAATCACTTGATTCATTATGTTTAATCCTATCAGTTGACAATTAAGTAAATGCCACAGAATTGATAGAATTAATGTAAAACAACCCACTGAAGAGAAATATTTTTAAGGTGACTTGAAATTTTTGTATGTTGATAAGCACAAAATGATGTTTAGCTCAAGAAACATTTTAATTTCTGTGACTATGCTGGTGAATGAGAATCCTTTTTTTAAACTGCTCTCTCTCCAGAGATTTTGCATAAGAAATTAGGCTGCAGTTCTCCTGACACTAGCCAATGACCTAAAACTTAAGACTGAAATGTCACTGTAACACTCTTGTAGTGTGGAAGACCTAGTTTCCAGTTGCTTTTTCCCTGTTAAATCAGGAATACATAGAGACACAAGTGACACCCTGCTTTCCCAAGTCCCATGATGCTGAAGTATGTTTTTCCCTCTCAGTGAAATTCCTCACTATTACAATGCTTTTAAAATCCAGCCATTTTTTCATAGACATTCTGACCATTTCATGATACAGAGCAGGGATACTTGAGTTTGGCTTAGTATGTAGATTGTAACAGAAATGAGGTGTTTGTATGTATACATAAATACAAATACATAACTATGCAGAGGAATTTTGTATATTTTTGCAACCCAAGGTTCATTTAACATTTTCAGACATTCAATATTTGCTGTAGAGTGCTGTTTTCCTGAAGAATATTTTTTGGCTACACTTCGACTGCACTTTCTTGTCTTCCTTTGACAACATTTCCCATACAGAAGATAGCCTGCTTGACTTACATTATCCTTGAACCCCTTGTTGCCTACTTGACATTAATTTCTGTAACCAAGGCAATATCACAAGTGAAGTTAAAAAACAAATCTCTGAGAATAGCCTTATCTAGATTGATTCTCTCTTCAGACTGCGTACTAAGCAGTCACACAGAGCTTCCAAACTTATAATAGAAGATAGAATTCCTCTCATTTTGATTCCAAAGGAAGACAGTGGAACCCTTCTTTTTCTTGTTTCCAGTATTTCATTACAATCTATATAAATTTCTTTTAAGTTTTGTCCTTCAATTTGTCTGGTTCTGTTGAATATTTCAGTAAATTAAATACTTCGGGCTTCTTTGGAAACAAAAGGGAAGGTAAAACATTGTCATTATCTGTCCTGTTTTCTGGAATGCACTGCACTGTGTGTTCCAGACAAAAATTCCAAGTTCTTTGACATTTTATTGATGCTTAAGTATACAGTTCCCATTACTGAAATCGCTGGACATATCATAATATTTAGCTCTTCTCTTTTCATGGAGTCTTCCATGATACAAATAAGTAAGAATTCTGATGATTTAGAATGGAAAACTGAAAACCGGAGAGAATAATAGGCTTACTTCAAGAAGCTTACCACTTTAGCAATGAGTTCCCCAAGGGTAATGCAATCTAATTTCAGTTTAGTTATTTAAAAGTTCAGTATTGTGTCTAGACTGGTTGTCTAGGAGGCATGTCCAGTGGAGAGGGCAAGTCATCATTTCGTTCTACACTAGTGCTTTATTTTCCACAGGAGACCCTTCTTTTTTCTTTCTCTTTCCATAGTCTGCAGGCAATAGATGCTTAGGCAATAGTTGTCTTATTTTTAAATAACTAAAAATAGGTAAGTGGAGTACAGTCACTAATAATTTTGTAATATTCCTTCTTCTTATGGGGGGGGGCATTCTCAGGGGAAAAAATTGTGATATTTGTCTAAAAGTTCTATTTTATTGGGATTTGATTGAATGAGAGTCACTGCCACATTTTCACTGTAATTTTGTCACAATGGGTACAAACAAAGAACAATTACAGTGATTCATGTGACAACAAAACTGAACCAATTATTTTTATTAGGACCTGGAAATATGATCTTCCTGTAATTCAGTTAAAATATTTTTACTACTGGTCTTTTGGACCTTTCCCTACTGAAGAGAAAATAAATGTATTTACATACACTCATTTATATCTAAAAGAAAGCAATAACTGAATGTGATAAGTGAAATTTGTAAAAAAAAGACACAGGAAGGGTGGTTGGGAAGAAGGGGAAACCCAAAAGTTTATTAAAGCTCTTAAGCCTCCAATAGAATCCCTGTCTTTAAACACTTAAACATTAGCTATGTCAGCTTTTTCTTAGCTCTTATATTTGTTGAGTGTTTTCACAAAGGATAAAGAGTTAGTTCATCTTTTTAAAGAAACATTAAAAAGTGACTCCACATTGGATATGAATGCAAGAGCCAGTGGGCTGAAATGTTGCAGACAGCACTGAAAGATTTTGAATGTGTTTTTATCCCTGCTTTCATCCCCTGTGCCATGATATGCTTTTTGTATAGCGTTTACATTATTCTTACTCTGTTAGATATTAAAAATGTGCATCTAAAACATGCTTTTGTGGTACTGATATGATTTTGTCTAACAGAATTTGAAATTAAGGACTTAATAGATCAGTTCAGATAACTGCATAATGACTTCACAGAATATACTTCAGCCTTCCCCAGAAGTTTCTTAATCAGAGGTTCAGTTCATTAGTCTGCTTCTAATGGCTTCTGAAACGGAAGCTCTTCATGCCTATACCACTATCTTTGAGTATGACTTTAAATGAGGTCCATATTCTTTGTGACTTGTCACGAAATACTTTAAAAAGTATTCATCATGGCTCTCATGAAGGGTGAAAAGCATCAAAGGTTAAGGCAACTGTACTTGTCTTTGGTATAAGGTTAGTTAAGCACCAGTGCAAAATGTAAAGTTACTTAACTGTTACTGCTAAAATATGGCATTCTACAAAATGCTTAATTTCCCATAAAGATTAAGTAACACTAGCACATAACTGACATTATAGTGTAATGCTTGTTTCTATTATTTAATAAAATACAGCGTGCTGTAGAACTTCTGATACATAACTCTCTATTTGTTCTTCATATGAGCTCTTCATTGCACTCTGAGAACAGGCAGTGCAGGTAGTTTGCAAATCAGGGAATGCAAAAGCTTCCAGCAAAGGTGCTGTGAATAATAAAGCTGTGAAATGAAAAAGGTTATGGGTTAACTGCTGAACAAACTTAAGTTCCTGAGAAAGGTCTTCTCCAGTCCAAACTGTGGAGTAATCCAGGAGACTGATTTTCCTTCCACACAGATGAATATGAAGTATGCATGCTTGAGTAAGTGTAAAAGTTGTTTGAATGAAGAGACAATTACATCCAGTATCTCCTCAGGAAAATGTTATATTCTCCAAGACCTGGTAGCATTGAAAATGGGAATAGATGTCATTAAAATGTTTTATCTGGGGGGAAAAACCCAAACTAACAAAATCAAAACAGCAAATAACAACCAACCAACTCCCCTGGCCCACACATACCACAATTACTATTAAGCACATAGGTTTACAAAACATTTAAGGTCAAAAGTTGTATATATGTCACCGAGTCCTAGTTTGCATCATCATTTATCCACATTTTGATAAATTAGGAATATACAGTGAGTCCAAAGCCATGGTGATGGATTGGCCACTTACACTAATTTGTTAATAATCCACCGATATTTTGCTAACTCTGAGTGTACTCAGACAACAGAGAAGGACAGTAAAAAGCAGCTTTTTCACCACATGGGATTTAATTATTTAGAATAAACAGGAAAAAAAATCTATCGAGTGGCTCATGTCAGCGAATTTGCTGAAATAGCACTTCACTCTTAGCATTGCACAGTGACTTAGGTTGATTCTTCATATGACCTTTATTTATTTGCTGAATGACCTTTCTTCTTTTATCAATAATCATATTCAAGTTAATTATCTGCTTGATAGTCCTTCACCATAACTTTACTCTCATTTTGTGCTAATTTTCCATAAATTACATCAGAATAAAATCCCAAACCACTCAATAACAAAGAAGGGATTGTGAAAGTGCACTTTTGACATAATTTGTAGTGGTATATTTCCTATGGGGCTGTGAGATAAGTATTGACTATATCAGGTATCAGTCCCAAAATTATCAGGTGCATTCCAGATTCCTAGAAAACCCTTTGGTCTTTGCGCTGAAGCGTTATGTTAGACAAAATATGACATATCATACTTCTGTCTTCAAGCTTTGGTGTCCTACATAATGCCACAGTTACATGACCCTTTTGTCATTTCCAAGCAGAAATATTTTAGTATCCTATAGGGGAAGCAGGTTTCTCAGTTTTAGACTAATTAGGCTTGGCAGCTTTGTGTTTCCAAGTTGCTTGAATTATTTTTCCAAGGTAATTCCTTTTGTTTTGCCAGCTATTTGCTATAAACATTTATGTTCTTGTTTATGATAATTAATATCTCTCATTTCCTTGCTCCATTAAATGAAAGTACAGTAGAATTATTACGGTTGTTAGAAGATTTCCAGAATGCTACAAGAAGAAGGAGATACTGTTGTCCTCATTTATCTAGATTTAGTGCACTTGCATATGTCTGCTGTTTAGTTATTTTGTAATGTAATAAGAATTTATTTTCTCAATTCTAAACATGTGACTTACCCAAGGCACCTAGTTTAAATGAAATATCTGTCTCAAAGCTCCTCTTTTCTCTTCGACAGATCTTGCAATTACTAGAACACATTTATTTGTTAAGGTGCATTACAGACATGTTTTGTCACGCTTTTTGGGGCATTCATTTTGCATCACAAATAAGAATAGTGTCTCTGTCCTGAAAAAGCAATATACTGCGGGGATAGGCAAACATAGATAGCTATTAAAGTGATTACCATTAATTGACAAGAAGACTAATTTCCATGGTATCTTTTGAGTGAGAATTCTTCAAAAGTTCTGGAATTTTGGATACAGTATAAAAATTAGACTTTGAAGTAACACAAAACATAATTCTCTGATGTTGAAAACATGATATAGATGTTTTCTTTGCAATAGGAAATAACAGCTGTTTCAGGGAAATGTATTTAAGGTTTTATAATATTGACACAAAATTGTTCCAGAATTCTTTCAATTAATGTGGGCTTATTCATTCAGAGGATCGCCAAGAAAAGGAATAAGAAAAATCAACAGGAAAAGGTGGTATTTAAAAACAATGTATATAACCTTAGCTTGAAATAGATTACCTTAACAAGTTAATGCAGATCCAGGCAAATTAGATGTATTTCAAAACTGTCTCAATGTGCTACTCATCTATTTTGAAATGAGAGCAGAATTTATTTGCTGTGGTAGAAGAAAGCTTTAAAAAATTCATTTTCAATGTGTACGTTATTGTATTTCTTCTTCTGAAGAAAATTTAGCTTTTAATAGAAGTTACATTCTTTGCAAAAAGGATAGTCTGACTTAACAGACACACACCCTGTAGAAGATTTCAGATACATAGTAAAACAATACTTCTAAATACATGTTCCATACATAGGAGACAAGTTGATGCTTTTGAAAGTCTGTGGAGGGAAACCTGTCTGCCTAAGGAAGCCTTTGGGATGTTATTAGCACTTCTTATTTCTTATTAAGAACTTATTTTTAGAAGACACAGCTAACACTGAAACTATGACCAGCTGGCTTCCAATTGCATATAAAAAATCATAAAATCCTCCCAAAAATTTTATTGTTCAAATAAAGATCATAGTGGAATATTGGGGTTTTACGAGCTTTAGAAGAGCTCAAAAATATTTTGTAGGATTAGAGCATAATGAAAATCATTGATGATAAAAGTTTTTGTTCTGTACAAAATAAATAAAAAGACTGGGCCACACTTGGAAATTCATTGAAAGAAATAGACTGAAAGACTCTATTATACTTTATTACATACTTCAGTGTTATTTGCTTTATTCACATGAGCCTAGTTTCAAATAAGCTATGTTAAAATAAAATGCCTGTTTTAAAAAGAGTATTTCAAAGACATGTCACTTAATCTTTAAGCATAGAAAAGTCCAAAGGCTGAGCTGCTGTTTTCTTTTAACAAGGCAGGACTAGTCAATGATAAAAAATTGAACACTTTTATTAGACATGTTTTAGCCTAAATAATCATAGGACCATATTTTTTTCTGAAGCACAAATAATACAACATTTACTCAGTTGCTTTCTACATTTCATGTTTTCCCTAAGTTTAACAAATGTATATGCAATCTTGGTTTTTCTAAACATATACTAAATTACAGGCATAAAAAGATATTCTTATTGAAAAATTCAAATACTTTTTTAAAAATTTTAATGATTTTTTTTAACAATTAAAATGTATTGAAAATGTCTAGGGCAAATGGGATCTGTCCTAGAATTGCTACAAGTACTGTCTCTGATAGCTAGGTCTAAGATATTTTTTACAAACTTTCTTAAGCTAGTTTTGCAATATCTGTTCTTAAAGAACTATGTAAGACTAAAAAATAGCCAACACACCTGTCTAAGTTCCAAGTGGTTTTTATTATTGCCGTGATTCTTTGATTTGTTCATCTTTGCTAATTGAAACTTACACCACTAGGCACTCTTACTCATTTGTTGCTGCATATGTGTACTTTTTGCTACTATTCAGGTAATTGTTAATTTCTCAATTAACATTACCCAGAATTTTGAAATGCCCAGCAGTGATGAAGATGCTAGCAATACCAAGTGTAAACCAGTAATTATCAACAATCATAAAGTGAGCAAGCTGAGAATGACTTATTAAAAACCATATCCCACGTCTGAAATAAAACAGAATGTAGTGAGCACACTGTGCTGTTTTACCATTCTTAAACACAGTGAGAGTATATAAATACAGGTGCTTGCTTGAAACTTGTAAGTACCAACAACCTAAGTTCTGAAGTCATTTAGAACTCAATTAGCGTGAAAAGCTGAACAAAACAAATCCCTTAACGAGGCCAGTACAAGAAGGCTTACTTTTAAAAACTGAAGCATACAAAAAAGAAAATCCATTTTGTGAAGGAGGGAACATACTGCAAAAGTTGCAGCCTGGTTACTGTATCAATGTCAGTCAAAGGAGATAAAAATGGGAAGGTAAATACAGTAATTAAATGTATTATTTTAAAAGTTAATTGGTTTCTTTCACATTATATTCTCATTGTCTGGATCTTCGCAAAGAACCCAGTGGAAGCAAGCATCTACTTTCAATCTAGTTCCCTAGAATTTCACTGCTTACATCAAACCGTCAGATGAAAACAGGCATTACATAATTTACATCAAATTGGTTTCAAATGCAGAGAATTAAGTCAATGGAGAGAGACTTCTCCATTGTTACCAGATGAGGAGTTCGTGGTTGCTTTCTGTTTACAGTCATGGAGGTTACTGTAATGCAGTGAGATCTCATTTGAGATGAAATATCACCAATGGAGATGAAAGTCCTAGTGCCACAAAGTGATGAACAAAACAAGTTTTGTTGGGCAGTGTCTCTGTACAGCTGCAATGGCTGTGACCCCACTGAACCTCCTACAGCTGTGTGACTACCTGGCACACACCAGCATCTCAGAGGTAAGGCAATGTTCCTCAGTGTAAGTCCTTCACAGCCAGAACAGTTGTCTCAATTTCATGACCCTGTAACTTGACAACTTAATGCAGAGATTCCTGAGTAGCTCTTGACAGTGTCAATTGAGCCAAGTGCTGAAAAACCCAAAATTCACACAGAATCATAATCAAGGTTGGAAGATACCTTTAAGGTCATCTAGTCTAACCATCAAACTATCAGCATTATCACCGTGAACCATATCCTCCAGTGACACATCCAGACCCCTCTCGAACACTTCCAGAGATGGTGACTTCTTGACCTCCCTGGGCAACTTATTCCAATGCCTAATCACTCTTGGAGTATTTTTTTCTTAATATCTCATCTGAACCTCTCTTGGCACAAGTTAAGGCCATTTCCTCTTTTTTCACTTGAGACATGGCAGAAGAAACTGACCTGCAGCCTCTTTTCAGGTAGTTGAAGAGAGAAATGAGGTTCCCTTCAAGTGTCCTCCAGACTGAGCAACCCCAGTTTCCCCAGCAGCTCCTTACAAGACATGTTTTCTAAACCTTTCATAAACCTTATTGCCCTTTTCTGGACATGTTCCAGCATCTCAGTGTCCTTTTTGAAGTGAGTGACTCAAAACTGAACATAGGATTTGAGGTGAGGCCTCACCAGTGCCGAGCACAGGGGTACAATCACTGCCCTGGTCCTGCTGGCCACGCTTTTGCTGATACAGGGCAAGATGCCATTGGCCTTCTTGGCCACCTGGGCACACGCTGGCTCATGTTCAGCTGTCTATCAGCCAGCATGCCCAAGTCCCTTCCTGCTGATCAGCTCTCAAGTCACTCTTCCTTGAGCCTATGGTTCTGCATGAGGTTGCTGTGAACCAAGTGCAGAACCCAGCACTTGGCCTGGTTGAACCTCATGCCATTCTCCTCATCCCATTGATTGAGGCTTTCCAGATCCCTCTGCAGAGCTTTTGCACTGTCCAGCAGATGAACCCTCCCACCTAACTCCATGTCATCTGTGAACTGTCTGAGGCTGCACTTGAGCCCCTTCTGCAAACCATCAATAAAGGTGTTAACCAGCACGGACCCCAACACTGAGTCTGGGGAAACACCACTGGTGACCAGGAGGAGGCAGTGACAGAAGGTATGGTAGCAGTTGAAAGAGATACATCAAGATGGGATGACCAGCTAAACTTTAGCTAAAGTGTAGAATATCACCAGGTCTCTCGGAAAAGACTTGACTACCTCTTAAGTGCCCTTAGGGATGTTTTGGGGAGTGGCATTTTCTGTCATAGTACACCTTTCATTACTTTAATCTCCCACTTGAAACATGGTCAAGTGCCTAAAAGTAGCTTGAAAAGGAAAATCATAATCAGTTGTTGACAATAAATATGATGTATTAGTTGTCATCACAATGTAATACAGATTATTTTGTGCTGGAGGGATATACATGTACAGATCTTCCTTAAGCACTACATCCAAAATGGCTGAGTCATACAAGAAATTAGGTATTTATTACTTCTAATAGCTTTTCCAACTGCATGTACCAAGAAATCGGTGATAGCCAATAAAGCATGATTTTCTCTTTTGTCACAGATCTTGATAGAATCAAATGTAAACCCCACCAATTGTATTCATAAATACAATAGAGAGGAATAGGTAATTTATATGAATATTCATATATTGAGCTCAGAAAAAGGGGACCTTGTTATTCATCACTTTAAAACATGTTTATAGAATACAAATATATTGGTTCTTGGTTTTTTTTTCCTAATGCTGATGAAAATGAATAGTACTTGGGGACCAAGTCTGCCTATTAAAGTGATGTGATACATTACCATGCTTGTACAGAAATGAGCACAGATGGCGGGCCTATTATTTCTCTAGCAAGAAATTCGTCATTTTTTTTCCCCAGGATTCAAATCTGAGCAACACTTGCCTAAGTCAGACTACCTCTGTGGGGATCCTTAAAATGTTTTTGCCATTACTTGTACATTAGGAGTTAGAGAAACAGAAAGTGATTAATGTTGTATTAAAACTTTAAAATGAATGAAGTCTCTCAAACCAGGAGTCTGAGATTTTTATATTTTCCTCCACCCCCAAATAAAGGGAAACATATTTTGCATGTAAATGGGAGTCTACAGGGATGAAGTTTTGTGTACCATGCTCAGATTCCCAATAGCCTGTTTAGCTTTGACAGATCATTTAGTTTACATTAGAATATTTGAAGAAGTTAGATTTATAGACATTTGTTAATTAAACACAATTATGTGGAATATGAAACAACAATATATAAGTAATTTATAGGTTTTGTATGCAAAGATATCATTTCAAGCAGAAAAAAATGGATTAAACAAAAAGATGTTGACTTTCATAATCTTACTTTTATGATAAGAATCAATAAAGCAATACTTCATAACATTTAGTCAATGCCTTGCTATACACCTGAAGAAAGAGAAAAGGTTTTCAATCTGCCTTATGACTTGTCAGAACATATAATTACAACAAACTCAAAGTTAAATGAGAATTTTTAATGCCAGTTGGAGCCAGATTGCCTTGCGATGAAAGCAAATTTAATATGGCTTAGGATTTCCAGTAACAAGACAAATCCAAACATATATATTCATATTCATTTACTCCAGTATATTAAGTATACTCACATTTGGGAGCGCATTACACATTGTCTCTACCACTCCTTCTTCCTCACACTCTTCCCCTGCTCCATCTCATGAGTGAGTTGTCCATGAGCTTCTCTCACGTGGGTGCTTCTTGCAGGCTGTGGTTCTTCACAAACTGCTCCAGTGTGGGTCTTTTCCACATGGTGAGGTACATCAGGAGCAGGCTGCTCTGGCGGGGGCCCTTCAGAGGGTCACCTGCCAGCAAACTGCTCCAGCAGAGACTTCTCTTTCCATGGGTCTGCAAGGCTGTTTCTCTCATATTCCCAATTAATCTCATCCACCTTTTCTTGCATAGAGTTTTTTCTCCATTTTAAATCTGTTGTCACAGGAGTGCTACCACCATCACTGATGGGCTTGGGCTTGTCCAGCAGTGGGTCTGTCTTGGAGCCAGCTGGGATTGGCTCTGCCAGACGTGGGGAATACTTCTGGCACTCCAGAAGCCACTCCTGCAGCCTCCCCTGGGCTTTTCTTTTGCCAAGCAAACCGAATGCATTTGGTATTTGGAAACGTTGTGGAGGATAAGGAGGTCTGCAGGCAGCAGGGAAAATAACAAATGCATTCTGTAAGCCCTGGAAAGGACCATGCCAGTTCTTGGTGAGAGAAAGGTAAGTAGTGAGAAAGAAGGTAGAAAGGTGCTAAACAGCTCAGAGCAAGTAAGAACAAGTAATACCAAGGTTGTTACTACCAGTACCTAATGATCCAATATTTGTTCAATGCCAATAAAGATGTGGTGTTATCAAGCACTAGTGTGCTACTTGTCACTGCTTCAGTGCAGATGCTACCTCTGCTTCTGCTTCTCACCCTTCCCCAATCTCAGTTAAAAAAAGCTGAAGAGGAATTTAGAGAATGTTGACTCTGAAGAGGTTGGAGAACATGATTGGAACTCCTAGTATCAGGTGTACTCACAAGGCAGCATTACCTTCCCAGCTGCTTTCTCTCATGTGAAAGAAGGGAGTCAGTCCTACAGAACATACCAGCTGTGCAAGGCTTCTGATTTCATTGTAGAAATAGCTGAAAAAGAAATGATAGTCTTGAATGAGTCATTGCCAAATAATTCCCAGGTGAGTTAAATCAATTCGCAGGTGAGCTAAATTAATAAAATTGTAGTCTAGAGAAGTCTCAACTTCTGCATGATTTATTTCTTCCTGCATGGTTAGAGAAATGAGTACCGTTGAATTAAAAACAAGAGAAAGGGTATTCTTTTTCACAGTTATGCAGTTCACAGACAAATGTGCAATAGCTCAGTTTGCAGAATTTGAAAAAAAGGTGTTAATTGAAGAATTCTGAGTGACAGAAAGTGAGAACACAGATTTTGCATGCTGTGAAACAGAACAAGACCACTCTATAGAAAGGATAGACATAACCTTCAAGATTTTTTTTGTAGTGTCATAGTAGGAAAAAATATTTTGATACTGCATTAAACTAGTATGATGAGTTAAACCAGTTGTTTTTCTGGTGAGTGCAGCTTGGTTCAGCGGGAATTAATTCCTTATTATAAATTTAGGTTTATACAAATGACTGCCAAAGGATATTTTTTTGAAGGAGGTTTTTATGTTTACTTTTATTTTTTTCACACTTGGAATTACCAGAAGATTTGTTGACCCAGCCCAAATTGCTGCATTAAACAGTCACCCAGCACTAGCAGGCAGGCTGCAGATTTTGTACACACCTCTGTACAAAGCTTTTCCCCATCACTTTAAGCTGGCAAATGGCTCCATCACTACAAGACAGCATAAAAAGCTGTCTGCTGTAAATCAAAATAACACCTTTTCAAGAATATGAGTCATTCATATATTCAGTGTCTATACTTCCTTAGGAATATCCTGAATCTCATTTAGGGTGATATTTAAGCAAAGATCAAGGACAAAATATTGTTGTTATGTGGCAACCTTGTTTTACTGAACTTCACTCATTGTTTTGCATATATGGAAGCTTTTCTGCAGAGCTAAGAGGACTTGTAATATTTTTCATAAAAGAAATTCTGCAAAATTTGGATATTCTGGGTTATCTGTGCTTATATGTATATCTAGCAGGTAGGGATTAGACATTTCTTTATTCTGATAAGGTTATTTCCTTTCTTTTTCTTACAGCATAACAGCTGGTAAAATACTTTTGAGACAGAGCTATTCTCTTACAGAGTATGCAGAAAAAATATAGCATATGGAGGGTATTTGCATAATGTACAATATCTTTGATGAGAAGGTAGATATTCAGTTTTTCGTGCATAACTTGAGTATTACATATGATATGGTAAGTTGAATGAAGAATTGCTTCTTAATAAGCTACAGAATGCTGCTTGATGGTTAGTTTATTTACTGTATTTTGAATTTTGATGTATTAGAAACAATGTTCTACTTACTCCTGCAGCTCTTTTTTGAATCAGCTTATATATGTTTTTTATTTCTTCTTTAGTTATATATATAGAGTACATTTTGGTCAACTCTTACTTATATAATTTATGTAATGCTAAATAATTTTTTCACAATATGGCTGTTATCATTCAGTAAATTGTCTGAGCATGCACTCACAAAAACACTAGAAAACTTTAGGTTTATTTCTGAACATACAGCATGTGTTGAATCTGGAATTTGTTTTAAAAACCTAAAATGTCACACATTTAGGCAATCATCATGTAGTTGCTATTTAGCAAAGTCAAAATGGAGGAGAGTTTTTTTGCATGCAGACAAAACACCGTGCACATGGCTGAATGTTTAATGCTGCAAAATGCAAAATAACCTTCCTTATTAAAGTTTGCAGTAAATTTAAAGCTCTAATAAATAACAGAACTTTGTGGAATGTTGCAATTATATTTTGTTGTATTTATTTTTTGTGAAAATTACTTGCACAAAATTAATGCATCTCATTAAAGTGGTGTGTTGGTGCCATGAGAGATAATACAAACTAGAAGATGACTCTCTGAGAGTAGAATAAGTTACTAAACCATTTTTATGTGTGTTTCTGTATTAAACTAGCTATACACATCGTGTGGTTGGCAGTGGAATCAAAGCTCAGTCTGCAAATCCAGAAGTAAAAGTGAAGGGAACAGATCCTGTAATAAGTCAAATTATTGACAAGCTGAAACATGTTATTCAGGTAAGATGCTTTTTCCTATGGATACAGTATAGTTCTAACTACCACTCTAGTAGTGAAAGTATTAATTTACTGTACCATAAAGGTTAATTATTAATTCAAGTTTCTGGTGGAGACACGTCCACAGGAAAACACTAGTTGTTCTCTGTCTCACTTCAGTTATTAAAAATGATTTAGTCAAAAGGTTTGCATATGGTAGATAAGTGTAGGAAGTGAGGCTCTGGCAGCTGGGCCATCTGTACCTGCAAGTACCACAGCTCGGCATTGCAGTAAGCGTACAGAAGCAAGAACAGTATGATTTAGGGATATTAACTGGGTGCATATGTTTAAATAACAATAAAACATAATTTCCCTCTTCCCTCTTTCCTAAATCTTGGTTCTTTCTTAACTTGCATTGCTGCGAGGTTTTTTATTTATATACCAGATAGAAAAATTAGAAAGTTTGAATGAAAATCACATGCTTGCTAAACGAGCTGGTGTTCATTACCTGATGTACATGTCTCTGAGTAACTGAATTTAAGGCTTACAAAGAAGTCAATTCCAGTATGGTTCTGTACAATCATAACATTGTAATAAGTTTACAGGATTACAGGTATCTCTGGTTACGTGCTGCATTTATATGCACAGATAGCCAGAACTAGAGGACAAAAACAAAATTCTTTTGAAGCCAACAGTTATTTTGCCAACAGCTCTGAATTTCAGTTTAAAAATATAGGTTTTCACTCTAATCTGAAGACTCAGTGACAGGAAAGGTTCTACTGGCATTTTTAACCCAGTATCCTCTCATTTGCACTGGTAAAAGGAGAGGCTGCTTAGGGAGACCATGAAGCTTAGCACATTTATGGTGTCCACTTGCCTTCTCTACCCCATTCCCCAAACACAAGAATTAGAGATATTAAATGTCTTTTCTTTGCCTAGTGCATTTAGTTCATTACAGCAAGTCTAAGGACTTGCTTTTATTCTCTTTCTACATCTTGACAGCTTTTAAATACAGTTTCCCATGTGGTTTCTGGAGTTGAAATATTACTGATAACTTCACGGTAAACCCTCTTGGTTCCTATATCTCTAATTGTGAACAATAACTCTTCTCTGACAACAAAAGAAAGAGTGATAAATAGAAAAAAAAGCAGAAAAAGTTATTTTCCATCAGTAGTGTTGTTTTCTGGGAGAATTGGCATTAGGATTGAAGTTCAAAGGCAATCATTATTCCTTCTTTCTTAAAAGAAATACCTTTTGCATCCCTCCAGCTTCAGCATCATGCTTTTGTCTCTCTTCTTTATTAAAATGGTGAGTACAATGGTGGAAAAATCAATGCAATTTTCCCTACAAGAGATGCCATGATTTAATTAATAACTACAAAATACTGTGCAAAGATAAACCTTGCAAATCTTACTTGTAAGTTCCAAGGTCTTTCATATATCAGGAATGCCGTCCTCCTTTGATATTAAAACTTCACTGTATAGTTTATTTTGTTGGTTTCCTCTAGAGACTTGGAGTTGTGTTGTTTTCTCCTTGAGTGAGTATCTAAAAGAGTGGAAGAGAATATTTCCATTATAAAGTATTTCATTTTGAGAGCTTACTTGCCCTTGTCCCTAAAGACTTGAGTGGGGCTTGGGGAAAAGGATGTATAATGTACGTACTGAAATTCTTACTAACCTCCAAATATATTATCTTTCTGTGGGATAGCTTCTTTTCTGTAGCTCTGAGTATGAAAATAGGGTCAAGGGATACAGAGAGCATCAAATTCCTTAGAGACCTGACATATAACTGCTTTTCCTCAGGAAAAGGAAGGGGCTGAAGAAGCTGCAGAAAAAGCTTTCTTCTTTACAATTTACTGCTTGGGAAAGGAAGATGAGGAGTGTAAATTAGAGATTCAAATACAAAAGATCACCTTTTTGTCCTGTGTGATATGGAAAAAGATGAATCACATATTAAGCTTACAATGAGCAGAAAATAAGGGGAGCTTAATGGATTGTGGTGTTGCCTCCGAGATAAAGTCATACTTAAACCAAACACACTATCCAAGCTGTATTATTGAACTTCAAAATTTTAAGTAGCTAACTTAGTAGGAACAAAATACATTTGTCAAGTTTTTCAAAGCTAATCATTCCTGAAATTTATAAAAGGATATACTTTAATTCAGCTTTAAGGTGAGACAGATTTGCAGGTTGGTATATTACTTGCTCTTTATGGAGACAACTATATATATTTTTGTATAAATCACGTGTTGCTGTAACCTTGGTAAACAAATACATTCTTTTACTTAGTTGTGTTTTGTATATAGCCGTTTTCTCTCTATCTTAGGAAAAAGGAAATTAGAGTGGTAATTCAAGTTTTACTTGACTTTTCACATCAGCTTTTAAACATTTCAAGATTTAGGATATCAAAGTAACATTTCCTTCTGTCTCATCATGTCATGATAAGATATGGTCTCAACCACAGTCAGAGCTCTGTGTATCTGTGGCAAGTACAGCCTGATTTTCTTTACCTTATACAACCTGTGATGGTGCCAAGGCCTTCAGGACTGAACAGTCTCTACCACTTAGTAAATATCAACATGCACAAAGAATCAGAAGCTTTGCTTCTGGTACTTTTCGCAGTAAGAATGGTGAAATGCACTGAAATGCAA
The DNA here is from genome assembly GCA_013397895.1 of Origma solitaria. Classification (NCBI taxonomy): domain Eukaryota; kingdom Metazoa; phylum Chordata; class Aves; order Passeriformes; family Acanthizidae; genus Origma; species Origma solitaria. The sequence continues at coordinate 221,302 of VZRL01004026.1, forward strand.
TTTAACCAGTGATAACCTATAGCATTTTTTTGCAGCAGAGGTGGAATTCAGTTCTTTAATCAGATGCCTGCATTTCAGTGTTTAAATTTCGCTTATTTGTAGAAGTACTCCACAGACCATAAAGAGCTGTTTATTTGGCCCTGTGTAAATGTGTGCATCAGGATTAGAACAACTGTGGTTGTTTTGTCTTGTGCAATATAAAAGGAGTTTGGATGCATCACCCACATGTTGACATCTGCACTGTGACACCTGCAGCTGGTGTCATTCTGAAGGGTTTTCACCCTTGTGTGAGGTTTCTGAACCCTTTCCAAAAAGTTGTCAGTTTCAACATGCAAACTATTTTTGAAACTATTTTCAAAATTTTTTTTCATCTAAAAACTAGACATATATCATTTTCTGTGGATAAATATTTAGCATATACAAACATAAATATACATACACATACAAACTTCATTTTATTCTTGTTTGGTTTTACAATTTTTTTAAAAGTATGGTTAAACTATAGAAGGACTAATATCAAGAAGGTCACCAGTTTTACGCTTAGAATACATGATGTAAGATAAATTGAAGAACATCTCCTGAATACATTTTGTCCTTCCAGATCAGGAAAAGTCATTCTTTCTGGTAAATCCAGAGTATAAAAACTCTGTTAGGAAGCTTCATTGTTTTCTGAAACTTTATTTTCTCTTTGCCTTCAAAGCTGATGACCATTTTTATCAATTGCACTGAATTTCCCTTCTTAGTTTCAAGATTCCCAAAAAAGCAAAAAAGGAAGTGAGTATTGTGAGGTGTAAAGGGAGAACCTGTTTAAGGGAGAGTGCAGTGAACTCTCAAAAAGCCAGACAACACATATTAAGCATAAAAATGACTAAATATTATTAAATAGCAAAAGAGCAGATATCTTTGAGATCCCGTATTTAATGTTTACATAGGCAAACAGATCAAGGCCATTCTGCCCTAGATACAGAAAAGAACAGACTTCTCATAGCTTCTCCTCTGTTTTTGCCAGGTGGTTATACAAAGGCATAAAAATCCCAAGCAAATAATTAGCTTTATGATATGTAAAAATAAAATGCTTAAACTCTGTTTTCCAGGTTCTCTCCTGTTAAAAACTTTAAACCTCTGAAATCAACCCCTGGTTGCACAAGTGACAGTATCTCTCTTCAGCAGGCTGTGATTTCTGGGCAGTTCTCCTTTGTGGGAGGCTCACAGTAATCCTCCTTTTTCTGTAAATAGTGGATTTACCAAAAAATCAATAGAACTTTTTGATTCTGTTGGACCCCAACGGCTGTAATCTGTGCTCTGGACTCCACAGGTTTGTATTCACAATAACAAAGTGCAATTAAAGGAACTGATACAAACTTTGCTGAACCAGTCAGTGCTGAATATAGCTTGAGAAAGTCACCTTCTTCTGTAAAACTCCTGTCTTGTACAGACTGGTGTTTGGAGAGTTTTAAATGATGGGCTCTTCTTCGTTCATTTATCTTCACGGCAGGCAAATTACTGGTTTACTGCATATTCTTTTATGTACTGCAATCTGCAGCTATCCCTCTAATCGGTAATCAAGATAAGCAAAGTCAGTTGCATATGGCAAAAGTAATAATGGGGATTATTTTCCTTTCTTCCCCAATAATTTAAAACCACAATTAATTCATCATTCCTGCAAGTACAAATACTAAGGTTATGAAGTAAGTATGATATTTTGGAACTGTGATTACAGGCAATTTGACCTTGGTCTTTTCAGTGTGTTTTTTCTTTCAGAAGACAATCTCAAAAAGATACCACTTTTGAAAATAATAGACATTACTTGGATCTTGTATTTACGGGGTAAATACAGTCTTCCTAATTCTAGGAAATCTTGCCATAGCAGACGATACTCCTGTGTCTGACTGTCTAAATTAGGCAGATTAAATCTCCCTCTGGAGATCTCCAGAGGCACCTACCATTAGTGACTACACTAGAAATTTAAATGCTTCTATCAGGATAAATTATTTCCAGTTTCTAGGTGCAGTGAAATGTATGTCTGAACTTATGTAGAAAAGATCCTATCTTACACTGCTACACCACTAGAGTGCTAGCTGATATGCATAAAATAATATTTACTTTCTCCACAAAGGGCTGTGAACTGTCCCTAATGGAATTGATGCTTACATTCCTTAAAGGAGTAAATGCCAGTACTTCATATGACATTAAATGTTGGTGACAGTCTAATTTTTCCTTTGCTACTTGTCATTATTATGGCATGGTGAGCACTCTGTTTCGCCATGCTGCCATTTGCCCATTTACCTGTCTCAAAAAGGTTGCAAAAATAGTGAGATGAGATTTTGTTTTGACACTGATTTGGCAAGCTAACAACTAAATTTTCCAGCTGCATTTTTTAAAGCTTTTATCAATGTACCACAGCACAGGCAAGTTAATATGTGTTTTTGTAAGAGCTGTTCAAGTATGGCTTGGAAATGGGGGTGGAATATATTACCTGAATCCTCACCTGCTCATACAGAAAACCATGTCTGGAAATTTTCCATACACAAGGTGTAGCACTTTGGTTGTGCTTCCCTTTCACCACTGATAGCAAGTTTGTGCCTACTTGCTGTAGTGTTATGATAATCCCCTAACAGTTAAAAGCTCTCTGCCTCCTGAAATAGTTCCAACAGCCATAGAAATGTCACAAATTAGACATTTTGATGACTTTTTTAATGACTGAAATGCAATTTTTTTGCATGGAATGAGAGAATTCTCAAGAGTGCAGCATTGGACAGATACTTAGTTTGATACACTTTTCAGTAACATGCTCTTGGAGACTCATTTTTTAACCTTTTCTTTCCCTTTCTCTTTTAATGCTTTTTGTTGAAATAGCATAACCTGCAGTTTGTACATTTCAATAACAGGTAACTGGGAAGCAAAATTTGAGTGCACTTCATGCTGCAGCCATTCTACCTTGGCTGGTGTTACAGCTGTGTTTGCTCCTAAACTGCCTATTTATTTTTTGTTGCACCAGGAAAGACTTCCTCACAAGTTTGTTTTGTATTTCATATTACAAATGCATATCTAAATGTTAATTTTGCCTTAGATTTTGTTTTTACTGGGTTTTTTTCCACTTTTTAGTTTCATCCAAAGTTGGAACAAACCTGCAGGTACAGAATAGCTCAGTATGTTGATTGTGTTAATTTTTTTTCCCAGTGATTTGTTGGCACTCCTTTTTTTTTATTTTTTATTTCTGGAACTAATACAGTGCTACTGTCTTTTTGAAATCAAACCCTTGAACAAATTCCATTTTTGGCAAGGCATGATAGTGGAGTACTAGTGATGTGTCATACTGGCATATTCCTACTTGACAGAGAAGTCTATTTTGTATTTGTTGTGTGAGCTGTTCCTGTCTTTTATCACATCTACATAGAGCTGATTTATCCTACGGTATTGACCTGAGGTGCCTCTACCTGTTGGCTGGTGTTAAATACTTGATTATTACCATTGCATGTAAAATATTGGCAGAATTCCTGTAAAAATATTAAGCAGTTGGAAATGAGGTGGGAAATTATTTTCTGAGTTTCATAGTCCTCTCTTTAAAATATACTTCAACTTTCAGCTTCAAAAGTACACAGAAGAGTGCAGGATTGCTGGTGTTTTTGTATCTGTTGAAAGTGAAAAGGTTTCCTTCACAGTTCTATACTGAAGGTAACGATATAAACCCTTTTTGTTTCTCACAGAGGTGGTTCTTCTGTATTTGTAAGTAAAACACTAAAAGTTATATGAACATTCTGAGACGACTGTATGTCTTAGAAAATTATATGCACAATAATAGGTAGAAGGCAGGTTTAAGGCAGAAAAGGAAAAAGTGATTAGGAGGGCATGCGGTTTAGCTGATGCATCTCCCACTGCTGGGATGCTTAGGAGGTAAATTGAGAAGAGCAGTCACCCGCCACATAGTCCTTTTGGTCAGTAATTTAATTAAAACACCAATAATATTTTCCCTAGTTTGTTTTGTTTTTGACTAACTAGATTACTAAAGTTATTAAGAGCTAATCAAAGTCCTATTCATTTAGAACAAACAATCATTTTTGTAAAGTATCTTTTCAAAATAGGATTTATGCTGAAATGACGACTCTTCATTACACAGAGCTTTCTGAAATTGTTGTTCAAATTCGTATAAAACTCTTAATGATGGGCTAATAAAAAACTCTTAGTTTTTTGGGGTTTTTTTGCTTTTTTGTCTTCTTTCATTTCTTGTAAAGCCCTGCACAGTGAGAAAATATATTTGTTGATGCAACAGGGAGATACTGTCAATTCTTACCCATTTTGTGAGGAGAACCATGGCAGAGACACATAAGACAGCCTTTTCTAGCTACTTAGGTGGATAGTGACACTAACTGAAGTATTCATTATGGTGCAGATCCTATCTACAAAAGTCTATTTTGAACCTAAATTGCTTGCTTTTATAGCTGGTAAAAACTGCTTGTGTTAGGTTTTTCAGCGAAACAGGACCATTGTTCTACCTCCTTATTTTTAAGTACAATATTAAGAGAAGGAGAGTTTTGAGATTTTGGAAGAGCCTGGGGTAGCTCTGCCTGCTCCTTTTAGAGCCCACCACACCCCATACACTGTTATAATATGTACTTCTGAAATCAATATTCTTTTTTCATTAATAACAGAGGAATATTCTCAAACTGACATGCTTGGAACAACATGTTTGGTAAAAAGGGAAGAGAAATGTAGACTGGTATCAAATAAGTCTTTAAAAGATTTAAGTAAAGCAGGATATCAACTCTCTAGTAAAAAGTGAAAATCAAATTTGTGGCTCTAACTTACTAAATCTGACACACATCACAAAGCTATCCCATCATTAGCTTAATTGACAGTCTCTTCAGAGGACAGGCTCAGCAACTAAATAGAATAATATCACATCAGGATGGAAAGTATCAACAAAAATTTGAGAAGCAACTTACTGTTCCTCTTAGTACTAATTAATGACATAAACAATCTGTCAGCATTTCAATAACATTAAGAAAATATTTTGTTTTCAAGCAAATACATTAAAAAGTAAAAAGAAGAGTGGGACAGTAACTGGAGTTAGCAGTAGGTACCATTAAGATGTACCATTTACGTGGTCTTGCAGTAATGGTTTCCCCAGTACCATGGAAATGCCTGCATAAGCAGTTCCTCCAGGCTGATATATCAAGGGAATAAGAAGGATGGCTGCACTGTGTGTACATTTGTGTATTGGTACTGGCTGAGCACTGTGTCCCACCCTTAGTTTGCTGGCTGTGGATTGTGTATGGGAGCAGAGATTGTTCAAATACAGCAGCAGTTCTGAAAATGTTGATAGATAGTGGGAATGCATTGCCTCTTGTCAGTCCAAGTGTCACAGCTGAGGAGAACACTGCTGGGGGGTTGAGGGTTGGGCTAGATGACCTTTAAAGGTCCCTCCCAAGCCAAAATATTCTATGTTTCTATTGATTCCGTGACTATACTCTGTGAACTCATATGCTATTAACACCAGCTAATGCACATGGGAAGAGCTGTCATAAAGGCTGTGGACATGAAAAGATGTTGTCAGCAGCTATAAAGCAGAAAGCACAAAGGAAACAGGCTTCTTTATCATCAGTGACCATAAGAACATTTCTTAAAATATGTGCAACAGTCAATATGCAAAATTGTGACACCTAAAACAAAACAGGTACCACAGCAACACAAAACACCTAAAAAAAAAAAAAAAGGCAAAAGCATTTCAACAGTTAACTGTTAAAGGGAAAAAGTTGATGTTCACAGAATTTCTGGCCTGAAAAGTAATACATCCTTTTTGAGCATGTTGAATGTTTCCTATTTCAGACAGGCTATTTCCTTTTGGTCTCAGTCCTGGGAAATCCTCGGAGGCAGTGACCTGTGGAGAGCAATACAGAGCAAGTCATTTGCTGCAAGCATCGTCATAATTTGTTCTCCTTGCCAGTTTGTAAAATAAGCAATGTGTTCTGTAGGCACAGGAAATATCAGTCTGGAAAGCACTCTGTTGCTCTGAAATCTTATAAACTGAAATCTCATGTTATCTATGAGGGCTGTTTGTTCCTTAAAGAACTCATCTGCTCTCTGGAAGTTTTGGAAATTGTAGAAAGCAGCAGCATAGTATGGAGCATTCAACTGCTTTTGAGCCCTGTGGGTCTGAAATCTGTGTGGATAACACAAACCATATTTGAAATTGTACCATATAGTTTTAGGTCACAAATTTTGCTCAGCACAACCCTGGTTTTCTCTTGAGAGAGTCAGTCAGCAAGCAGCTGAAGAATCAGTACCAAAGGTGAAGTATTTAATTTGCATGAAGTCTCAGCAAAGCTGTTCAGCACTATGGATTAAAAAGAAGTGCCAGAAACAAGCTGTGCTATGCATTTTTAAAAACAGTTTTTGTATCAAGAGACAATACAGAAAAATACAAATATATCCTGGCAGAGGATGGTTATGTGTTAGGTTTGTGAGTAGGTTTCTTAGCGTCTCTCCACTACAGAAATATTACATTGCTCTGTATTTAACTGACTGATACATTTAAAAAACAAAAACGAAAGAAAACCTGATAAATATGCTGATTCTAAATTCCTTCTAAAACAAGGAATTGGATCTCTAAAGAGAACCCTAATCCAATCCTATATCTGTAAATTCCTAAACACTATATACAGATGCCAGTTTTTAATGTATGATAATGTTTTGATAGGAAACTTCCCTTCTTGTAACTTGCTTGTCACTTCAGTTGAGCAAAATCATTAAAAGTAATCATTGTCTCATCTCGTTTACTTGACGTGATTACTATATAAATCTACTCATAGGTACGCTGGCCCGTGGTCCAGGCTGTGCAAGTCATGAAAAGAAATTTTGTGAGGACCAAAGGCTTTTGCTGACAGAAGTACTGAAAGCTAATTTTAGATAAAAGGGTTTTCCTTTATTTTCTGCTTGTTAATGGGCTGTGTATTTACAGTGAATACAGAACTGTCCTACCCTTCTTCTATAATCCTTTACATACCATTTTGCTAGGTCCAGTTTCCCCGTGTCAGCTTCTTGTTTCTGCTTCCTGACCCTCCCCAGTTCCTCTTCCTCTTAAATAATCACATGGTTTTCACCTCATTCCATAAAATATTTCCTGTCACATTCAACATTTCTTTTAACGAATATCTACCCTTCTATGTTTCCCGTTGGTATGCAGTTCCAGGACCATGACAGCCCAGCTCAAAACCAGGAATTTTGCTTCCCAGTCAGTCAGGACTATAACTGAAAGAATTAGTTTTAAATATCTGAATTAATGTCTTAGTGTTAGCTACTAACTAGTCATGCAGGAAAGTAGGAGAGAAGTGTATTATAGCCTCTGTGAAAACTTTTGCCTTGATTTTGATGAAAGGTAGGCATTTTAAAATGCAAATAATGAATGATTGTGGTAAAAACACAGTGATAAGATTGAAAGAGGCTACAAAATTCCAATTCTGTTACCTTGAACTGTAATTTCCTTCTTAGCACAGCTGCTTTGCCCTAACTCTGCCTTGCAACAGAACTATTTACTCAGGTCTATGCTAAATTTATCAAAGAAAAATACTGCAGCATAGTATGTCAAAAAATGTAACAACATTACTTTTTAGTGAGAATATGTGAAATTTTATACCAGACCTGTAGCACAGTAAGGCTAATGTTCATTAAACTGTCCATCATTGCTTTCTTTATTTCTTCATCCCCTGGTTTAGCAACCTTGCCATATACAGAAGTGTAACAATCTTCTTTCCTAGTCTCATATGGATTTTGAAGAATCAGATAGCATCATAACCATGGAGCATGACATTCAATAGTTACATGGAAGCACTTTGGGAAGTGTTTTTATTTATTGTAATAATTTAATCCATTCCATCTGATTTTTTTCAGCTTTCCATTTGGCTGTTGCTCTCCTCTATCTTTTCCTTCATTAGTAGTCCCCCTCTAAATCTCTGCACCTCCATGCCACAGTTCAGTGTTACATATCTAGTACATATTTTATCATAGCTCTCAGTTTTCCCCCATTCTCCTGTGTAAGAACTCTTTTACAACCTATTTGAAGCCTTGTTTGAAGTGCCAGCCATCTGGCTCCCTTACAGTTCAGCTGCAATTAGTTCCACCTCTAACAGCTCTCTTAATTTGTAGTGTCTACTTAATTAGTCAGATTTTTTTCCTTGCATTTTTTCTTCCATTTTAGATTAATATTGTTCCTCTACTTCTGTTTTGGAGCCATTTGGGGTTCTGAAAAAATGTCGGTAAATGCTACTGTGGAGGGCTTTGTCTTCAATTTTCTTCCTAACAGCTTGAATGTTATCTCCAGAGCCTTTTTTGATTAGTTTTGCATATTTCTACATGTACCCATAATACTTTTTCTTATCCAAAAATTATTCCATATCTCATCTAGACAACTCACAGGGTTCACCATAGCCAGGTAATGTACTGTGATTTCTTTAGTTAATACATGTAACATTAAGAGTGCATTTGTTACTGCTTTTATTGCTTACTCTGGCATTCTGTGCAGATCCTTCAAGAAACCACTTGTTTGATTTTTTTCTTCCAGCTCTTTTAAGGAAGTCTTGTATGAGGAATGTGCTAAGATCAGAGTGTAAAGTTAGGATTTAGCAGGTGAAGTGTGGACATACCCATTTAGATACTTTCTAGAATATGCCATAATAACCAAGGAACAGACTTGTCTCCTTTTGCAATTCCAGAGCACTGGTCAGATTTAAGTGTATTTTTCTGCTGAATAACCACAGTTAAACACTGCAGGTGTTGCAAACAGACACTTGTATTTTTGGTGTAAGTAAAATTAAATCTCATAAATGATGGTAAGTAGGGACAGGACTATATTTTTCATAACGCATCAATTAACACCTGATTTGGACCAATCTACCGGATTTGGCCGAGGTGGACGGGCCACCTTTACTTAACCTGGAAAAGGAACATATAGTATTATATGTGTTCATAAAATAGTCAGCTTGATGTATCTTGGGGGTTTATACATGAAGAGTTCAACTCATAAAACGTCAGTTTTTAAAAAATATTCATGCACATCAGTAAAAAGATGTGTATCTTCCTATCTGGGAGGAAATCTTCAGTTAGAAACTCTTGTGTGACAGAAGTTTTATCAAGAAATAATGCTAAAAACATAACAAGTAATAAAAATGAAAATTTGGGGGAATTTTGAGGAAGCATTTATTTGGAAGTTCTAAAAGAGCAAAAGTACTGGTTTTAAATGAAACTTCTAACTGAAAAAGTTGTTTTAACTTCACATACTTTTCATTCCTTCTTATGTTTCCTTTTAAATTCAGTTTCTACTTTTTCCTAAAACTGCTTTTCAACGTGAAGGGAAAAACCCCTAGAAGTAAATAATTTAACACAAACAACCAAAGAAAAAAAAAAAAAAGAGAGAAATAGGAACAAATAAGAAGCTATGAATATTTAAATTCTGTATCATCTTTTATTTGATATTTGTATCATACTTTCGCTTAAAAAAAGTCTCCCCTCAGCCATTCTTTTGGTTTTCGATTCCATATTCAGTTTTAAAAGACATAATTGAAGATTTTTAATTTAAAAAAAATCGCATATCTTAGTCCTATCTTATACTGAATTGCATCACAATATCATTCTCTTTTTTGTGTGTGTTTTGGTTATTAATTTCAAAATAGCAGTAGACTGCATTTTCTTGAATGTTGTAGAATTTTTATTTGAAGACCATGTGAACTAACCCATAAACTTTTGGAACTGTGGAGCAAGTGGATTATATTTCTTTTTTCATCTTCAGTTGTCTTAGACGTTATTTGTAGCAAAAACCCTCCAAAAAATTTGAGGAAATGCTTTATAATTTTTACTGAAGACAATTCATGTCATATCATTTTGTTGTTGCTCATACTAAATAATTTAATTTTGCTTTCATTTGTCTAAATAAGACTGAGAATACTCTGAGAAAATTGAAGAGGACTGTTTTAGAGGCAGGATTCATTGTGTATTTATTTTCTGGATTCTGCTCACAGTAGTGAAATTTAGAGGATATGTCTTGTATTTGTTATTTTAAAATATTTTAGACAAATTTTTGGATATAAAAATTGAGTCTGTTTACAGGGAGCAGCACCATAAAATTCAGGAAATTATTTTATTGCTGTATTTTATTTCTAATACATAGAGCTATACCCTCATTTGATTTTTTCCAAGGCAATTTTGTGTAAGACATTGTGGTATTATAGATCAAAGAGGAATGTCATCTGTGCACTCCAAGATTGTGCACTTTTCCTCCGTACTTCTGTATTTTACAGGAGTAGATGTCTCAGATGAAGACTTAATTTTGTAAAATTCTTTTATATTGGATGCTGCTCCACTTCTTTCTCTTTTCCCCTCCCTCTCACTCTCTCTCTCTTTCGTTTGCCAATACATTTAAAATAATAGGTTTCAAGCACTACAGTGATTATTTTTGAGTCTTGCCTTTATTGCTTTCTAATTTGTATGGCAGTTTCATTATTCAGGCTGTGAAATATGCAAGTTCCTTCAGGATAGGAAAATAGTATATTGGTATTGTTTGTATTTTTAGGAAAATACAGAGTAACATGAATATCTATTATTACTTTGATATTGAAAGCAGAGTTGTAGCCTGGGCTCAAACCTTGAGTCATTTAAATCTTAAATACTCTAAATTAATTGCTTTTTCTGTATGAAAGGGAAAAAGATACCTCTAGAGATAATTCAGGCTTGAGATGGTGATCTTACTCTAGAATGTCTCATTTTTCTGTTTTGGCATTCTCAAATGACCACAGTACATACTGAGATACCTCTGTTAGAAGTATTTGGCCAAGGATACAGGATTTACTTCATTGTTGGCAACACCGAATTCCGTTTGCCTTTGTTCATGTGGGCTAAGGAAGCTGTGTTTTGAGAATAAATTGACTGCTTTTCAACACCACAAAAATCCTGTAGGTTTCTAAAACCTGTAGGTAGCTCCCCAGACATGGAAACTTCATTAAAACTCCCTGATAAGCTAATTTCTTGGGAGTGATTTGAATGACCATCATTAAGTCAGGATATATTTTTATGACACAAGAAATGCCAATCTTCAGGATTCCCATCTAACAAACATCTCAGTGCTCTTTCTCTTTTTCTTGCTTTCAGAGTTTTATATAGCTGGTTTGGGGTGATTTGGAGAATTGCTTTTACCCAGCTCTGATCTGTTTGCAGTACAAAATTAGAGATATGAGAACAACTCTGCTAAGGTAATCATTTTGAGAAAAAGATGCATCCAAATTATAGAAAGGCAAGTTTAAATGTCAAGAGAGAAGAAGAGAAATAATATAAAAAAGTAAGGATCCAAATCAAAATTGATAGGCAAAATTATAAAGTCCTAGTGAAAATAAGAAACCCCATGGAAAGGTGGTGTTAGAAAATGCAGGGATTTCATTGAATTTCCAGAAGCTGAGCTAACTTAAACTCGTGGACAAGATTGTAGCAAATAGTAACAAAAATCTTCAGCAAGATAAGTAAAAAGCCTCTTTGAGAGAGCTGAACTTCAGTACATCTACTTAACTAACAAAGATGATTATGGAATCTAAAAGGCAGTGAATGGGAATGAAGTTTTAGAAATAAAATGCAGATGATTGAGATCAAGTAAAAAATTTTAAGTCTCAATTCATGCTTCTAGATACCAAAAGATGGCCCACACAAGTATGAATCGATTTCAGAAAAGATGAGGAGGAAAGGAGAAAGCAGAAAATGTGCTAAGAGACAACATGTGTTTACAGAGAGCCTATGACAGAGCAATATAATATCTTGTCAGCAGTATAATATCTTATCAATGTACCATGCAAACATCATGTTGTAGAATTTTTGCTTGAAGGAGTCAGTAAGATGGTTGCTAAAATGTTATATGAATTAAGTTTGGCCTAGTTGGAAGAATATGGATTATAGAGTTCATAGTTAAGAAATCAAGTTAAAAAGAAAACAACTAGAAAGACAAAAAAGTCACCATCTGTGTTTAAAGAGCAGTTATTAAACTGCATAAAGATTACTAGAATACTTCCTCAGAGGTTGGCATTGCAGCTAGTGTTAAATGATCTCGGCTTAAAAAGGTAGTTAACAAATTTGGAAATGACAAGATTTGGCAATCTGAAGAAAGGTTAGATAATATAGAAACAATTAAGGGCCACAACAACAGAAATAGAATGAAATACAAAAATGTGAAATCAGAGCTTGTGCTGGACAGACTTCCTGTTACAATCAAGAAATTCCATGAGGTTGTAACCCATCAGCTGGAGGCAAATGAGGACACCCGAGTCTGGTAACTGATCAAAAGATGAATTTGATCCATATACATTTCCCAGTAATTTGGATTCATAGAAGGCTTATTATTTTTTGCACAGCTGTAGGTCCAGAAAGAGATTCTTATCACACATTCATCTTCTTCCCAATTATTTTCTATGCAGTTTTTAAATATGGTGTCATATGCACTAAGGGAAGGGTGGAACATAAATGGGTTTTATTGTTCTGTTTTTTTAAAAACTATTTCAAGTTTATATATTCTTCTTGAATTACAAACTATATAAAAATGAAATTTTATATTTTTTCTGAAAATTCTATATGCTAGTTCTATAGATTTTTATTTTTATACCTTATTCTATAAAAGCACGAATAACATTATTAATATAGTAGTATATTTCAGTGAGATTGGTGAACCTATGGGTAAATGTAGTAACTGTTTATGTCATTAACCCAGTTTTACTATGATATTATATTCAACATTTCCTAATTTCTTTGCAGATTCTCTATTTATTTTTAGTGTTCTGTGCTATTACAAGGAAGAGATGGTAGGGAGAATTTATATTTTCAGTTCTTCCTGCTTCACTTAAATATCTAAATATTTCCGAACCAGTGCATCAGTTGATTGACTTTATTTCAGAGTTTATTGCCTTGACAGGATCAATAATCCTAATATTAGTAAACTCAGTAGAACTAAAATGCTCAGAGTATTCCCAAACTCCACACATTCCACTAAAATATATTAAAATTTTTATTAACATTGAATATCTTTAATAGTTGTGTAGATTTATTTTAACCATTTTCTGCTCTATTGATAGTTCTACATCTAATTTCATAATTGCATAATTTAAAAAGGTAGAATTGAATCATAAGGAACCTCTCTGTACATTGAACTCTTCCTAGGAAATAATTGCAATCAAAAATATCTCATGAAAGGGTTTTGTGAACATTTCATTGCTTTTGCTATCCTGATGGCCATTAACATTTTAGACTGTAGAAGTGATTAAATTTGAGCCATGTTTTTTGTAAAACTCTTGTGAGCGACATGAGGCTTCACAAAATGAGAAAGAAAAAATTGATTTTGCTTTTGTGTCATGTCTAAATAAGCCAATATATATTTTTTTCGTAGCTGGAGTATAAAGGCTTCTAAATAAAAATCCTCTTTTTATTTTTTTTTTCTTTGTAGAAATAAAGTTAATATCTTAGAAAAAAAACCTCTTAAATTCTTAAGGTACTTTCCAACACTTAATTGTTTGGTTAACCAATTTTGGGATAAGAAAAAGTAGAAACACGCTTTGAAAAAGATATTTATCACTTGTGTCTTTTTCATTCGTATCAGACTTCATCAAAGGTCTGTCGTTCCCCTATTTTATAAAGTTTAATGATAATGAGAAGGGTTGACTACAGTATCTGCTTTCATTTTTGGCATATGACAGATGGCATTCAGGTATTGTTTTACTTCTCAGTGTATTACGATTAATGTAAATCAGGATTTTCATTTTTTTTTTTAAGCTTGTATAATGCTACTACTGAATTTACTTTTACAGGAAAATACTTAAATGACGATTCTGAAAGAATCATTTTGAATTATGAATTACTCAACTTTTGGAAGTTTATTAAATTAGTATTATGAATACTATAATGAAAAAAATTTTAGTAGTATTCTTGGTTTTGATTTAGTGTCATTTTTTCCTTAGGCATTGATTTACACGAGTATCTGCATTTATAAATGTTAATTATTCTTGCAAAAAATACTTTTTAGTGTTTGTATTTTTGTGGGCTTTTTTTCAAACTGCTGATTAAATTTTTGCTTATGAAGCTGCTCAAACTTCATTCAGTAGTGCCTTTGCCACTGAGGGTTACCAAGATACTGGTTTGGAAAGTTAATATAGTGTTAACATAAAAAAAGGGGTTTTGCAGACTATTCTCAGGAAGACCTCTGAATCTAAAATAAAAAGAGAGAAATTAAAACCTTTTTCTCCTTTAATTTCTTTTTTACTGAGTGCTGATTGGCTTGTGCATATTGTTACCTCTGTTGGAATAAAAATTGCTCAGATAGATCTCTATCATCATGCCTCTTTTATCCGATTTTTTCTTAAGAAATAATATGTTTTATTTCACTTTAATACACATCAGTTATTATTAGATAATTCCATTTATATCATTACTAGTTTTGTCTTTAAAGTTTTGGCTATGCACCTGTTATTTGTGAAAAGGCACACTCTTTCCTGTTTATCACAATTAATTACTACCTACTGTCTACTGATAAGAACAAATTCAACATTTCTCTTTAATTTCTGATTTTAATGGGAGTTTGATTTAAAGTGTATTCAGTAAGACACCATAATGTATCTGTTAGAAAGAAGCAATAAAGGACAGTTTTCTTAACAAGATCTGCAAGATGGGAAATTATGGGTTCCTAATTGCTTGTGAAATTTGTTTATTGTCTGTCTGTTAAGTTTTGCTCTGTTTTGACATAAATTTTAATTTAAGCTTAGTTCTTTAAGTGCCGTAACGTAGCTTAAATGTATATGGTGTTTACTCCAAAATGATTTATACTAAGACTTCTTTCTCTTTCCCTTGGTTTGTTTTTCTGACATACTCTTTAAAATATTAAATCTCCTTGTGGTGTGAATGATGTCTTTCTGCAGTTTGTATTTCTGTTGGGGATTTTTGTATGGATGGTATTAAAATTTGGAAAACAATTATTCCCTTAACATAAAGTAAATGAAGTGATGACAATGTTGATTAAAAAACAGATAAACCTTGATTTTTCTCCCCTGTTGTATTTTTAAGGTGGTCATAGTGAGACAGTATTAGATTGGACTCAAGGAGAGTTATGAGAAATGAAAACTACAAACCAACAGCTAAAAATGGGCTCCTACATGCCCCAGCCATCCTGAAGGCATTGGAGCCTGAAGACAAATTATCACAGAATCACAGACTGGCAGAGGGTGGACAGAACCTGTCGCGATTGTACGGCCCAACCCCTCTACTCAAGCAGGGGCCACCTAGAGGGAATTTCCCAGGACCATGTCCAGACACTTTGGTAATACCTCTGAGATGGAGACTCCACAACCACTTCAGGCAGCCTGTGCCAGTGTGTGGTCACCATCACAGGAAAAAAGTGTTTCCTGATGTTCAGAGGGAACCTCATGTGGTTCAGAGTGTGCCCATTGCCTCTGGTCCTTCCCCTGGGCACTGTTGAAAAGAGCCTGGCTCCCTATTCTTTATACCCTTCAGGTATTTGTAGACATTCATGAGATCCCCTGAGCCTTCTTTGGGCTAAACAGCCTCAGCTCTCATAGCCTCTTCTTACACAAAATGTAGTCCAGTCACCCCCGTGACTTCATGGGTTCCTATAGGCATGTCTTGGCAGCATGTTCAATTGCACTGTATTATTATTAATGAATCCATGCACTTGGGCAACAAATAACATGTACTTGAACACAAAATGTAGCTCATTCAAAATGCATGTAAAAATATTTGGGAAATAGTGAATATATATACCATGCCTTCAAAGAGGAAAATATCTAGGTCAGTCTTCAACCTTTAAACTCCAAAACTAATAACTGCTCATAAAAATTGCAATTCCAACTCTCCAGTCCATTGCACTCCTGTCTCTAAGTAGGAGAAAACAAGTGCACTAGTAATAGAAAATACTGAGAAGCGTCCTCCAGAAGTGTTTTGTTGTCTCTGCAGTATGCTATCTGACATGAAGAGGCAAAAAAAATGCATTACTAAGTGTTTATTGCACAGTTCTATCCTAGAAATATCCAAATAAAATTAGATTGCTATTTAAAAAAATCCTTTATTACAGTGACCACAGAGAGCAGTCTGTTGCTGTATTAGCAAGAAAAAAAGGAGTAAAATAAACAGTAGAAAATAAGTAAGAAAGTGAAGCTCTTTTTAAAAGACCTTTAAAAGTATTCAGTCTGAAAAATCATTAATTCAATACTTCATGCTCCCAAATTTTCATGAAACGTGCATCTATTTCAGCAAAAGAAGAGAATTTGATTATTGTCATGCCATTTTTCTATTATTTTAGCACTGTTTTTTATGTTGTTTTGATAATATTTCTGAAGGCACCAAAAATTTATGTTTCATTTTACGTAAGTTGTTAATGGAAAACCAAGTGATGGTGAATACTAAGGAGGTATCCAAGCTACGCAAGCTGTCAGCATCAGTTGCAGCTTGCAGAGAAATCTGCAAGGATAAAGCCATGGTATTCCCAATAAAGCCCACTAATGTGGAGTACTGCACAGCATAAAGACATGGGAAACAGAGGTGAGAGAATATTGAGAGGTGGGAAAAGGAACACCTGTCCAAACAGCATTTGCTAGTTTGCCAGTGATACTCTTCCATTTAAAGTTTGAAAGATCCCTTAGACTTTGAAAGACTTTTTCTCAGCTGATATCTCCTAATGACATAGTTTGCCAAAACAGCAGAGATCTGCTCTCCCCAAGAGCTTTGTTAGACCCTCAATAGATTCCTGTGCACTCTATAACCCACCTGCACTTTATAACTTTTGTATTTCCATCCATAATGCAGTCTATACAAAGTTTTTTCTTGCTGGTTTAGCTGGCTTGAGCAAGATTTATAAAACACACTGGCAGTGTAGGATAAAGAAAAGGGAAGGAAATTACAATAATTTTTTTGTTGGCTGTACATCTGTCTTCCAGTACATTCAGAAACAAAGAACGTTCTACCATGTGTCTTAGTGTTTTGTAACAGTAGCATCTTTAGTGCTACCTTATAAAGCCCAGATATAGTGAAGCTTTTTAAGAAGGAAAACTCTCTAAATATCTCTTCCTTTTATAGGCATCTGGAAATGATTCTCATTTTAACCTAAAACTGCTTCTAAAGAGGCCGTTGATGGTGCCAAATATGGGTGATAGCGAATTTGGTGTTCATCTGCCATGTTCAAAGGAAAAAGGAACCATTTTAATTTTTGCATGTGAGATTACCTGCAGGAATATGTACTTCCAGGGTGTGAAGAACTCCACGAGGTTATCTTTGCCTTTTTCTATAGTTTTCTTACAGTACAACAGTGAGGTGCTTGGTATTTATTACTTTTCCCTCTTGGAAACACAGGAAGAAGGGAACAATTGTCGAGAAAAGCCTTATGCCATTGTTTGTGCCTGCTTATGAATCTGACAGCATATTGATTTGGTTTCACTAGATTGTTCTGTTACTTATCTAACTGACCCGGGAGACAGCAACCAACTGTCAAGGTTTGACCCTGGCTAAATGCCAGGCACCTACGACGTCTGCTCTCTATGCTCTCTCCTGCCACAGCTGTGCAGAGGAGAAGGAAAAAAATTCACACAAACACACCGGACTCATGAGTTAAGGAATTGGTAGGAGGATGCACTGAGGAAAAGGACAAACAGATTGAAAACTTAAAGTTGCAAAGTAATTTATTAACCTAATGGAGTCGGAGAATAAATGAGAGTTAAAAATAAGCTCTTAAGACACCGTTTCTTCACTCACCCCCCTTCCCTCTTAAGGCACTGTTTCTCTGCTCACCCCCTCCCTCCTTACAACCAACAGCTCGGGGTGGGGGGCAGGGTATGGGGTCCTGACCATTCCTTTGGTCAGGGTCAGTCCACCTGGGAGAAGTGTCCTCTACTTAGCCATGGGGTCCCTCCGACGAGACACAGTCCTCAGTGATCTTCTTTGGTGTGGGTCCAATCTCACGAGGAGCAAACCTTCCTGAATCTGCTGCAGCACAAGTTCTTGTCCACAGATTGCAGACTTCCAAGCTAGGCTGTTTCCATCCCAGGAGCAAGGCCTTTCTCTCTCCTGCAAGGCCTTTGCAACTCTCAGTCCCTGGGACTCCCACTGGATCACAGCTTCCTGCAGGCATCACCTGCTCCTCTGGCGTGGGCACCTCCCCACAGGCTGTGGGGGGTCCTCTGCACCCCCTGGACTCCATGGGCTGCAGGGGGACCACCTGCTCCCCCATGGTCTTCACCATGGCCGGCAGAGGGTTTTCAGCTCCAGCGCCTAGAGCACCTCCTCCCCCACCTTCTCCACTGACCTTGGTGCCTCCATGTTGTTTCCCTCACATATTTTTACCTCCTCCTCTGGCTAAAAAGAAGTGCGTGCTCACATTGTTTTGATTTCTTCTTAAATATGTTTTCACAGAGGTGTAACTAACATCTCTAATTGGCCCAGGCTTGGCCAGCAGCATGTCCATCATCTTCAGAGCCATCAGATTGGGTCTGCTGGACATGGTGAAAAACTTCCAGAACCTTCACACAGAACACACAGGAGCCATCTTTGTACCCCACCCTACTCACTAGCAAAAACTGGGCCAAGCAAAACCAACACACCAACATAAACAACTGGCTTCCTCCTATGCCTAATTATGATTATATTAATAGGATGTAGTAAAGAAAACTTGTAGCTGGAAAAGCAAAGAACATACTTGTTGCACTCATCTCAACAACTGAATATATTTATTCATCTTTCTTACCTTACTCTGTGTCTGAACTTGTTAAAAGTGCATACATTGATTGTTTTCTGAGTGTGGTGTAGCCTGTTTGCCAGGATCAAGTTTTCTGTTCAGGTGCTCTAATTGTCACGGTATCACTGCTCAAGATTTGAAGTTATATTTTACTTCAAACTTTGTTTTTTTTAAACGATGTTGTCTTAAAAGAAAAGAATTTCTAAAAGAGACTAGCTGATCATCATCAGTTAAGTCAGTTTCAGGAAACAGGAAATATCAATTTGTAAGCCATGAGTTCATGAATTATTATAATATGTGCTATTATTAACAAGGTCTTATGATACAAACCTATTCCATGGTTGTTATATTCTCTTTCTTTTAAACTAGTTGTCTCATAGATAATTATGGGGAAAAATACATGGTAATATGTACAAGCATAAGAAAAATCTAGTTAATATCTGTTTCTGTATAGGTTTTCTTATCATTATTTTTCTTCTTTTTAGCAGATTGTATGTGTGTATGCCCTTACACACATACATGCATACGTAAAGCCTCTTTATACATAATCACTGAAATATCCTATATCATCTGTCTGCTTTTCTGGCTAGGGATAAATAGCTATAGTGGAATCGTCCTCTGCTTGAAGGTAGCAGATAACAGGGACCTCTTTTGACTTTTCTCTAAGGGAAAAGAAACCAGCATTATTTTAAGTTTTATTTGTGGTTCTGTCCTGTAATAGTTCCAGTCCAATGGCATGAAAGTAAATTAGTTTTCAGATATTTTGGCACAAAACTGGTACGTACTCCTGTAGTCCAACATTTCCTGAATAACTACTTTTAATATGAGAAAAAAGCCAAAAAACTACTTCTTCATCTCATTATCCAATAACCTCCATTTCAGTCACAGCTTTACTTAGCAAGTCGAATAATGTTTTGGCCCTTGCTGAGATGACATTTATCTGCATAGGGAGAAAAAAAAGAAACTCAAAGTCTGGTAGGGAACAACTTCATGTGGTGATTCTTGTCAAAGTAGTACTGTGTACAGTGGAAGTGTGTCACTTGCTGGAATGCCTGTCACAAATACCTCAATACATTTCTTTATTGCCTTCTAAACAATTTTTTCACTTGATGAAAGTTAATTTCTGAAATAGTTCTCTTTTGTGAGCTGCTCTGTCTGCAATGGAAAATGTTTCCATTTCTGCTTGTTTATAGGTTCCTGCAGAGTTCCTTACATTAGGTTTGATTGTTGCATTTAATTTCAAGAAGGCTTTAATTCTTTTAAGATATCCTCACGTTTCAGTCACTCCTAGTTACAGATGTTTAATCATTCACCTCAGTGCAAACAGTCCATCAGATTTTTAACAACAGAACAATGACACACAAAAATGGAAATCCATATTATGAAAGAGGCCCTAAATCAACCCTTACTGATTAATTTCCCCTTTATTCACAAAGCCTAACTCATTCTGACTGAATCAATCAAAAAGCTATTACCTTCATAGTTGCAAGTGTTACTTTCAAAATCAATAAAAACTGAATTTATTTTTAAGATGCAATGTATTACCAAAGTAAAAGTTCCCATTTACTTAGGCTAGAGATTTATCAAAAACTGTTATGGTTTGTAAAATCTTGGGTTTTGACCTGTATGTTTTTTGGTGTTTTTTTAAATTTTCAACCTTGTCCACATTTTCCAGTTTCATTTACTTCCATAGTTGGACTGCTCTTAATTTTGTGAAAGTGTTTTCGTTGCTTCTGTACATGAAGGCATTTTCTTTATGATTTCAAGGGAATTCTTTCTGCACCACATGCAGTGTTTTCATTCTGTTTTTTAAACAAGGCCACATTAAAAGGGTCTAAGTTTGAGGAGTAATGTGTAAAGACAAGAACTACCTGTCTTGCAAAGCAAAAGCAGCCAACAGGCTGGCAAAGCTGGTGAGGAGTGCTTTAAACTACATTCTGTGGTGAAGGAAAATTACCACTCAGTTAAGAGTGGAAGCAGTGGGCAGGGATGCAGAGCAGCAGAGCAAAGGGTGCAAGATGACAAGAACAAGAGATGCTGCAGGAACAAGAAAACAGGGAAAAAGAAAGCCCTCCTGAAATATGCACATGCACATACAGCCTTAGTAACCAGCAGGAAGAGCTAAAGCTCCATGTGCAGATGCTGTATTGTGACATTATTGATCTTGTAATAACTGAGATCTAGTGGAATATCTCCATAACTTGAGTGCTACAATGCATTGATAGGGACTCTTCAAGAAGGCCAGGCAGGGAATATGCAGAGGAGAAGACTGAAGAGAGAAGCAGAGAGAAGCAGTTTGAAGGTGTGTAGCTGTTGTGTACGCCATACAACAGGTTGATTGAGAGTGTGTGGTAACCTGGAATTAAAGGAGAAATCAGTGAACATGACACTGTGGTAGGAAATCATGCTGGATCACTTGATAATAGTCACAAAGCCAACAAATTCTTCTTTAAACAACAAGAGAAAGTCTCTGTATCACAGACCCTGGCTCTTTTCTCTAAGAGTTTAGACTCCCTTCTAGCTGCTGGAGTGGCAACACAACAAAATGCAAGCAAGGCTTCCAGAGGGTATCAGGGATAGCATCTTGGTACAGGAGCCAAATGGATGAGCTAGGGGATGGCTTTCAGATAGAACTGATATTCCGTAACAGGAACTCCCTAGGGATATGTCAGTGGCAGTAGCTTTGGCTGCAATCACCATAAAATCATGGAGTTCAGTATCCTGAATGAAGTAAGGAAGGACAGTAGCTGAGTACAAACTTTGGGGCAGCAACCAAGAGAATTAAGAAAGTTGGCTGATGCCCTTGCAAGTCTGCTCTCTGTCATCTTTGGAATATCATGCAGATCTGGGCAGGTACATTGTGACTGAAAAAAAACAAAGGCCTGAAGGTCAACCCAAGGAACTACAGGCTCATCTTTACCTCATTCCCTTGGAACAGCAAACAAACTGTGGTCTTAGACAGTGAAGTTCCTTCCAGCATGCTGAACGCAAGTTTTTTGTCTTTAAGTAAACACATCCTTCCCTATAATATATTCAGGATAATGCTGTTATATTGAATTTTATTATAGATATCATTAAAATATCAATATTAAAGCATTATACTGAATAAAAAATATTACCATCTGCTTTTATTGCAAGAGGGTGAGGAAGGGCAACTGTGAGTAAACAGTCTCTCTCTTATTCTGATAAGATCACTTGTAGGGCCAGTGAGATAAATTCTTGTGACCAAAGGAGCAAACTCTTGCAGAAACTGAATTTCAAGCTCTTCAGGAATGGATTTATTAGTGCTGTCATCCTCTGCTTCCTCCTTAGCACACATCAACGTGGTGCTTCTCTTGCCACATGGGACTTGGTCATGGCTGCTGCTTCTCTGCAGGTGTTCAGAAATTAAAGTTCTAGATTTGCAACTGTATGTTGCTGCTGGTATTGTTCCAGTGAGGATCTCCTCCAGTGAGGAGCAATACCAGTTTTTCTTCCCTATCCAGAAGCTATTTTACTGAAATTTACTCCACTGAAAGGAAACTGGATATTCCTATGTTAACATTCAAGTTCATATCCAAGGCAGCAGAGACTCAGGCAGCACCTGACTCACATTTTGAAGATCTTTTAATTTTTATTTTTAAAGTGTAGAATTTAGTGAAGTTAGTCGTGTATTTTGGAAAACTACTTTTTAAACTCAAACAAGAAGACCCTTCCAATGTTCCTTTAAGACTTCTTATGAGATACCCAATTTCAATGCAATTTACTCATATCAGACTCCTACTGGCCTTTTGGTGGATTGCAAGAGGCACAAATTAATAGGAAGGAGAGACTTCAGTAAGATTATTGCTATCCTTTTCCTTACTTTTCCATGACAAATTTTGAGGGGGAAAAAAAAAAAAAAGATGCTGATTTTACAGATGAAGTAAAACTTAGTGCTTTTTGGTAAATTGAAACATGAATGATTTATACTTCTTTTTTTCTTTGTGCATCTATTTTGGGGTTGTTTGGTTGATTTGGTTGTTTTGGTTGTTTTTGGTTTGGTTTGGTTTGGTTTTTTGTTTAGTGTCCTATCTTAGCATAAATATTACATAGGATTGAAAACTTATTAATAATTCCCACTCAAGAGAATATGCTTTTTCATTATTTTTTCATACAAGGTCTGCCTCCTAAATTTTTTGTACCTCTGGTTCTTTTGTCCTCCTTGGTTTCTTGTTTATTATGACCGCTACTTTTTTTTCAGTCAGCATTTTCCAACATGTGGAGGAAATATATAAAGTGATATGATGAAATTATAGAGGGATAAGCATGTATGTCACATACAAAAGACAAACTGTGTGAAAATCAGGACTGCTTTAGAGAACACGTTGTTTTCCTATTTTTTTAGTCTGCCTATTGCTGTAGAAATCTTTTAATCTAAAAAAAAATAGAGATGGACTGTATTAAATTTATTTCAACTCTAGTTCTTTTTAAAGGCAGGACCATAGCAGAGATTCTCCTAAGAAAAATAAAATAGTCACCGAGGTTTATTTTATTAAGTAGACAAAATGCTGTCATAGATTTTTTCCTTCCCAACCCAATGCTGTGCTGATTAACTTTAGTTTTCAAAATACTAACTAGATCTTGGTGATCCTCCCTGATCAGACTGCTAATTTGTCTGCAATCCTCTTGTGCCCTTCAGAAAATATTATTCTTATGCTAATAATATTATTCTTATGTTAATAATATACTAATTTCTTTGATCAATATGATGCCATATTTATTACATATAAACCAGTTTCAAATTTATGTTAAGAGCCAACAAAGTCTTGGCTTCTCTATTTATTTAAAAAAAAAAAGTTGGTTTTGGACATAAAATGCCTTTGGTCACTCCTGTGAGTAATAGCGTCCAAGTATCACTTTGTATCTTACAGGATCTATATATGTGCCTGTGTAGTAGAATTATGGAGTATCCAACAATTAGATTAATTCTTAGATATTCATAAGTTTCTGCCACTGAAGCAGCAAAAGTAAAACCATGAATTTCGTTTGTGCATATGGGATTTTAGCCAAAGTAAATGAGTCAGTGTTTTAATTCACTTGAGTTCAAATTTATTTAGACTTGTCATATTTAACAAAAGAAAATCATCAGCCATAAAGGAGCAGTCAGGCATGATATTAAACAGCTGAACTTGTCAAAATAATCAGCATGTAGTTATGAAGTTTTATTCAGTACATCACTGCTTTACACTTATTGTTATTGTGTTTGATTTGTACATGCTTAAGACAAATTGATGTTGGGTGTGGAAGGCAACCTTTACTTAGCTTTTGTCCACTGAGCTAGGGTGTTGTTTGGACAATGTTCTCAGGCACATGGTGTGATTATTGGAGTGTCCTGTGCAGGGCCAGGGGTTGGACTCAATGATCCTAATGAGTCCCTTCCAACTCAGCATAATCTTTGATTCTTTGGTTGTATGAATAGTTTCCCTGCTTCCTCAAAGGCGTACTGATGTAAAGATCACTTTTTTTGCTGTTATTCATTGATATCTATGGCTGGTAGATAAGGTAGTTGCAACCAGATTTTTGCTTGTCATATTTCTCTGCTGAACTTCCCAACGAACTAAAAGTCTTGCACGTGTTGTGTATGCACATGCAACTCAAATTGAACACTTTATTCTATGCAGCTGTATAATAAAAGAATTCAGTTCTAGGTCATTTATTACTATTCCTTTTTGATCACAGTGCCCTGTTAAAACCTTAACATTTGAGCTTTCATAAGCAGGCAACTATTATAAGTAAGTTACTTCATGAATGGTAAATGACTTCACTACAGTTCTGAACTGTGTATTTTACTGTCAATACTATTTGCAGCATGTTGTGCTCTGCCTCATCAGAAGAAAAGAGAACAGCTTATATAATATTAATAAGCAACTAATTTATAGATAGGAAGTTGGTAATCTTTGAATATTAACTGGAAGAATTCTAAAGGAACGATGATAAAATAGACGCAGAAAGAAGACTCCCTCTAAGTGTTGAATAGCATATTATTTTTGGACTATAAATTATTTACATGGAATTGCTGCTTAGAACCAGGAATCTTTTATCTTTCAGTCCTTGTTTTAAACCTGATCAGCAAAATGACATCTATCTTTGCATTTTCCCTGGAGCTTGACAGTCATGAAAGCACAGCCATTTTTAGGCAGATGTTTGCTGTTGGTAAGATGCATTAAAGCATGGACCATTAGCTGAACTGTTTTGTAAGTCATCAAAGATTCAGATTGTTAAACAAATTGATATCTATGCAGAAAACAAAAGACAGAGAAGGTCTGTGTAATGCTGCAGTAGTTCTTACTGACTGTCTTTAAGATCAACAAGAAGTGCTACATTGGGCAGAGTGCGAACAGAATGACAATGTGGCCTGTTCCTGTTTCAAAACAAGCTTGAAACTGAATGAAATACATCATTTATTAAAGTAATGGATCCCCTCACTACATCTCCCAAATATGCTGAAGCAGACTTTTTTCTGCCTACTCACATCTATTGCTGTCATATTTAAATGAATTAAAATGTAACTTAAGCTTTGCATACAAACACATCCTAAAAGTCTAATGTGATGCTTATGTGTGTATGCTGCGTGCAATTTACAACTACACAGGAAGAGTCTGACCTCAAGATAAATACGACAAATGGAAATCTGAATAGGAATAACTAAATAGCTGCATAGAGAAGAAATAAAAGAAAGCAAAGGATCTGGAAAAGCATAAAAGATGAACAGAAGTGGAAAAGATTCACTGAAAGGCAGATAAAAAGTGTGGCAAAATGCAACAGCAGATGTAGGGGGGAAAAAAGAAATATGAGATATATACTAGTAAATATTTAATGGAGAAAGAAGAGCAAGAAGAAAAAACACTGGAAAAAATGGCTGAATAGAGAAGCAGGATTGCCTCCCTCATCCTTCTGGCAAAGCTTTTCCTAATGCACCCCAGGACACCATTGTCCTTCTTGGCCACACGGTCACACTGCTGGCTCACGGACAGCTTGTTGTCCACAAGCACCTCTAGGTCTGTCTCTGCTGAGCTGCTTTCCAGCAGGTCAGCCCCAGCCTGTGCTGGTGCCTGCAGTTGTTCTTCCCCAGGTGCAGGACCCTGCATTTACTTTTGTTGAATTTCAGATTGTTCTTCTTTGCCCATCTCTCCAGCCTGTCAAGGTCCTTCTGAAGGGCTGCACACATCTCTGGGGTATCAGCCACTCCTCACAGGTTTGTGTCATCAGCGATCTTGCTGAGAAGACGTTTCTTCCTTCATCCAAGTCATTGATGTGTAAGTTAAACAATACTGGACCCAGTACGGAACCTTGGGAACACCACTAGTGACAGGCCTCCAAATCGACCCTGTGCCACTGATTACTACCCTCTGGGATCTGCCATCCAGCCAGACTGCCTCACTCCACCTCACTGTCCACTGTCCAATCAGTCCACTCTTCCTCAGTTTATCAATGTGGATGTTGTTAGAGACAGTATTGAAAGCCTTGCTAAAGTCAAGATAGACAATATCCACTGCTCTCCCCTCATCCATCCAGGTAGTTTTCTCATCACAGAAAGCAACTAGGTTGGTCAAGCATGATTTACCTGTAGCAAATCCGTGCTGACTCTTCTGTTCTCTCATCCATGTGGATAGAGGCTGCTGTCAGAATTAGGTGCTCCATCACCTTTCCAGGGACTGAGATGAAGCTGACTGGCATGTATTTCACTGGGTCCTCCTCCTTGCCCTTTTTGAAGACTGAGCTCATGCTATGCCCTCATGCAATTGCCTGTTAGAGCTCATAGATAAACTTGTTCTGCCAAATGTTTTGACAGATCAGGGTGTTTTCCTGTCCTGACATTTTATATTTGTGAACTTCAAGTATAGTTCCAAGTAGTTTCCATAAGAGTGTAACTTTGTAAAAAATGGAACTGGTTCAGGGATTTAAAGAAAAGAACTTGGACAAAGGATCAAGTGAATCTTTGCAATTGTAGTTTAGTGAGTCTATTGTGGTAGTCTTGCTAAGCTCAGCAATACTAACCCAAAATTTCATCTTTCTTCCTCTAAACTTTGGATTGCAGCCTGTGATTGGTAAATAACACATACTAACTCTAGACTTATTCTTGTCTTATCTTTTAACACTGTATAGTTTTTCTTCCTTGTCTTTGTGCTACTGAAGTCCATTATTGTAGATAAGGGTATAGATGTATTACATTGGTTAAACATTCATTAATGTTGACAGCATTAATTAAAAACACTTTGAATTTTTCTGCTACTTTCAGCAGGAATAGAATGGGACCCCTTATACTAGTGCTATGAAGACTTTATTTGCCTTAATGGAAAAATATCTTACTGGAAAAATATCTTTAAAAAGATATATACTTAGCAGCTTGCTTTGTTCTAACTTAAAGGCAAAAGAAACTAAATTTTGTGTAAACATTAGGAGAAAAGCCAAGGAAGGTATGGGGATGGGAACAAAGTTCTGTTCAGGCTTGCGGAATGATGACATTTTGAACCTGGACTATTCCCACTGATCCAAATGTGTAAGTTTAATTGAAACCTATGTTCCACTTCTTTCCACATACTTTTTCCCCTATATACTATGCTAAACTTTCTTTGAGCTGCCTCTATCTGCTGCCTCAATATCTTTCCTCAGTTAAAAATTATTTTATACCCTTCACATCACTGCAGTCCATAAAAGGTTATCAGTCACATCATCCATTTAGAGACATCTGCTGTGTTAGCTGATTTTCTCTTAGATCGCAGATTTCTCTGGACAAGGTTTTCACTGATGTCAAAGGCAAAAGTCCTGTTAACCTCTCATAGAAAGCTCCATTCGAAATAATTTTGTTAATGAGTAATTAAGTGGTTGGGGAAAGTTTCCTATGCATTTTTAAAGATTCTTAGTCTGATTTTTTGCTTGAAAGTAATTTTCTAACTCAAATAAATGGTCTCCCTAGACAGCTAGCTTTTCATAGCAATCATCTTAAGGAAGTTCACAGAGGGACTTTCTGTCTAAAATGTCATTCTTCTGGAAAATTTCAAAAGAAAATGAGGTAACAGGAGAATCAGATGCAGAGTGGTGTAGCTGTAAACACAATTCATAAAAAACTGCCTTGGAGCAGATAATTTGTGTGCATATGTGCCAACATTAATTTCATTTCTATAGGAAAAACCTAAACCAAACAAACCCCCCTAAACCTTACACAAATTTCAGTAGGTTTTCCTATGGATTTCAAGATTTGTGACTGAGTATTTCATTGTGCAGCTGACAAGGGCTGTACACTAGAGGCTATATATCAGGAATTAATTGTCACTTTGCAAGCAAATGAGATAACAGTTAGGCTTGCACAAAAATTACACTGTCTCAAAAAAATAAATGATTCCTTGGAAAGCATAAATGAACTGATAATCAGGCAGCCAGACATTAGTGGAAAAAATAAGCTCCTTAAAACATCTCTACACCTTAAAAGAATTTTAATAAGATATTACAAATTTTGGTAACAGAAAACCAACAACCGAAAGAATGGAATCTGTCAGAGTGATCATCTAACAGTGTCTAGAGAAAAACTGTGGAGATTTCTCACTATTTTTCTTGTCCCCTGTATTAAATACGTAATTGTAAAGCAAGTAAGTTGCTTAGCTCTACCAGAACAAGATTATTTTTAAGTTTCCATTCACTGAAGATTTTATTACTCTGTCATAAACTCAGGAGCTTTTCTAATAGTAGATGTGTCAGAAGAAAGATATAAATTTTACGTCAGATAAAAGAAAACTTTATTTAACATCTGCAATGTCATTATGCAAACTGGCTTAGAAATCAGTATGATTCCATGACTACTGAAACTATTATGGGCCAGATTCAGCCTCACTGTGGCTGGACATGAACTTCTTTCCTGTAAAACCTTCTATAGAGCTAGTTAGCTGAAACAATAGAAGCCATTCCCTCAACCCCAGACTGGAATCACTTCCCAGAATAAACACATGCTGGCACTTATGGAAGAAAATTGTCTTTGAGCATTTATTTGCAGGGAAAAAAAAAAAAGCAGGGAGGACAGAAGAAAAGAGAAAATCCAACAAGACTGCAACACAGAGAAAGCTAAGGAAGAAAAATCTTGGACCAAGTGTGGCCTGAAAGAGATTTATCATTTATTCTTTGTAAATGGACAGGTTTGCATAGGTCTGACCCCACACAGCCGCAGCGTTTGGGTAACCAGGTAGTCAAAATGGGCAGTACTGATAACAACTGTAAGATCTAGTTTCCATGGGGACAATGCTTGTGCTTGTACCTTGCTGAACAAAAATGAAGCAGAAAATGGAGGATGAAGAATTCAAGTATGTCCCAGAAAATTTAAAATAAGACTTAAAATTAGCTGAAAACCTCACAAAAGGAATTAAACAAGGTCTGTATATTATTCTAGAAGGTGGCAATAACTCCAAACCAACACATTCTTCATGTAATTTAAAAAATAATTTCCTCTGTCTCTCCTGCTGTGTCTTTCTTCAGAAGCTGTCCAAATCATAGAGTCATAGAATCATAAAATTATTTGGTTTGGACCTTAAAGATCATCTAGCCCCATCTTCCCTGCTGTGGGACACCTTCCACTACACTAGATAGCTAGAGGTCCATCCAGCCTGGCCTTTAACTCTTCCAGGGATGGGGCATCCACAAGTTTCTGGGCAACCTGTTCAGTGCCTCATCCTTCTCACAGTAAAGAACTTCCTCCTAATATCTAATCTAAACCTACTGTCTTGCAGTTTAAAACGATTTCCCGTTGTCCTGTCACTACATGCTCGTGTAAATAGTCACTCTCCAAATGAAACCAGGGTTGTTAGAAAGAAGTACATGCCAGCTACTCCCAGTTTGTGGATTGCTATATTTATTTAAAGTAAAACCACTTGCATGAAAAATTACTGTGCCAGGCTGTGAATTTGAATGCCTGAGCAACCAGCACACAGTCCTTAATTGTCAGTAACTTAAAAATGATATTCTCTTCTATAAGAATAGATGAAGCGTGGGGGAGAAGTTATTCCAACCAGTCCAATCAAAACTTGGCTGTGAGCATTGTAGTAGGTAACTTACAGTCAGAAATGAAATCTTCATTGAAGCAACAGTTTTAAAATTCTAGTCACTTCAGGACACTGTTTGCTTCACAGATGTCAACCAGGAAACCAGGGTATCTGTGTCAGGGACTTACAGAACTGAGAAGTCACTGGGAGAACAAACCCTAGAGGTGAAGGTCCACAAGAAAGTTCATTTTAGGATGAAAAATTGAGTCAGACCAAATAGATAGATGAGATTTACTGTTTGAAGCAATTTGTTATCTTCATAGTCTCAAACATAAGGACTTGGCCAAACCCCAAGACTTTTGAGAAAAAGAACATAGAATGTTTGAAGTAAGTTACTCTGATAAAAACCAAAACTGATAAAATGAGAATTTTGTGTTCCATGAAGAAGGTTGTTAGGTGTTGGCTCTTATCCTGCGAAAACAGACTGTGGTATCTTGTCCACGTACAGGTTCTCAGTATATGATCTGGATCTAACCACAGGTTTAAGTTGCCTAGCCAAATGATGACCATTAGAAAAAAAACCCAAAAATCTGAGTCAGAAGACCTTAGTTTCTCACGTAACCTGATACTAATGGGGACTTACTAGCTGTGGACAGCTAACTCAACATGGATATACATCTTAAGATAAGCAAAAAACCAAAACATTACTAGTGTGGTAAACTTTTTGTTGCAGAGTGAATTAGCAAGGAATGCAGCGATGAGTGACGAAGATGGAAACTAATGCCTGAGAATGTCACAAATACAGCTCTGATGTCAATATGGAAGAGGGGAATTCAGAAGCCACTATATAGTGATAAGGAAAAGTAATGTATTTAATTTGTAAAGTAGCGGATGTAGGCATTAATCCAAATGCTAAGATAAGCAGTTCAGTGAACTGAAATTTCAGTAATTCAGCTGATATTTTAAAGAAAATTTCACAAGAGACAGGATCATTGCAAGTGCGAGTTCTGCTCAGTTCGCAGAGCTTAATGACAGTTTCACACTAAAAAAAAAAAGCCAACCAAAAAGTCAACTGCCCCCCCCCAAAAAATTTGGAGGGGGGAAGCAAAAGGGGCAATCTGGGTGCTTGGAGAATAGCTCCTCTTTTGTTCATAGAGGTTAAGAAGCAATAAAAGCAGTTCTGTTTTTGAATATGTGAAATGTTGCTGGCACAAGTTCAAATATGTGTACTGCAGAAAGAAGTGATTAAGGCATCACAAACTATATCATCCATTTTTAGTCAGCACCAAGAATGATTGATGATGTTTTGCACATACCTTAAGGTGTCTAAAAATCTTGCATGCTTTTCCAGAGAATTCCATTGTAACAGTGCACACAGCACAAATTAACAGTAAATAAATAAATAATGACATAAATAAAATAAATGATGTGATTATTTATTTATGTGTCTGTATAGCCTGTAAATAGGGTCTTTATGATAAACTTCTATTTTCTCCAGCATATTCTTAACATATTTGTAATTCTTTTCTCTTGGTAATGCTGAGCACCACAATGTTACACCATAATCTTAAAATGGATAACCTTTTAGAATTCATATAATTAATAATTAGCAACCTTTTAGAATTAATACTACAGTATAATGGTAACTCTTTTAGTATAAGTAGAAAGACTTCTATCTAAGTTATTAAAAAAAAAAAAGAATTTCCAAAGTGTGATCAAATTAGAAAATAATTAGACAAAACGTATTAGGCTCTATTTTTTTAAAATTTATAGGTAAATATAGTCCTTGCATTAAAAAGTATCATTTTGGATCCAAAAGTCAAAATCCTTCAATTATTTATTCTAATTCGATTTTGCAGCCTAAAGTGAGACACAGAGCTAGCAATTAAAAGAGTCAAACATACAAAAAATAAATTCGCTACTAAATCTGGTTTCATTGTCATAAATAAGTAAAAGACAAATTACATTAATACCAGAAAAAAATGAATAAGGCTTCTAAAATAAAGTTCTAATAATCTGAAGTGCTTATAATATTTTTTTAATGTTAGATTTTGTAAAATCTATTAATGAGAGGGCTTTAATGGGTGTTTGGGGAAGCAGACTAACTGAATCCTGTTTTGCTCTTTTTAAATCAATATTTAAAGCATACCTAAAGCTTAGACATTTAAAGTTATAAAATTTTAAATTGAAAGCTGCCTTTTTGAAATCCTCTAAATAAAATTTTGCTGTCATGTTAATTTATACCCATCACATATTTCTTAACTTACCCAAGCTTCCCGGCTGTAAATGATTAATGGCTGCCTCATGAAGTGTGTACAATGTAATTCCCAAATATAAATAGCTAAAATCCCACTTCTGTCTGTTCCCAATCATACTGCAAATATTTAGTGTAAAACTAGTAGAAATAACTGATTTACTTGATGGAATAAAAATGCTTAATTTTTGTAGTGACTTTATGTCAGCCTTGTCTATGGCTATGAATACTTAGTCAACGATATTGGATATTTCTGCATCCCAAATACAGTATTAATGTGCTAAAAGAATGCTCAGGCTAAATGTGAATCGTGTGAATAGTATCACTGACCTTGATGTCTAAGGCTGTATGAAATAGTGTTAGTTAAACTGTTTATACTATAGACTATTGTCTGGGACTGTAATCTGAATAAAATATTTTCTCCTTGCCTTCCAAACCTGATTTGATGATGGTACTTGATAATGAAGGAGCTTCATTGTATCCCCAAGTCTTTTGCTCTAGATGATGGGGAGAGGAGAAGTGTGAAGGGAAGTTGGGGTATGCCATTGTTATGATCCCACTTTTGACACCAAAATGATGTTAAGATAGCACTTTTGACACCAAAATAATGTTATGATGCACTAAAATAATATTAGGGCCCAATTATTAAAAGATTCCTCTGCCCAAATTAAGGTGCAAATGAGACTACATGCAAAGTCAATAGTATTGATTTTATTTCAAATTAATTATGATGTAGAGACAGATCAAAATAGAAAGAGACAGGGGAAGAAGAGAAAGAGAATGAGTGAGAGAGAGTGATCAAGGAAAAAATATAATCACCACATGGGTTCCTGCAGCATCCCGCTGACCCTTCTTCACCCTGGCCTGCTCAGTTGTGAGGGTCCCCAAGTGCTCTAATTCAGGTAATGCTTTTATACAGTCCAAGTCCCAGGTATCCATGAGGTGTATGTGCCAGTCCCATAACTTGGGATGGCATGTGTGCAAGCAGTTTCTTCCTTTTCTCTCAGTTTGCCGTGGTTGGAACTTCCATCTGGATAAGTTACCTAGATCTGCCTCATCAGGCCTCACATCTTCCTGTTGTTGTCATCTGCGCTTTTCCCACAGTCTACACAGAGGTATTTTGACTGGTGTGCCAATTCCAAACCCTTCAGCTTTGTGTTGGCCTGAAATTAATGCCTTCCTCTTTTCTATCTGTGCCTGTTGTGATGGTTTGTCCTACAGGAACTTCCTTCTTTGACAGTGGGTTGAGGTATTTTAACTGCATTCTTTAAGTCCTGAGAGCCATGGAATTCACCTCCTTTGCAATTCAAACACTGAGATGGTGAAACTCAATCCTGTTGCTCGAACACACACTTCTCTGAAATGTCTTAGCCAATTTTGGGCACCTGCATGTGGCCGGCAAATATGGCATAGAACCCACAGGTATCATAGGAGCAACGGCTGGAGGCCCTGCTGGATAGACTTTGCTGTCTCATGTGACACTAAATCAATACCTGCGGTCAAGTGAATTGAGCCCCTTGTCCGCACACCGAGAGTGTCTAGGGAACCAGCGGATCAAATGTCAGTGTCTGGTTTTAGAGTGACACGAATAGCTCTGTAGACTCTATTGACTGTATTTAGTGGATCTTCATTGACTGTGATGATAGTTTAGATTCCTGTCTTAGAGATAAACACATGCCTGTGGCACGTGTGTTTTTAGCTACGTCTGAATCCTTGCATAAGTGAATTTTCTCATGTAGAAAATGTAGTGAAAAAGAATATTGCTTTAGCCACGGAACACATTATTTTCTCATTTCAGTGTTCATTTTTTGCTCCATGCTGTAGCACTAGCAGGGCTTTTGGCATGCAAAATATTTTCATTTAAATTGAGCATCTTGAAAAAAATCTCATTTGTGATTTGGGAATGTGAATGGTTCTATGGCAAGAAGCTGAAAGATGTGGGTTAAGTATTTGCTTCCACCTCCATCCTTTTTTTCCCTAGGAAACACACAGAAATTTGTTGTGTATTAACTTGCAGCTAAGTTTTGTTGTTGTTGTTGTTGTTTGGGTTTTCATTTGTTTTTAAAATGATGTAGTGGCCTAAGCAATAAGATATCCAACTACCACTCTCAAACAGAACTCAATTAAATTAATCTTAGGAAAATGCAAGAAGGTGAGTTATTAGGCCATTAGCCTTAAAACCTGTGTCCTTATATATTACTATGACAAATAATCTGTGAGGGAAAATGAATTGCAGTGTTTTCACTAGCTAAGGTTGCTTTATTCATTGCTAATAGTAGAAAACCACCAAACCATTCACTGACATGTACTGGTTTCAGTACTATTAAAGAAACAAACAGTTTAAGTCAGTGTCTCACTTGTATGTTGCAAAAAAAGAAAAAAACAGTAGATGCGCATATATTGATATTCTGTGGGTAGGTCACACCCACAAAACAGGTGGCCATCCCTTTGGAAGCAGTACTCCTGGAGAATGTTTAGGAGTCTGGGATTATAATAAGTGCAGGCACGTTTATTGCCGTCCTTGAAATGCTAAAGAAAAGTGTGTACAGTAGAGACAGGAAACACTATTTTTCATTTAAATGTGTTCTTAAGGTGACTAATAGTACAACGCAGAGCTGAAGTCAATATTTTCAAGGGGTGTGGAAATGTACAGAAGATACAGAGAAAGCTATTAAGATTAGAAAAGATAACTCTTAGAACCTGCTATTTAAACATATTTAGCCTGCTACTTAAAGCAAAGAAATATGGAGGATGGTTTGGGAATTCTTTTCCTGGTTTATAATAATTTTCAGAAGGAAAATCTGGAAATTCAGCTTTAATCTGAAATTTATGAAGAATAGTGATGAGACAAAGCAGTCAGACAGACTGCAGTCAGAGCAGAAAGTGATGTTTACTAGTAAAGGTGGTTGGCCAGTGCAATAACATGAAGATTAACTTTTCCTACTGTGAGATCAGGAAGTCATGAGTAAATGACTTTCTGTATTACATGCTTCAGTCACATCATGGTGGGTTTATTCCAAGCTCAAGTGGATGATTCTTAAAATCCTGGTTAAATCAACTTTTTTAACCACAAAGCTATGCATTATGATGCTATAACTATTGGTTGTTAAAACTGTAGAAATGCAGTGTGAAATAACTCATCCAAAGAGATGTGCACTGTCTTTATTTTACTGGAGTTTCCTTTCCTTGAACTTCAGTTCTCTCAGCAGTGCTGGCTCATTATCCAAGAACAATCATTGTCCTGTTGATAAATACTCTAGATTTCTCAGCTTTTGAGAGGTATTTTGGGATCAGTGGGCCTTGAGTTGGGGCTTTCTGCATTAAGTGCAGGAACCAAAAAGGTAGGGTTTGAAAGGTACATCTAAAAGCCTCAGCAGTGGGAATCAGAAAGAAAGCGATCTGAATTCATTTGCTGTTATTTTCTTCCCAAAATCTTTTTACAATTGTTTATCATACTTAATTTAAAATGTAAACCACTCCTCCCTATGCCCCCTGATGCTTCACCCTCTGAAAGCATATCACAGCACTTTCCAAAATTAACTTAACATTGGCAGGTCCTCTGAAAAATTTTTAGGAATTCTCTTTCTGGCAGTTTCAAAGTCCAGTATTGCATTGTCTATAGTTGCCATAATAGGTAAACTTTTACTTTTCCTGTTTTATCTTTTGTACTTTTAAGTAAAACTAGCTAGCATTCTTGCCCCCCTTACCTCATGGCTATTGTATTTGTAATCACCCACCTATTTTGTTTGGGTTGAAAAAAAAAAGGAAAAAAATTACTCTCAACCACCACTGTTGACAAATCCCACCTAACACTCCCTTCTCTCTGTCATCGCAAGTTTGTCATATATTTGGTTTCTCTTCTATGTACTACATGAGTTTGCACTTAATGCTCAGATAAGTGGGCTAGAATTGAGTGTCATTCAAAACTACTGGCCTCTCAAGTTCTCCTTGCTAGTCTGTAAAATACACAAGAATGGTGATTTGAAAAATGTTGGAAAAAAAAAGTTGAAAAAAGTAAAGAGTTAGATACCAATAAAAATACTTTAAGTTTCAAAAATAATTTAAAGTAGGTGTAGCTGTGTTTGCCCCAGGGGGAACTGAGAACATGAAAACATATATTTTAGAAATGGCTATGGAAAATCCAAGGAGTATTTTTATAAGACACCACCTGTGTATTCAGCAAGCGTGAAAGATTCAATTTGATCAGATCAAAAAGCACAATATGGATGACGCATGGGGGATGCCCTTGGGAGTTCAGTCTGACTACAAGGGAAGAGGGTTTTCATTAAAGTTATCATATCCCCAGCTAACTGCACACTACAACAAAAACAATAACTGAGTTCTGACACAGAGTTAGAAGTTTCGTGTTGTTAAACTTCTCATATCAAATAATTTCATTTTCCTAATAGATCTCATGCTTCTTGAAAAACACTAAGAAGAAAGAGGTAAAAAAAAGAGAGGGAGAGTCTTTATTTATGGTGTCTGTCACCCATTGAAAGACTTCGTGAAGACTTTTTTTGTAATTTCTCATTTATTCATTATATCTGAATGGTTCTAATATAACCAAAATGTAAAAATGTTTGCAATACTAAAATATTTTTCTTTTTTCCTTGGAAATGTTACTTTTTTGTTTCTGTGTTTGTTTTTCAAAAGGAAACAATTTTCTGGGAAAAAAAGGAAAGAAAAAATTCGTAAGGAAATCTTTTTCTGTCACAGCTGTCAATTATAGAATCATAGATGTGTTTAGGTTGGAAAAGGCCTTTAAGATCATCAAATCCAACTGTCAACCCAGTACTTCCAAGTCCACCACTAAACCATGTCCTTAAGTGCCACATCCACACATCTTTTAAATACATCCAGAAATGGTAACTCAGCCACTTCCCTGTGCAGGCTGTTCCAGTGCTTGACCATCCTTTCTGTGAAGAAATTATTCCTAATATTACATCTAAACCTCCCCTGGCCCAGCTTGAGGTGGTTTCTTATTCTTTCTCTTGTTACCTGGGGGAAGGGACTGACCCCCACTTCAGTACAGTCTCCTGACAAGTAGTTGTAGAAGGTGATGAGGTCCCACCTGAATCTTAATTTCTTCAGGCTAAACAGCTGCAGTACCCTCAGCCACAGCATCACCAGTGCCACGTGCAGGGGGACGATTACTGACCTGCTGGCCACACTATTGCTGATACAAACCTGAATGCCATTGGCCTTCTTGGCCACCTGGGCACACACTGGCTCATCTTCAGCAGCTGTTGACCAGCACCCCCAGGTCCTTTTCCACCAGACAGCTTTCCAGCCACTCTTCTCCCAGCCTGTAGCACTGCATGGAGTCATTGTGACACCGGTGCAGGACCCAGCACTTGGCCTTGTTGAACTTCATGCCATTGCCCTCAGTCCACAGGTCCACACAGATCCAGCTTGTCCAGACCCTTCTGCGGAGCCTTCCTGTCCTCTAGCAGATAAATTTGGTGGCGTCTGCAAACCGACTCAAGGTGCTTTCAATCCCCTTGTCCAGATTGTTCGCAAAGCTGTTAAACAGGGCTGTCCCCAGTACTGAGCCCTGGGGAACACCACTTCTGACTGTTTGCCAGCTGATTCTCACTCTGTTCACCACCACTCCAGTTTCCTCAGGACAATTCTGTGAGAAATGATGTCACATATTTTACTAAAGTCCAAAAAGACAACATCCACAGCCTTTTCCTCATCCACTTAAGTGGGTCATCTTTTCGTAGAAGGGACCAGGTTATTCAAGTAAGACCTGCCTTTCATAAACCTACGCTGGCTGAGTTTATGAAAGGTTCAATGGCTGGACTTGATGATCTTAGAGGTCTCTTCAAACCATAATGATTCTGTATTTCTATAATCCCATTCAGACCCATAGAATTGTGTGTGCCTAAATAGTGCAGCAGGTCACCAATAATTTTATCTTGGTTTTTGGGGTCTTCATTCTGCTCTTATCTCTCTCTTCCAGCTCAGAGGGCTGGGTATCCAGAGAGCAATTGGTCTTACTATTAAAGATTGAGGCAAAAAAAGCATTAAGTACTTCAGCCTTGTCCTCATCCTTTGTCACTATATTTGCCCCCCCATATTCAACAAAGGCTGGGGATTATCCTTAGCCCTCCTTTTGCTGCTAATGTATTTATAGAAACATTTTTTATTGTCTTTTAGGGCAATAGC
The DNA here is from genome assembly GCA_013397895.1 of Origma solitaria. Taxonomy (NCBI): domain Eukaryota; kingdom Metazoa; phylum Chordata; class Aves; order Passeriformes; family Acanthizidae; genus Origma; species Origma solitaria. The sequence goes on from VZRL01004026.1 coordinate 259,463, forward strand.
CAGATTAAGTCCTAGTGGGGCTAGAGTTACTTTTGACATAGAAAGACAAAGGACAGTTTCATGTCTCTTTTTGTCATGCATAAAAACTTCCAAGTTTTCATTGCTTATTCAAATTTAGTTTACAGTTAACTAGCTACAACAGACCCCCAGAAGGATAGAATCTGTGGTACTGATATGTTAAATTCTCTAGGCAGTTGATATTCTTAAAGCTAGAACATTTATCAAAAACTAAAACCATACCCTTTTTTTCTATCTTCTTTATTATTTTTGTCATGGTTGACTTTACCTAATTTCTTTGTTCTTTTATTGGTCCACATCTTTGATTTTCCTCTGGGCATCATGTAGTGAATGTATGCCCAAAGAGTCAAACTAAAAGGAAAACACCATTTTCTTTTGATATTACTACATTTCTTTTATATATTCTTGCTGTCTTAACTATGTGTATAGTTAGCTTAATCGTGTGGTTTCAGGCTGCAGTACATAAACACAGAGGGATCATAAATTATTAAAATCAATGCATCTCAATACTCTATGCAAGCAATAAATTTTTGTTTATTTTTTATTAAAAATATTAAATGACTGGAAAACAGTTAAATTTCTTATGCTATACAGCAGATTTAATGGAAATAGTCTTGTTGATTTCACTAAGATCTGGACCAGAGCCATCGGGAATATATGAGCATAAGGACTGTGTTTGTGTAATATTTATTATGAACCTAATAGAAACTTTTATTGTATATTATACCATCTGTCAGCTCTTATTTATCCTTGCATATATTATAGGGAAATTATTCCCTACCATGTTAAAAGCATGGGGAATTTTTAGTTGTAAAATAAGTAGGATTTTTTAAAAGTAAATCAAACCAGAGTACCACAGTGCTTTATTTTAAATTACAGTGATTTCCCTTACATCCCTTGGTGATCCAGCACAAAATACATATCTGAAACTTTCCCTTCTTATTCACTGTGTTGCAATTTAAAAAGAAAAGTAAACACAGTAATTGCTTTTGACTGATGGGCTTTTATGTTTTATATATTATCTGATGGGCTCACTTGTGGCATATGGGTCAAGCACATGTTAGAGGAGGTTTAAGCTTTCCAGTACCGAAAGGGAACCTACACAAAAGCTGGAGAGGGACCTTTTACAAGGACAAGGTGGGATGGACTTAAACTGAAAGAGGGTAGGTTTAGATTGCATATTAGGAAGAAATTCTTTACTGTAAGGGTGGTAAGGCACTGAAACAGGTTCCTCAAAGAACCTGTGGATGCTCCATCTCTGGAGGTGCTCAGAGCCAAGCTGGATGAGGCCCTGAGCAACCTGGTCTGGTGTGAAGTGTCCCTGTGCAAGGCAGGGGAGCTGGAACTAGATGATCTGTGAGGTCCTTTCCAACCTGAACCATTCTATGGTTCTATAATTATGACATGCAGATGAACCGTACCACAAAACCCAGTATGGCTATCCCAGGTCAGACTAGAGGGTCTGTGAAATCCCATATCCCATCTCCAATATTACCTAAAACAAATGCCTAAAGAAGAGTATTTCCTTAAAACATTCAGCTGCAGTGTCATTTTTGCATATTCAGTAGCCATTAAATTCCATTAGCTAATCAAGTTTTCCTGCTAAATCCATGTAACTTTTAGCATTCATAGCACCATGTATCAATTACTTTTACAATTCTGTGCCTCGTTCCACAAAGTACCCCTTTTGCTTGGTATGAAACTGGCTTCAGTTAACCTCATTTGATGTTCTTGTTTCTTCCTTTTGAAAAGATGAAAAGTAGTCTGTTTCAGTCCACCATATCTAAGTCAGTCACTTTTTGAATCTCTGTTGTATCACCTCCCTTGACATTATATCTTTTCTTCATTGAAAATTCTTGCTTAATTGATTGCTTATAGTACAAAATTCTTTACTTACTTCTCATCAAATATCTTTTGTTGTTTTGGTGGTTTTCCTTTTTTTTAATATAAGGATGAGCAGAACTGCACATAAGTCTAAATGTGCCTGTGACTTGTGAATTTTGATGTAGTGAACAATGGTCTGTAAGACTCTTCGTGGTTTTTTTTTTTTAAATTGATTCCTAATAATTTCTAGCATTTGGTATTTCTAACATTACATATTTCTGAATTATGCTACTTATTCGTCTGATCTTTTGGTAGAAATAGCTGTCATAAGCCCAATGTCCTTAATTGGTAATGATCTTATCAAACCCTTTTGTCCTAGATATTGTTAGAATTCTTTTTATTTTCCACCATATGAAACTATTTACATTTGTTTGTATTAAATTCCATGAGTTATTTTATTGGCAAACTGTTCATAAGGTACTTCCACAGACCATCATAGTTGAGCCTTGACATTATTATTCTGAGTAACTATATCATGAACAATCCTTCATCTTTCACTCCCATGCTCTTTTCAAGGCATGTATTCATAAAGACATTGAAAAACATAACCATAACTTGGATTGGCAGGGTCCTCCAGAGGTCAATTTGTTCAGCTGCCTTCTCCAAGCAGGTTTCATTAGCCCTGATAGCTCAGAGTTACATCCAATAGAGTCTTGAGTACTTACAAGGACGGAGATACCACAAGCTCTACATGCAGTCTGAGCCACTATTTAAACATCCTCACAGCAATTTTAATACTTTATATCTAATAAAAACTTTGTGTTTTTCAACTTCTGTCCATCCTCTCTTGACCTATCACCTGGAACCTTCATGAAGAGTCTCGTTGTATTACCTATGAATCCTCTGATCAGGTAGCTGTAAAACGTCAAGTCTTCCCTTTGCCTTCCTTTCTCTGAGCAGAAATCTCTCCTGCAGTGTCATGGAATCCAGCTCCCTGTCCATGTAGGTGGCACTCTGCTGAGCCAGTACATCCATGTCCTAGTTCAGGGGAGTACAAAGCTGCTATTTGCTCTCTAGGTGTAGGCTTACACGTGCCAAATAAATGTGAATTATTAGTTTCTTACTTTACACATTAAAGTGAACTAGTTTTGTACTCTAATACGGTTGTCCCTGAAGATTAGCAAGCTCTCCTGGGCCTTTTTGCCTTCTGGGACCATTTCTCCGATGATTCTACCAAACAGGCCCCTGAACAGTCTAAAAGCTGCTCTTTTGATGTTCAGGTTTGTAATTCTGCTGTTTTGTCTTGCTCATACGTCTCAGGATCCTAAATTCCAGTCTCGTGGTTGGCACAGCCAATGTTGCCCGTTTATCTTCACAACTTGAATCAAGTTTTCCTTGTTTGTGGTTAGCAGGCCTGGCAAAAAATCCCCCCCCATTCAGTTAATTGGTTTCCTGCATCAGTAAAATATCTTTCATGCATTTCAAATACTTCCTGGATTGCTTCCACCCAGTCCTATTGTCCTTCTAGCAGATATCATGGTAGTTAAAAGCCATCCATGAGTATCAAGGACTGTGAGAAGGGGGCTTTCTCCAGCTATCCTAAGTAGGCAACTTTGACCATTCCATCACATCCTGTTGCCTGTTACTGTCACTGGATCCCAGGGAGAAGAGATCAACACCTCCCTGTCCACTTTCTCTCCTCAAGAAGCTGTAGAAGGCAATGAGGTCACCCCTCAGCCTCTTTCTCTCCAAGCTAGGCAAGCCTGGAGCTGCTCTTCATGAGACATGTCTTCCAGCCCTTTCAGTGGCTTTGCTGCTCTGGACACATCCAAGGACCTGAGTGTCCTTCTTAAATTGTGGGGCCCAGAACTACACAAGGTACTCCAGATGAGGCTGCACCAAAGTTGAATAGAGAGTGATAATCATCTTTGACTGTCTGGTTGTGCTGTGTTTGATGCACCCTGCAAAAATACTGCAATTCAGAAATAGACTTCAAAATACCCACATGCATTGTATGTGAGTAAAAGTGGTAAAAATGAGAGGGCTTTGTTTGCCTTCTTTTTTAAGAAGGTGTCTGACATGTAACTAAAGCTGTGATTATTTATTAATGAATTTTTTTCAGCAATGTTCTTCAGTAATAAAAGTGATATATAAGATATCAGCACTGACAAACTGTAACACAGTTTCTAAGTAAACACAGCACGAACACATCAAATAAGGAAAAGAACTGGTGATAACTTACCATAAAGGATCTGGTTTAAAGTGAATACTGGAGAAACATGTTCTAGCTCTGTTTTTGCTGTCCAAGTAATATTTTCTATCTATTATAGAGAAATTGTTCTGGCATACACAGAAATGTTCTCCTGTTGGCATTTTAAAGACTGTAAGAACAAGGTAAAAAGGAAGTCAAAAAAATGGCAGAAACCCCAGTGATGAACAGGTAGAACATTGTACTCTGTAATTTGATTCTCTTCATAATACTCATGTGTTGATTGTCATGGAAACAGTTATAACAACCACATTTTAAATGACCAAGTAAGTACTACTAAAGAAGCATGTCAAACCAATATTTGGATGCTACTTGGAGAACTGTGATAATGTGACTTTATAAAGCTTGAATTAAATCAGTTTGGGATAATTTGTAGTTGTCCAATGCCCTAATAGTAGTCATGTTTTGTTAACTAAGCTCTATTACTGGCTGTATATAGGAGTGGCTATATATAAGAGGAGAGAACTCAAAATTAGTCCTAATTTCCTCTGTATTTGTATGGGAATTAAGATGCCTGATATAAAACTTCTATTTATGGTGAGTAGATATATTGCATTATGTGGACTATGTGGTGACTTTTCTTATGAGCAAGATTAAAAGGGAAGAGGAATGTAAAAGAGAATGATTTGGATAAGTCAGTATTTTATATGCATATAACAAGCAATAATGCAGTCTTTACCATTAAATAAATTAGCATTTGAAACAAGAAAATCATGGTTAGTTTTAACTCATTTAAACAACAGACTCAGAAATGACTGCTGTACAACTCCTTCCTTGAGTGTGTTAATCAGTAAGAAGCAAGAGTCTTACTTGTTCTAACTTAATACATGTTTGTGTTTGTATGTTAATGTATGCAGGATGAGCTTCACATGTAAAGTATATGGGCACCTTTCCTTCCACCCCAAATACTTAAACCTGGTCATTACAGCATTCTTAGAAGAAATGTGCATTTAAAATTATGTGGTGAAAAAAATAGGTCTCAACATTTTCCGATGGTTGGGAGGAGTTCTTCATGTCACTTAAATTCTAGATTTAGGATAGAAATGGGCCATACAGTCTCTTTCATACAAGCAGTCATCCTGTGCTGCTATTTGCTCTGAATGAAAGTAATATTTTCTTTTGTGAAATAAACTCCTTAACCAAAATCCAGCTAAGGGCTTTGTGTTGGAGTTCATCAGTAGGAAAACAGTGTCTTCTGGGAGACTCAATGAATATGAGTTTGTTCAAAGACAGGACTGAAGACGAGCAAGAGGTCATAGTGAGTGAGACAGAGGGTTTCAAGAGAAGAAATAATGTTCATTGGTGTTGAAAGTATAGAACAGCAATCCTTTACTATGGAGATATTTACTTGGCCATTTCATGGACTCTCATTTTAAATTTTACTGGATGATTATAATACATGTGCAGTAAGAAACTGAATTATATGAATGTGGCAGCCTTAATTCTATATGATTGCACAACTTTAACATTTAAATAAGGTTTATAATGTATAATTTTATATGCAATACCAACTCTAAGAACAGGTGAAATACCTGACTGCTAGCTCCAGGGAAAAGATAGGTAGTAAAAATGCAGACTTGTAAATGTGGAATATTTGTTTAACTTTGCAATGGAATCAGTACTGAGAGAACTGATGAATTAGCAAGAATGATGTGTTGAATTATTTTAGCTTTTTTCCAGAGAGTCTGGATATTTGTCAGAAATAAGAGAAAGTATTAATTCCTGTATAAAAAATAGCCTCAAAAATGTCTTTACTTATAAAATTGCAAATCCAGATTCATTGTGTGCTGCAAATGTAATAGAAAACACAAGCTTTACTTGAAAGTGTGGACATAAGTTAAATGGAGGCCCAGAGGTGGCTGTCATTTTCTAGTGGAACTTTTTGAAATTAAAAAGCCATTGTTTCCAAAATGAGCTTCTCTGGTTTGAGATCTTGGTTTTGTCTTCTGGTTTTTTATGTTAAAATAACAATTAATGTAAAACAGTTATTGTTCTATAGAAAGCCAAAGCAAGTGTTTGGAGACCACAGTAGTGGAATTCAAGACTCTCCAAGTCAGTGTATTTTGTACTGTAGAATAATATGCTGCATACTGATGGAGGTGCCTTTGGTAAGAATGTATTGTGTCTGAGATATTAGACTATTGGAATTCAATTCTTATTCCATCCACAGATTAATTTTCTTTTAAATTGGTCTCATCTCACTCATAAAAAAAATTATTGTTTTAATGGGCTGAGCCTATCCATTACAAGTATAACATTTATTACAGAATATTAAGTGGATTTAAATATAATTAACTTCAAGTGAATTCAATAATTAAGTTTAAATTCAAGTTACATTTTACAAGTAGATTGATTTCAGCACTAGAAAACAACCCATTTTCAAGGTTTTCTACTTAATTTTGTACTAACATCACGCTAGACTTCAGAACTCTCTTTGCTTAGTGAAACCATTTGAATTGCATCAGAATTGAATACGATCCAAAATATTTAATGGAATAATATTTATGTGCTAATAAAGTCACAGTATCATAACAGTCATGTCAGGCGGAGACATCATCATTGTCTATCAAGGCGTGCTCAGCATAGCATGTTCATAAACACGAACTAAAGTGCAGTAAGCTGTAATATAGCATGCTTGGTTAAAATACTCTCAGTAGAGAATTCAATCAATCAGCTCTTATCTCTTCTGAGAGTAAGTTCTTTCCCAAACAGCATGACCGTGTATACAAAATGTTTTCTGAAGTGGTGATTGTGAAATGCAGGATGGCTGCTGTAATTGCCTCATTGTTCAGCCTATGTCACAAAATTATGCTCATCATGCACCGTAGGTGCCTCTGTGAGTGTCATGTGTGCACAACGCTGGGCTTCATTCTTTCCTTTCACATGTGACATTGAGAATATTTCTGTGCTGGCACTATTACAGCTGTTCAGATAGGGGACCAGCAATGTATTGCATAAAGGCAGGCTGAAGAAACTTTTTTTTAATGCTAAATTCATGTGAAATAACACAATAACACAATGACTGGAAGCACTGCTGACATGATAATAGATGTGTTTGGGTTTAGGACCAGGTGAATGATTTTGTGATGCTATTTCCTATCAGTCCGTCCCTCTGATTTTCTCAGAAAAGGAAGGTATATAGGCATTAGCTGGTTGTGCTTTGAAAATTTCTAGTGGCTTCAGTAGTGTCTGGAGAATTATTATGGGGTGCTGTAAATCTGAAGACTTGTCACTGCTCAGGTTAGTGCTGGAGTGAGCTGCCTTCAGGTAGCCTCAGAATCTATGGGAACATAAACCTACCTTTTACCTATTTATTCCCTCACCCATGCCAAGTGAAATAAGTCACTTTTTCTTTTCTGATCCCCACCATATCATTCTCTATATCATGGCACCATAGAAACAAGGTTACATGGGGTGCAGCAGACAAGAATGTAGCAAAGAAGTGAACTATTACTGCCTATTGTCTCAGTTATTGAGAACAGTCCAGACTAGAATTATTCAGAGTATCTTCCTGTGCCTGTATTTTGGAAGTTCTGGTCTTTTGTGCTTAAGGTTATGCTATGTGTCATTTATGGAGCACAGGGAAAGACTAGGTACTCCTGTGGCACATTGTGGATTTAATCTCTCCTGCATTCTCACATGTTCTAGAGTAATTTTTTTCAGGATAGACTCAGTTCAGACAGAAGCAGACACAGCTGTACAACTGTGTGGCTGTGTTTAGGACAGGTGATTGAGCACCACAACAGCAAGTGCATATAAACTTTAAGGTTTCCAACCCCAACTTTTGCCAGTGAAGGTGTATTTGATGCCTTCTTGTCTTATCTGTCTAAGCAAAACCAGAGCAAGATTCTTGTCCACTAAGTTTAGAAGCTCATTTTGTGACACAGAATCCTATATTTTATGTGAAGACTTGAAATTAGGTGTTGTACACACTCTACTCTGGAACAATGTGTCTCTTGAACCATTTATTTCTACTGATCCAAGTATGTGTAGAGAAGTTGGTTTAGTTCCTTAATATTTAGATTACTTAAACTACTGAAATCCCATGATATTATTAGTAATTAGGCATGCAGAATGGATGTATATTAGGCAATGCTGATAAATTTATCTTCTCGTGAGCTGTTTCACTAACTTACTGATAGTCATCTTTTAACTGCCCCTGAGAGTTCTATCAACATTTCACCTCACTTGCCTTTCTGTAAGTGCCTCACTTTTCCATGCTCTCTTTGTTTTTCTGTCCAACACAAGGAGAAAATCAAGGACCCTTCTTTTATAATCAAGTTGTTTCTGAGTTTTCAGATACAGGCAAAAGTAATCAATAAAACAAATGTGTTTAAGTCTCTTTTTTGCCCTTTTATGACTTGACTCCCTGCTATTTCTCACTTCTACCTGAAATCGATGATACATTTTCTATTGATTTACTATAACAGGGGAAAGATCTAGCTGCCCGTTAACAAAGTGTAGCATATTGAAAATCAGTGAGGTGAAAGCATTGGTTGAAGAGATGCTATCAAAAACCCCTCTTTATTTTCCTGTAAGATTTTTTAAAGAATAATAATATTATCGTCATAGTTCTATGCTTGCATAATAATTTTACTTAAATTTTTTTAAATTTTTTTCATGTTGCTGAATTTAGAAACAACACCTGGGAAAAGATCTTACTGTTCTTATCTGGAGTGTGATCTGAGTTCAATAAGGTTAGTTAAGTTTTTGCTGTGGACTTGAATGGTTTCAGATCCATCAGATTTATGGACTTCCTGGAGGTTATTAAGAATCTTGTGAAAACCAGAAAAACTATATGAAGAGGGTGATACTTTTAAAATATCCGTGTTGATTCCCCTAAATTGAGACAGTCCCAGGTTAACACTCACTGCAAGCCCCAGTGGATCTAATAGTCCTCAATCAGGTGAGCCTAAAATCAAATGGCAATGACATGATTAAGTGGTGTCTAGTTGAAAGGTATAACTATTAGCCTTACAGAAAACCAATTGAGGTTAGGTTTGCATTATTGAAAAAGACTATATACATTGAAAAGCAAAAAGGGAATAATTAATTAGTGGATAAAGTGGTTGAGCACATTGTGCAAGGAATAAAATATTACATTACTTAACATAAATATTGCAGTGCTTAATTGGGCTGATTTTTCACTTATATCAATAAAGGAACCAACAAATTAATATTTTGCAATACCACTATTAATTTTTGATAATTTGTTTACATTCTTAAAAAAAAAAATACTTTAAAAACTTCCCTGAAAAAGTATAGAGGTTTTACAAATTCTTTCACATTCTGTCTATTGAAAGTGCATATTCCATTTTCCAGTAAACATCGCTGGAAAATGTTGCTGGGCTGGCCATGAAGGTTTGTATGTCCTTGTAGCATAATGATCTTGACCATTTACCTGAAGGTAATGAGACTTCCCTTGAGAATATATATTTGTTATTGAATAACCACATCTTAGTCTTTGTCCACACTCAATACCATAAAGAAATTGTCCACAAGTATGGACTATGGATCATTTACTACATTTCCTATTTTTACAGTCTGTGATGTTTTTTCTCTCCATCATTGTTCTACCGAGCTGTCCCCCACACCTCTGCAAAAGAAAAAAATAGGGGGGGGGGAGAAAATAATGATTTGGGCTTTTTTATATGTGAAGAATAAAATATTGTACATTCCTTTTTAATGCCTTTCATTTTGTTTTATATACATAGGCAACATTTTCATTGCTTTCACAGAAGTCAAAAAATTATTTTGAGGAAAACTTGCAAGTTTGAGTTTTTGTCTGATGGTTTAGTAGTGACAGAATACTGTAATATGACTTTTTCTCAATGTATAATTTTCACTGCCTTTTTTTTATTGGTATAGTTTTTGAGAAACTACTAAGTGGATTTCTTATAATATTTTTGATACAGAACTTCTGCATTTGTATAATTTCATTTAAGTCTTTGGTAACCTTGACAGTATGGAAAGGCTGAACTGAAATTGCCAAAACTGGCTGTAAATCACCTTTTTACAATAATGTCTATCAAATAAAATCTCCCAAATAGCTCTGCATATGAGACTGTGTGGAGAAAAATGAGAGTCTAAAAGAGTCACTAGTATTTTAATTGTCCTCTTTATAAAATCTGATCTAAAAGAACACTTCAATGAACCATCTATCTGTTTCTTCAAAATGTGGTATTCTTAAGAACAGACTTTGTATCTCTACCTTGATCTGGATTACTGATGAACAGAATACAGTCTTTCAAATTTTATTTCAAACTCACTTTTGTAATGATGTTAATTAAGAAAAACCCCATACTGTCAATGACACCATATAAAATGGGAACCAGAATTATAGATCTCACACCGAACTTATCTCCTTTCCTTTTTCCTTTAGCTGTTACAATAAATAATTGTTTGGATTTTTTACTTGTTAAACAAATATCTTGTCAGATAGTGTTGGGAGTGCTGCTTTAAATTGCAAATATTAACGAAATGATTGAAGTCTAAAATAATTCTGTAACACTTGTTAAATCACAAAATTAGCTATATAATTAAATCTCTTTACCCACAGAATATATGATTAATTGCACAGAATACAAACTAATGAAGAATATACTTTGGGGGTATTTTTATCCCATAACTTTAAATGTCCAAAAATCACATTGCAGATCAGCACCTCTTGACTTCTTCTATAACAAATGGAAGAAATGGGAAACTTCTACGATATGTTTTGAGAGTGATAGAATGTTTATCTGAAAGATATGAATTACCACCTGCAGACTCACATTTTTTTCTGTTGTCTACAGACAATCGGAATGAAAGTAGAGAGTTAAGTAAGTTACCGTGAATGACAATATTGTTAAACAGTGGTACTGTTTATTTCCTTTTTTTTTTTCTTAGCAGAGTTTGTTAATTACGAGAGCAAATGAGACAACATAAACATGAGACATCAAAGTGATCATCGGATTGGGATTAAAAGGATTTGTTACCATGAGAAAGTCTTTACTAAATCTTGTGTCAAATCTGTTGGGGTTTATTTTGTTTTATTTCAAGCTACTTGCATGATGAGTAAAAGCAAGTTGTCTTAAAATAAGCTTCTGACTAAAGCAGGGATTTATTTATCTTTTATAAAGGTTTGGAGTGAAAAGAGAGAAAGATGGGGGAGAAAATGGAGGGAAAACAAAATAAATAAGAAACTTGGGTAAGAGAGGAAATCAACAGGTTCTCAAAAAAACCAAATTAAAAACTAAAAGACACAGAGTGGGCTATGGTTAATATGCATCTCTGTTGCCCTTGTGACAATTACGATTGATTTTAAGCTGGTGCATGACATGGGAAGAACTCCATCTTCTTTAATTTGGCTTCATGCTAAAGAAATAGAGGCACAGCAGAGAGACAGGAAAGAGGAAAACAGAGAGATCTCTGACTATGGGAGGCTGCACCACAAGTTGTGTATTAAGTTTTGGGCCACTCACTTCAAAAAGGACACTGAGGTTCTGCGGTGTGTCCAAAGAAGGGCTGTGAAGCTGGTGAAGGATGAGAAAAAGTCCTGTGAGGAGTGATGGGGGGAGCTGGGTTTGCTTAGCCAGGAGAAAAGGAAGCCCAGAGAAGGGACCTCACTGCTCTGTACAACTGCCTGTCAAGAGGTTGTAGTAAGGGGGAAGCTGGACTCTTCTGCCGCATCTCAAGTGAAAGGATGAGAGGAAATGGCCTTTAGTCTCACCAGGGGAATTCTGATTGGATATTAGGATTTTTTTTTTTTTTCTCTGGAAGAGTTTTAGGCTTTGGTTAANAAAGGATGAGAGGAAATGGCCTTTAGTCTCACCAGGGGAATTCTGATTGGATATTAGGATTTTTTTTTTTTTCACTGGAAGAGTTCTAGGCTTTGGTATAAGCTGCCGAGGTATGTGGTGGAGTCACCATCTCTGGAAATGTTCAAGAGGTGTCTGGATGTGGAATGTGGGGATATGGTTAGGGCTGATTATAGTGGTGCTAAGCTAACAGTTTGACTCTATGATCTTGAAGATTTCCCCAGGCTATGCTCATGGAAATAAAAAGTGAAAATATAAGAATTGGCACTTTTTTTTTGCATTTATGGAGCGGAAAAGCACTCTGCCAGACGTGTGGGAGGCATTGAGTATCTTGCAGATGGGTAGGTCTATATGGTAGGTCAGGTACCAAGCCAAGGATAATTCCTGGTCCTGGACAGTTTTAGTCAGTCATAGAGGAGTTTAGTAATGCTTAGTATGGGAACAGTCTGTAATTGAGCTGCAAAAAAAAAGAGATGTGCCTATAGCAGTTCTAAGGAAAACACAGATCAAGCCAAAGAAGCTAAATATCTGTGTAAATCAAAATGAAAATTAGTATTTATTTAAGATAAGTGGGTTTAATAAAGAACTACTGAAGTTCTAAACCTAGTACTTCAACTGGAGGGAGTTGTTTTTCACACATGAGATTGTGGACAAAACATAAGAGCGTTGACAAGACTACACAGATTTATCCTATAAATGTAAATCCTGTTAATCAGCATTGAATGAGTTGAAAGGGACTTGTTTTCTATTTAAGAATAATATGAAGTTGTGAAAGATGTCCGATGTGAGATTAATGTTCAACATATTAGACTTAGAAAATGCTTGGAACTCTGTCACTCCATGATGCCTTACTTTTTTTTCCACAAATTTCATGGTCAGAATACTGAGGTGTGGACTGTAGGGGGGGCAATTACACCATGCCACGACTTAATGTAGTGTTCAGTAGACTCGTTTTGCCAGTTATTTTATGAAAGGTTGTAAAAGTTGTATCTACATTTTATCTAAAAATAGAAAAAAAAGAAAAACAACTGCATGTACACAATATGAACAAGCCTTTCTGCTTTTATAAATAGCTGTTGGTGGTAAAGGGAAAATTGAAAAGATTATCTGTCCTGCTGTTATGAGTAAGTGTATTCTCATAAAGGACCTTCACAGACCAGTTTCTCAGTTCTATTAAAAAAAAATTCAATTTCCTTTTGAGGCAAACTGATCCATAATGCAAGATTCTTCACCACTTGTTCATTGTGAAACAAATTACAGTATTCTACATGAGATCTTCAGAAATAAAAAGAACCTTGCAATGCACATGATAGCAGGTTGCAGGTTTATGTCATATTAGTACATTCATCATCGTGTAATTCACAGATTCTAGATATGAAACAATGGTTTTTGATTTCTAAATATTCACATAAAAAAAAATTAACTGAACCCAGACTTTACTCTGAGAGAAAGCATTTAATGGCAACGATCACTTAGTTGATCTCTACATACATTACTCAGACTGCATGTTTTCCCCAAAAAATTTTGGTCAAATCTTGTTCTAAATGAAAGAGAAATTTTCTATGTACTTGAATGAAACTATGGTAAGGCATACAGTGAGGGTGAGAAACAAGCAAGTTCAACATTTGTCTAAATGAGGATATAGATCTAATTTAGAATTTAGAGGAATCTTAAGGAGAAGGAAAATAGAACCTTCCTCCTGCACAGACTTTGCTGCAGAGAACCACTGCTTGGTAGTCAGGATATATTTATTTCTCTAGAGCTGATACTCTTTCTCCTTATTTTGTGATAATTTCTGCACACTTTGTTGTCTACATTCCCCACGGTTCTAGCCAAACTCTAAGATATCTAGGCGCTTCACTAAAATCAGGAAGGTTTTCACTTGAATTCACAGCCTTCATTCCTTGTTCCTACTTCACTTAGTCCTGGGCAAGGAATTCCCAAAACCACTGCAGTATTGACTCTCTAGCAAGTAATGTCTGGCATCTACAGAACTCTTAAAGTTTTGTTTTTCTAGCAGCAAATGGTGAAAATATAAATTTGTCATGTTTGCACTTTATTTTTTTAATGAAAGGAAATAGGAAAAAGAAGGAAGCAGAGGCCTGAAACACCTTCCTCCCCTAAGAAAGAAAAAAAAAGCTCCACATTACTATCCCACAGGATTCTTTCTCCTGACTCTCAGTAGATAACTAAACTAGTTTCCTCACAGCAAAAGAAATTTGAATATCTTATTGCTTTGTTTGAATAGATGATTCAGGGATTTTAAGATGACAAAAGAACGATTTAAGGTAAGCTTTTTAATATTATGCCATGCAAGGCTGAAATGAAAGGTAGGTTGGTTAATAAATACCTCTGAAACTGGAGCAGTTTATTCTAGGGAAATCTAATTTTATCAGTAATTTTCTTTGCCTTGAGTGATAATTATGAATATGAATATATACAACCTTATAAATGATCAGACATGCACACATAAACGTAAATGCATATTAGAATACACATACGTATAATTCTTGGCTGTGAAGACATACATATATACATATAAGCTACGCTAAATTAGCAGTGATTTCACTGCCATCTGTTAAGTGTATATCATATCACATACGCATTTTTCTTTGGGTTGGTTGGTTTTGGTTGAGTTTTTTTGGTTGGGTGTGAGTGTTTGGGGTTTTTTTAAATGAAATTGATGTGAAGCAAACAAACCTATACTTGCCTTGATCCTCCAATTTCAATTTCAAAATATTGGGGTGAACATTAGCTGGTCCAAATTCCCAGACCTTACACTGTATTTTACCATTTTTTAAAGTACCAGCACCAGTCATCCTTGATCCATAATTGCAAGTTCTCCCTGCAAGTTAGTGTGATTAGCTTGCATATATATTGTGCCTTGTCTGCTACAGACTTTCTGTTTGCAACGTAGTGAAATTCAAACCCCAGATTTTATTATTTTAAAAATAGATTCTAAACTGCGTTTAAAATATTTTTCAGGTGTCATTTAATATAATTTTATTTACTGATGTGATAGAAAGTGTTTTCTCTTAAAGTGGGATATTTCACCTGGCTTTACTCCAAAGACAGAAATATTCTTATATTGTTTTGACATGCTGTATTATGACTGATTGATGAATTGGCCGTCTGTGTCAAATTCAAGTCACATATCTGTGTTAGAATATTTTGTTTCCAGTGTTGTGTACTACTTACTAGCTTTAATATTGGCCTTAGAAATTTCATGAATACATTTAGTTTCCTTTAGCAATTTCTTGTATTTCCCAGTTGACAATACATACATATGGCTGTCAGCTTCTTCATTTTTCCATTGGTGATATATGTTGTTGGTGGTTCCTTGTCATTAAGACTAAACAGAATGCAGCTTCTGGAAAAGTGTTCATTGCACATTCCTCTGGTCATGTTTTCTCTGCATAAATCCTGAAGAATAAATATTTGTTCCTGATGATAGTTTGAAATCTCTTACCAGGCTTCCGCAAAGGCAGGGCATTGGAAGGCATGGGTAACTGATATGCCAAAGCACCCTACAGAATACTTGGACGTAGGATCAGTGTTAAAAAGCAAGTGTGTAAAGACCATGGTAGCAATTCATCTTCCCCAGTCTACTCAGCTACCACTATTCCACATTTTCATGCCTTTCTGTTGTAATGCCCTGATAATTTTTATAGAAACAGGTAAGATAAAATCAAACATTGTTATTATTACTTATTCAGTTTTAAATTGTTGTGGCTGTGGGAAGTGTATGCAATCAATGGTAAACTATAAAAAAAAATTAATCATGATCTCATAACCAATGATAAATTATATTTTCAATATAAACAAACGTGTATATTCCCAAGTAACAGTCTGCACACAGTTTTGATGAGAGTTGATAAAATTGCTTATTCCAGCTAGCACTTGACTCCGTAAGAAAAAGAAGGGCAAATGTACACAGAAGGTTTCTACTCAGTTGAGATAACACATATCATAATCTTGCTTTCTGTTTTTGATTTGGTAATTTTTCTGAAAAATACTGTTAAAATACTCCTATGCAAAGCTTCTGAAAATATTGAAAGAATTGTTTGGGATTTAACTGTAATGTAGCACAATAAGCTCATTCCATATACATATATAAGCATATATTTTTATATGTCAGAAAATTTAAAGTCAATGTGGTAAGTAGACATGAATCATAGATATTAATGCTATAATTTAATTTAATTGAATTTAATTGATTGTCCAATATTTCTGGTTAGGCAAAAGAAAAAGAAAAAAAATTCGGGGTCTAGTCATGTTAGCCCTTTGTGCATAATGTGAAATTAAGGGAAGCCTAGCATGAGAGTTTGAGAAGTCACTAGAAGTTCTAGCTGTTAAGAATAGCAGACACTATTATTACTGCTTTATTTGAGTGTTTAACCCATTGACTAGTGATGTATTCCTGCAAGTTGGTTAGCTGTATTATTTTTAACAAGTAAAATACCAGGCATATTTGTTATATTATTAGTGCAATAACCAGAGAGCATTACATTGTGCAAGAATTAGGTTATTGTTTCTGGTTGAAATTATAGTTGTGCCATAAATGATGGAGAACAAAAGAGTTTGAAGCAGGTTAACAAACAAAATGGGAAATGGAGAGGACAAGTAAAGAAATTTAAATAAATATTTTAATATTACCAACTACATTTTAAACAATGCGAAGCACATTAGCAGAGGGGGGAAAAGAGAAAGGCCAAAAATAGCTGTGTGTATAAATCAGAGAGGAAACAGCTTTTAATGTATTTTCTTCTAAATGAAGTCTTACGTAAGGTGCACTGATATCTTTCATTAGGATTGATCTGGTTAACTTTGCATAAAACATCCACTGTCAACTGAGACTTTCTGCTGGCTTCTATCTCTTCCTACAATAGGTTACAAGTCTCATTTTCTTCAGGTGTCATAGCTTTCATCTCAATTTGTGTGTCTTGGATACCCTGGGACTTCTTAAATACTACGGGATGCTTCATTTAAATAGTTGAGCCCAAGCTGCTGGGCTCAACAACACTACTGTTTTAAGCCTTTTTAGGTATATTTTATAAAAGAATTTATTCTAATACCAAGAAAACAATAACTAAGAACATGAACCAGCACATTACATAGAAAGAATACTGGGAGCAGTTCACAAGACAGCACTGACTTGCAAAAAATATTTTTTATGAATTGTAAAACAGTCTTTAGCTCCAGAGGTTAGTGTAGGACAGAGTAAATATAGAAGTGAAAGCCTAAGCAAAGAGAGCAAGACATAGAAATATGCAATATTGTCTTTATTAGAGTCATGAAATAAATCAATTCCGTTCAAAAGGACTGGTTTTTTTAAGGTGAATTGGAACAATTTGATTTTATTTCTGTTTATTTTCATAAGATTACAAAAGAGAATATATAGATAGCCAAGAACAGCAAAAAATTAAAAGACTTTTTTTGCTGTAGTTGGTGAAAACAAAGGTAGTCATGAGGACTGTATATATACCTGAGATCAAAATGTTCTGCAATGAGTGATGTCAGGGCTACCAAAGTCAGATATCAATATGGAAAATTTCCCACTGCCCATTTTTTTTTCTCTCTCTGTCTATTGATACTACAGTTTTTATTCTTGGGGTCAGAGATTAAGCTGGAAAAATGGACTGTGAGGATCTCATACAGTTCAGCAAGGGGAAGTGCAAAGATCGGATCTTGAGGAGAAACAACTCCGGACACAGTACTTGCTGGAAAGCAGCTGGATAGAAAAGGACCTGTGGGTCCTGGTGGACATCAAATTGAATATAAGCCATCAATGTGTCCTTGTTGCAAAGAAACCCAATGGTATCCTGGGCTGTATTAGAATGAGTGTTACCAGCAGGTTGAGGGAGGTGATCCTTCCTCTCTACTCAGAAGTGAAGCCACCCCTGGAGACCTGTGTCCAGTTCTGGGCTTCTCTGTGCAAGAGAGACAGGGGCATATAATAGCTGAAGGCTAGTTTGGCCAAGATGCTGAAAAATATTATTTCCTTTAAGTATTCATTATATTCTTTACAGTCTTTCCAGTGTAGTTTAGATAAATGTAAAACAGAATTTTAATTTGAAGCAATTAAAATGTTACATATATATATACATATATATCTATATAAATGTATACGTATATATACACACACTCACAAACACAGAAGAAGCTAGCACAGGATTTTTTTCCATGTCAGTATACTTTGCTGAATCCACAAGTTACTTCAACTATATCCATAAATTCCAACTGTTAGCCCCAGTCATAACAGCACAACTACTCTGCAGGGCCACTCTATTCATAAAGCCTCTCTGTGATACTTCTGCTCAGTCAGTGCCACACATTGAATCTGCTCACTGTGTTTTCCCTTATCCCTTCTTCTGCCATAGTTCATCTTCTGTGTCAGGGCCAGTTCTGCTTGCAGCTCTAAGGACTGAGAGGAGCACTTTTTTTCCCTGAAGTGAGCAGCAAAATCTCTGCAGTTTTGTTCCAAGGTCTCTGAGTTAGATGGTAAAGCTGTTAGCAAAGCACTGTGCCAAGTCCTGTAAGTAGTAGTCTAGGTCCCCAAATCAGAGTGGGTAATAGCTTTCTCCCTAATACTAATATTGACAGCCAATAGCATGCAAAGTAACTTGAGTCAGCAAAGCTTACGCATTAACAAAAAATATCATAGATAGATCCAGGATGTATTTTTAATCTATTAATGTATGTAGATATATAAATTTATTTTCTCTATAAATTTATTAAGATTCATTTTTGGATGTGCTTGTTCCAATAGTAATTTGAGAGCAAGGAATGAGAAATTATGTCAGTAAATTTATGCGTAGCCATCCCAAGCACATGCATTGGATCAAAAAGGTAGAAAAAAGGTTCTGCCACCCAGAAGTTTAATAATGTACATGGCCAACATGAAAATCATTATCTCCCTTCCAGATGAGGAAGGGAACACCAAACAGAAAGGAAAGAGAGCTCAACGACTTTGTGACTGGGATATTTTCCCAAAGATAGAAAATGCTGAGTTTTATTCAAATGAAACAGGCCCTGTCAAACCAAGGATTTTGAATGCAAAGATTCATTTTCTTGTGGTTTGGAAGGGGAATTGTGAGCTGATGCTGCAACTCCTAAATTTTATATCATTGGACTTTACGCAAAATATATATCCTGTGAATAGTTAGGTGCGCCAGAATAAGATCTATTATATGCAGCACAGAGACTAAAGTGCCTCAAACTACCTGGAGCAGGATATGTACACTGACAGTACTGTGGTTTCAGTCTAGTCTTTCTCACAGCCTGGGGAACCATATTTATGGGTTGTAAGTCTGCCCTGGAGATAACGCTTATCCTGTCTTACAAGTCAAGAAAGAGAAATGATCCTTTCTTTCTTCTGGAAGACAACTCAGCCTCTGTGGAGGTCTCCTGTGGGGATATGTAGGCAAAGCTATTATTTAATCCTCTGGTTTACAAAACACATTGCAACCTGCTAAGATGAAAAGGTACATTTAGCCGATCTGCATTTTAATCATATGCATTTCAATAGAATTACTCATCTTTTGCATACTCTGGCATGCAAACTCAAGAAAGTGACTATGCTTCTACGGTCATGAATATTAATTCTTTTGTCCAGAGAAATGTGTGTTCTTTTCAGACCTAGCGGTTAAAAAATAATTCACAAACCTTCTTTATATCTTGAGTCCTAGATTTTTTGGGAACTTCATGAAAGAGAAACTCCTGAAATGGGAAGGTCTTGAGAATAATCTTTGTACCCTGTGCAGCTAGGTTTGCAACAAGTTGATGTAAGTTCCTGAAAAGTAATTAAACTGTATGCGAACTATCAAAAATTCATGATAGCTCAGCATTTATTATTTTTAGACTTTTCTACAGTAACTGCCAAGCACTATGGGAAGTAAGATCCCTAAACAAAAGTAAATGCATATATGCCTGACCAGAAAATGCATGATGATGAATGTCAGTACATGGCGGTAACTATAACGGATATGCTATGACTGGCAATAGGAATTTCACTTTTCTGATATAAACCAGTTAACTCACTGACATTTCGCAAGAATGAATAATGTGCTATGAGCAATAGTTTTTCATAAATTTTGTCTGTGTTCTGCTAAGTAGTCATTGGATAACTTCCAGCCATCTGGCTGGCATCTCAGCTTCCATGAAGGCACAATTCAGCATAATTGTGCAAGAATAACTACTCAATAATTAAAGTAATTAAAATACTAAATATTTGTATATTGGGAGAGGGAGGGAAGTTTAGAAACTTTTAAGAAAGCAAGTATTTTTCTCTGAATAAAAAGACATTTTGGTATCAAAGAAATTTAGCAAGCCTTTCTGTTTTCCTTTGGATTTTTGGAATCCCACTGATGTTCTTCAAATTGATACTCTTTTTCAAGTTCATAATTGTGGAAGAGCTAATTATATAAAGAGCATTAAAGATGGTCTGAAGTATTCTCATTACGTACTAGGGTTAGATATTAAAGTAATCTGAGTCTTCTCATTTTATTAAAGCAGTCCAGTATTTTAAAACTACCTGATGGGAGGAGGCTAGATCTTAGCCTAATGCAGTGGGAGGTGTAATTTGCAGACAACATCAGGAGTATTCTTAAAAAAACCATTAAAATGCATTCAGTCTTGCTACTAACTTGGTTTGTTGAAACCATTATCAGAATTACTAACTTGAAAGACAGTTAAGGAGCACTGCCCCTCAGTATTGCAGTTGCTAAGGAAAATGGTCCTTTATGTTAAGACAGGGTAAAGAAGAAAGTGTGCTTTGCAGTTTGCTTTCTCAGTTGGTATGCTTTGATTTTTGCATACCTTTTTCCATGTAATCTGTGTTAAAAAAAAAGGATTGCTGCATTTTTGCTAGCATATATAGTACTAGCACTAAGAAATGCTTTCCTAGTGGATTTTAATCCTAAATTCTGAATCTATTCTAACAAAAAATAAATTTAAAAACACTTCCAGAAACTGAATGTTTTATTAGTAAACAGGATCAAAAAGAACAATGACTGCCTCGAGGGTTCTGTTTTGAGACATTGTAAGAAACTGAGCCTGGCAACAGCATGAGTGGGAGGCCGGAATAAAAGATGTTCCATCAGTAAGGCAAAGACAATTTTTTTGCCAGTCTATCAAAAGTGTTGTTGTAATTCTCTCTCTCTCTCTCTGTGAGCCACAATCAGTACAGCCCTCATTCTTCCAGTGCATACAGTCTTCATTCTGAACAGCACAGTAGGCACAGAAATGAAAAATTGGGACCTTACCTTTGCTGCTCTGATTCAATGAAAAGTGCTCCAGTGAGACAGTGTTTAGTCTGATCATCTGTGTTAAGAAACTCTTTTCAGCTATAGAATGTATCTTGACTGTAATCTGTTGCTTTGGGAGCTTGTTTATTTATTTCATTTAAATATCTAGAGTAACACTTTAACTGCTGTATTGCCTTTTTATTCAAGGAGTGGCAAGTAGCTTGAGGTTGGAAGGAATCACTGGAATCATCTAGTATGACATGCCTGCTCAAAGCAGAGCCAACTAGAACAGGTTGCCCAGAACTTTGTCCAATTGGATTTAAAATATCTACAAGGATGGATGCTCCAAACCTTTCTGGGCAATCTCCTCCAGCCTTTGATCACTGTCACTATTAAACTTACAGCCTCCCTCTATTCTATATTGCTGTCATATTTTCCATATCTTATAGCATCAATTGAAGCTCATTCACAGACACTTACAATTAGGTCTGACTTATGCTAAGTGTGACAAGCAATACAGTCATGTCCATCATTAGTGTTGGTACGAACTTGGGACATAATTCATCCCAGTTAGCATTAAAAACTTAAATATTAGTCATCCAAGTTGTCTTTTACAATAGCTATTTCTCTTCACTAACTAAAAAATGAGCCTTTTGCAGGTATAAATAACATTAAGGTCACACAAATCCCATTTTCAGATACCCTTTAAACTTAAGGGACAGCTCAGCAAGATGTTCAGCTAGAACCCAATATTAGATTACTAAGGAAACAGCTGGATTTTTTTGTTCTTTGCAGACATCCAAACCCAAAAAATCAACTTCTCCCTTTTAAATTCCATTGGTTTTCCTTGTATTTTAAAAGTGTATGTTTTATATAATTCATCGAGTCTTTACATATTTAGCTGCTAGCTGGTTTTTAGAAGTCCAGTTATGTGGTCATCCAGTGTTTTCTCAGACCATTTTTCCAAATAATTACTTCCTAAGTTGACTGTTTACACACTGCTCTCTCCAAAAGACACCATCTTTCTGACAGTTTAGGGCATTTACAAAACGAACATAATAATATCTTAATTTGTCCTTTATACACATGCACACATTTGTCATAATCTATGAGGAGTATGAACATGAGCTTTCATGAGTCCACTGTGACCAGCACTCACCCTGTGCCATTACCCAAACATGCTCTTTCTCCTGAGTTGCTGAAGTCTTAAGTGGGAAATATTTAAAACACTTTTCTTCTCTTGATACAGGTATTATTGCATAAGAGCTTTAATGCCTTCCCAGAACATAATTTGCTGTATTCTCCTGGGCATAATTCACATTGTAGCATTCAACAAGGATCTTCTCTAATTCTACAGTAGTGCCATATTTTTGCACATAAAAAAAAGTGTTTGGCATTTATTTAAACAGTTTAAGGCTCAGAATATCTAGGCTCATGTTATATTGCAAGCACCTGATTTGGTATTGAATTCTTACTTCATAAGAGTTAACCTTATACCTTGTGCATTTATTATGAATTTGCTGCAAGAGAAGAGAAGTTAGTGTCTTTATACCTTTGATGTGCCTGTAAAAAGTACAACTGCAAACATTAGCATTTAATTTCCTACAAATGCCTACCAGTTAAAGATCCCTGAGGATATTGTGTAATTTCTAAGTGAAAGCTGGAAGCCATTCTGCTTTCTCTGTGTCTGTTCTCCACACCAAAGTTCAATTAAACATCTCCCCCATGGTTCCCTTCACCTGCAAAAACAAAGCAAATATACCAAGAGAAAAGCAATCATCATCTGAAATAGGTGCCTGTTGGTTAGGTGGTTATATATGTAAGTGCATAGCCAAACTGTCATTCCTCACCCTTGCCTCCAGTGAAAATAAATCTCCTGTGTTTACTTTCATTCATTGAATCATTCAGAAAAGCTTTTTTTTTTTTTTGTTGATTAAAACAGTTACATCTTTCTTCTTTGAGTGTTGGAAGGTTGTGGACAATTTTTTTTTCTTTTATATTTGTCATATGCTTTTTTAATCAACAGAAAAACATGAAATGCATTTTCAGCATGGAAGTACAGCACTTTTTCAGATTAGCCTCTTATATCTTCAAATGCTGAATCACAAGTCAAAGTTGTGAAATGAAAATATGTGTTTTAATTTAAAAAAACTGTATGATGTGAAAATAAATTACAATTTTTCAGGTAAGAAAGCTTATTCACCTAAAAAATAATCTGATTCAGCCAGTAAGAAATAAAAATAAAGCTTTTAAGATGATCAAACATATGTCTATATGAACTTGGGTGATTGCCATGTAACACTGGCAATCACCCAAGCCACAAAGGGATAGAGAATTGTTTACTGTTTTGTTTTGTCCTCTGGTGGCATGACTATTATATACAGCATTTTAAAGTTTGAGTTCGAATGCACTGTATGTATGCACAAGTGCAGAATTGTTTGTATAAATATATGAAAAGAACAAAAGGAAGAAATTAATGTAAATCATGGGTCATAAAATGCTAGTGAATTTAAAGATAGCCTTTAGAAACATGTAGTGAATATGATGAGAGTGGGAACACTGAAACTGTGAGTGGAAAAAAGAAAATTGTATTAAGAGCGTATTTTTCTACTGAAACAAGAGGGTAAATTTATAGCATTGCACCTTTTCAGAAACATAAATTAGGTGCTGTAGGGAACTGTCATGATACTGAGTCTGGACAAAGACTCAAAACACTGAAATCAGATATAGAAAATGGAAAAAAAATAAATTTCTGGTTTAAATTTTTTTAAATGGGTTTGGTTTGACTTTAAAAAGGTCTTCAAAGGATCTTGGAATACTTTAGGAGATTAGTCTCCCTGCTGGAGAAGGTTATTATGTTACACATGCCAAACACTGGATTTAGGTGCTAAGGTACAGTGGTGATGTTTTCTTCCAAAAAAGTAGTCAGAGATGCAGATTGAACAGTGCCTGTTTCCCAGATTCTCGGAGATGACACTGTATCTGAAGTATGTTGAGGCAAAATATCAGGAATCAAAGGCTAGGAACAAAATTTGCTGATTGATCACTGCACATTGTTCAATGGATACTTTACAGTGTGGAGTCTTACTGTTCCCAAACCTTCCTTAGACACGGCTGCTTTTCTTTTGGATATCACAATCTTCGATATCAAATTCTTAATCTCTTCTAATTTCTAATTCTAATGCTCTTCTTAAAAGAAGAGGAAAAGATGCCAACAGTGTTCAGTGGGTTTTTTGGTTATATCCCTGCAGATCTAAAAAACCCAGTGCTAAGTAATTTGGTTTTACTGCCAGTTTTGCTTGATATTTGTGTGGTTGATGGAGATTTATCTGTGTGTTTACTAACCATTCTTGAGTAAAGGGTGCTTGAGCTCTTTGTTCACCTGAGGTCTAAAGGATGAAAGGATCGCACTAAAGCCTTTGCAGCTTTTCCTGTGGTGTTTTCTACAGTACAGTTCAGAGCTTAATGTAACCAGCTCTAGCATTAACTCTTCCTCTGCCCTCCATGTTACCACTTTTCAGTATTGTGTTCCTTCATCATTAACAATGTCTGTGACAACTTCCTGGATTTTATACATTATAATCATCCTTGGTAGCTGAGGTAAATGGTAGCAATCAGCATTTGATACATCTCCAAAACACATTCTGTTTCTTTCAAGGAATGGAATGAGACTTTCAGACAAATTATGTATGTCCTCAATAAATATATAAGAAAGTGGCACAAATTCACCTGCTTATATATCTTACTTCTAAAAAATAAAATAAACCCCGAACAGTTTTGAGTGCTACTGTGGACATTTTGAAATGCTGTCTGACAGGGAAAAATTTATTGTGAAAAATCACATCCTATACCATGTAAGATGTACTAGATATGCATTGGGAAGTAGGGAAACATTAATTTAGAATGTAGATGGAGATCTACACAGTCACAGAAACAGCATCATGGGGTGTTATCTAGAATGTGCACAACTCACTGATAACAGGAGACATGAGGAAGACATGATTTCAACTAGGTTGCCTACTATATTTGTTTCCAAGGAGAAATTATGTGTAACTTTTACCTCTAATCTTGACAAATCTGCATCTAAACAAATTGGCACGATAAATCCCATATTTTCAGACACTGCTTGTCTTTATGGCACTTTGGCAGGCTGCTATTCGTAATTAAGGTGTCAATCTTAAGCCTGAATTCTCTTGCCTTTTCAGTTCTTAACAAAGTTGCTTTGCAGCATTGTTATTTTTGAAAAAGAAAGCAAAACCAGCTCCGTTTGCCATTTCCTTGAAACCACCTCAGATTAACAATGTTGGATTCTCTATGTCTACTTTGAGCCTCTCGTGCAGTGAGCTGCAAATGTGACAGAAATAGATGGTGGATCCTCTCTGCATGCTTATAAGACAAGTTTTGCTAAATGATTTCAAAGTTAATGAACGAGCTGTGAAGCAGAGGAATAGTTATAGAGAACAATATTTATAGAGAGGAATCCTGGTTTGAGTTGAGATTTATGGAGGGGAAACAGGTCTCTGGAACAGTAGTGTAAGAAAAGGAAGCTGTGCAGCTGGGTGGCTGCAAGCACATTGCAGGACTGAGAGCAATGCATTGTATCAGGTGAAACAAAGGCCACAGATGCTCTCACTGCATTTTCACTCAGGACAGTCTGTACCTAGAAATTATCAGGGCCTCAAATGACTTTAGTCATCAAATCACAGCAGATCTTAGAAATCTGATCAAGGCCTCTAAAATGTCAAGAGGTAAATACTCTTTGAACCTCCTTTTTTAAACCTCAATTCATAGAAAAGAGAAAATAACCTATAGAGTGAAATTCATCTTTTAGGAACCATGCAGATTTTTTTGACAGAAAAATATGAAGCCAAAGTGCTGAAATGGAGCAGTATGGTTCTTTTCCTTTTCCTTTTTTCCATCTTATGGAAAATGATCCATACACATGATGTTCTTTCCTTGCCAGCTTTCTTTTTTCTGTCCTTAACACGCCAAGCTGTCATTTATACAACTGGAAATGAGAACATCCCCAGCTGTGGAAAGAGGTGAAGCCTAAAGAAAGGCCAGGAGAGGGTGTGATGTATAAAATGTAGCATGTTCTCTGTCAGTGAAGAACTTCCAAAATTATTTGGCAGAAAAACTGAAAATTAAAAAGCAGTTAAGTATTCATTATTTAAATTTTAAAATACCTGATGACTTGTGAGGTTTATTGTGATAATCTGAGATTGATATTGGGCATTTTTTAATTTACATTGGCAATATTGATTCCAGTCCACAGATTTTTAGTCTGAAGGATAACATTTTCCAAAGTTATTAGCACTAGAAAACCATCATATAAAATCAAACACAATGTGTAAGAGATGATGAGGCCTAAACTCACTTTGATTATATTTGAATAGTTGTAATCCAGATACCTAAACAGAAAAATTTGTTTGCTCTGTAGACTGCAATGAATACTGTTTATGCCAATGGCATAGTTTTCTTCTGTCTTGAAGATCATTCTTTCTATCCAGCTAAATGACAGTCTCAAATTTTACACTAGGTTTGTGCTGCCATTCAGTAGGACCTCAACAGTCTGGAAAATTGGACTAACAAGTCCCCTAACAAGGGGAAAGACATTCCTTTACCTGGTAAAGAATAACCCCATACACCAATGCATGATGGGGGAAGGCCATATGAAAGGCAGATAGACAGGAAAGGAACTCAGGGTTGTCACGTGGAAAAAGGGGAGGTGCCATCAACCCTTAGTGTGGGGAGATTTCTTTGACCCTTAGTATTCATTTCTTCTGTCAGCTCTCCAGGAAAGCACAGAGCCTTGTGTCCAACCAGTCTGTCAGAGTTCCTTCACTGAGCAGTCCTTCTGGATCAGAGGGCAGTTCTACTTAGGGACACACACCACCTCACACATCGCTTCACGACCCCACAGCGGGTCTGCCCGCTTTACTCAAGTGTGTCACCCACTGCTGGTGACTGCCAGTGCTCTTGAAGGACTCACACTAAAAGTTTACAGAATAACACTCTTTATTATTATAAAATTGTGACAGGTTAAGATTTAAGGATTGTCAGTGATAGCATCTGATTGCAAAAACATGTTCAAAGGAATATGCAGACAAGTTCTAATCCCCAATAAAAGTACTCAGAATGCAGAGTATGGTTCTTACCCAGTAGGTGTCCCCGTGGGGCAAAAGACAGGCTCAGCCCATCGACTGATCCCAGCAGTTATGATGGAGTCGTCCCTAGCTTTTCCCCCATTCTTGACTTATGTTATATTAGAGGTATTAAAAATTTGTCCAGACATGGTCCTGGGAAACATATTCTAGGTCACGTGCTTGAGCAGAGAGATGGACTACTTGAACTCCAGTGCTCCCCTTTAACTACAACCATTCCATGATTTTGTGATTCTTTAGCAATGTTTTTTTCCTATTAATCTCCTGATAATCCCATCATCTTGTTTGTCTTCTTGAGTTCAAGAAGCAATCTATTCCTAATTATTCCACCATCACTTTTCTATGTGTTACAAGCTAATATAGATCCCAATGTGACTTAGGAACAGCTTGCTTTTTCTGCTTGGTATTTTTCAACACTTCCATTAGACGTTTAATTCCCCTGCTCAGTCACCATCTTCAACACATCTGAAGTACTTCATAGTGAGTGGTTTGGCCTTGACTAATTGATGAAGAGTTGAAGAAACACATGACTACTGAATATTTTAATACTTGGTATTTTACCATTTCTTAGCTTAATATACTTATACACAAACACACAATACTTCAAAAGTTGTATATCCTTCCTATGTTAATCGAATTAGCAACTCCAATTTTCAGTACATTTTTCAAATGATAATAATATTCTGTGGGTTTTTAAATGAATATTGGATGTATTTCAAAATTTTAAAGGTAACACATGCTTCTAATCCTATATTAAATTTTATAAAAATTAATTGCTCTTCTGTTTGCTAACAATTATTTTTATAACTTATGAGTGTAGTAGTGTAGTACGCATTTTTGAAAAAAAATATACTTGCATGTAGAAAGACAGTTTTTAACTATCAATAATAACACTAAATAATACTAAATGATCTTCTGTCTCTATACATGTTTAGCCAAAGAACAGTTGTATAATTTAACTATAATTTTTTTAAAAAATCTTGAAAAAATATTGTTTTCTTTAGGAGTAAATATTGAATTTTAAAATGCCCAGACATCCTTGTACGTGAAAGAAGGAAAATTTAATTTATCTGCAATGTACAAAAAGACAGTCAGCTGAGTCTTGGATGTCTCAGCGATATCCACTTGCTCAACCTTTGAACGTTAAGAATTAGTCACTGCTGGTTTTCTGTTTGTTTGTTGGTTTGTTTTTTTCCCTTTCATAGTGGAATAAGAGTCCAAAATTAATTACTAATGAGATCTGCCACTATCTAATTAATAGCAATGCAATTAAATAATTTCTTCATACTTATTTTGATTTCTCTTCCAAGTGCACATGAAATTTATTCCCAGGAATTGCATTTAAAAGTAATTCAATGGAATAATAAATTGGGGGGGTGGGGAGGGGGGTGTTTGTTTGTTTGTTTGTTTATTCAGATATAGTTATTATTTGAACTTAGTATGAAAGGAAGAGATAAAGTAATGAGGTAAACAGCACACAGAATAATTTGGGTAATCCCTAAGCACTGCCTTATTTTATGAAGTGGTATTTTTACACAAATTTTTTAAAAAAAATTGTTTTTCCCTTGACAGCAAGAAAACATACAGCCACAAGTGAAAGATTGCTAATGCAGACATGTATTCAGCCCAATGCAGTTGTTAAAACTATAATTTTATGGTAATTGTTTTACAAAATACAAGCCATCACCTGATATTGCCACCTTCATTGTATGCTTGCTTTTGGGATGTTGTGGGGTTTTGTTCCTGCGCTGTGGTCTACTGCAAGTTTTCTATAGCTGGTTTATTTATCATGCTGAATTAATTCAGTGATCCTACAGACCTGTGGCTTGGTTCTGACTGGTTCATTATGAATAGATCTGAGGGGAGGAAAACATTCTTATAAAGGAAATGTTAATGGCCACACTAAAAATACCAATGTAGCCATTTATGGTGAACCTTTTGTTCTTGGCCTTCCCTCACCCAGTTCAATTAATGAACTGATGAGATGTCTCAGCAAGATACAAGGGTGGCCTTTTTTCCTTAAAACTTTCCATACTGAATTTACCTGAAAAAGCCTGAACTAATACTTTTCTTCTAGGGAGGTAATTGCTCAATAATATATGCTTATAAACATAGAGAATACAATTTTAAAGCTTTTAAGGAATCATGAGTGTCAGGAATTAAGGAATCATGACTCAATATCAAGTGCATCCATTATCTCTAGAGCTAAGGCTTTATACTAAACAGTTAACGTTTAATGGTTAAATTACTTATTTGGAATTCAGGAAACATGAATAACCAATGCTGAAATTCACATTGACAAAGGCCTGAAGACCCTAAATGTAACTTAGATCAGTCTAGACATGTAAATCCAGGCTATTCTGATAGGAATCCTTGCAACATGCTTGTCTTAAGATCCTAGACCTCACAAAAAGATGTCACTTTAGATAGATCTTTCTTCAGCGTTTCTTTGTGGCTGATTTCTTTGGCACAGAATGGTTTTGGTGATTTCCAGCCTCTGAGGTAAACTGAGAGTGTAATGCCTGATGAGGAAGAAGTCATGCAATTTAGTACACCAATGCTTAAGGCTCTTTATGGATCAGTCCTCTAGATGAGGATGATTGGTCTTTCACTGATTTTGGTTACAGAATCTCACTAGGTCTAAATTCAAGATTTGTGAAATGTGGATGGTAGTGATTTTTTCCTGTTTTTTCTTCCTATTTTATTTAATATTTTATGCTCTTTGAGGCAGGACTTTTGCAGAGTATGTATTTCATTTTTATGTCTGTAACGTAAGAGAGTTCCAGTTCTGGTATTTGAGATCTACCTTTGAAAAACATTTGCATTTGAAATCTGACATTATTTCATCTCATTGTGCCTTTGGTATTTATTGCGATGACTGAGTGCTAAGTGGTAGCTTGAAGTTTCTGTATTATACTTATAGCTGAGTTCATGATTAAAGGAACCTGAAAATACCATCAAACTTATCACACAGACTGTAAGTTGTCATTCTTAAGACCAGTTATTATACATAGTGAGATTCTGTAGAATAAGCCTTTTTAATGCCACTGCTTGAAAGGGGCACAGATGTAATTTTAAGTGTGCATGTATGTGGGTTGTTTCTCCATCTGTTTGTTTTGTTGGGTTTTTAATTATAATTTGTTAGGTTTTTTACTAGACTGGAATTTTAATACAAAAAAGCACAGCACTCTTATGTAGAAATCTTCAATGTGTTTTTTATTTACTACATATTTTTTAAGAAGAAGTGTTTCAGAGAAAAAAAAATGCTTCTGCTATAAATTCTACTTATATGTCAAGGCCTCTAGAAGAAACATGTTGTGTAGAAGAGGTCTGCAGAAAACTAGAGTAGCCTGAGGTCAAAACTTGCATTGTTAGAAGATTTGGTATGATTAATTGACATTTCAATGAGATACATATATAGAGGTATCATTCTGTCTTTGAGTTTACAGAGACTACGACAACTCATTAAAAAAAATCTACACCAAAAGGAATAAATTTGCCAATTTTGAGAGCAGAAAAGGGACTTTTCACATTGTATAAATGTTATTTAAAAAAAAAAAGTCTCTTTGTTCTCTCTTGTCATGAAGAAGGGAAGGAGGCAGTGCTTCCTTTCCCAGATTTGTTAATCTTCATGAGTTGATAATGTGATTTCAGGTGTGTTCACAGCAACATGCCTTAGTTCATTTGCAGAAAATACAGCCTAAATCCTGAAAATATTTATTTTATATTTATTAAGACTGTGTATTTCTCTGTCTCAATTTCATTTCAGGTGATTTCAATAAATTGAAAACATGAAAATCTAAAATACAACAATTCTGCTCTTTACTCATGCAATCAAGGTTTAATTTTACTTTAAAATAATGCAGATAAGTGCAATTTTGCTGTTGATACACAGTTGCAGCATTTTGAATGGAGTGATGGCCAAAACCATTTTTCAGTAATTGCAGAAAAAAATAGATATAGCAGGAGATACATACTTACATTAAGGGTAGATTTTCTGTAAAGTAGTCTAAGTGTCTGAAAAGCACACCGCTGACTTTCAGTGGGACTGAAACTCCCACAGTCTGATTTTGAAAAATCCATGTAATATCTAGTTTTTGTAAGTTTGTTGAAATTATTAATTTTAGAGTAAAATGGCAAAACCAGTTAGTGGCTGTCAACATTTTGATCTGCTCTCTTGTCCATTACATCAGTACTTTTTCTTTTTTTTTTCTCTAGTCAGAAGGCACATGTGCTTTGTGAGGACTAGTTATTTCTTCAGTGTCCTCAGAATTAAATATCTTGGAGGGCTATTAATTCTGGAGAGACCTCTGAATTTGAAAATTTGCTAGGGGCACTTGGCTATCTCTTGTAGTACTCATTCTGATAGCACCTATATGCTGTGTTTATTTCTTCCTAATAAGCAGACTTCATTTGTGCAAAAAACTCCTGCAAGTGAATGGGACATAATATTTTTCACATTTTTTAACATTGCAAGATTTTGATAGTCTCTTAAGTGTACTAATTTGGAAAAATATCTCTATCAGCAAAGAATAAATATGAAGTTTTGCCTCCAAATAAATGCAATCATTTTAATTTTGAGATATCTCTTTAATATATTTTATACAATATTTGCTAATTGATTAATTAAAACCGCTGGGACAGGGTCCCAGCTGTCTTTAGCTAAGGAGTTGTAGTAGCTGACTGCTTCGCTGCACAAATTGTTTATAAGGGAAATATTTTATCATTGATTTGTTGTTAGCTGTCATTTAAAGAAAGCAAAAAATGTTTTGTGACCTAACAAGCAAACCGAGATTTTTCATGGCTATTTCTTTTGCTGCTTTGATTTTCCAAACAGAGAATTTGATCAAGACACCAGGCAGCAGAATTCTACAATAGAAATAACTGAAAGCTTTCTTCCAGCTTGGACCTGAAATGTGAGGCCTACTATGAAATATCCTATGGGCTGGCTTTTACTTCCACTGCCTTCTACACCATGGTCTCTGACTATATTCCCTCTTAAAACAGAAGTGAAACTCATGGCAATTACGAGTACCAGCAAGTCGCAATCTAAACTGAACTTTAAACCACTAAGGAGCCTGCAAGAATAAAACACAGAACTGTAGTGAAGTTACAAAATAATTAGTAAGGAGACAAGAGTAAGAATTCAGAAGCTTAGCAGTGACATTTCTCTCCAGCAAACCAATTGCTGCTCTATAATGTCATTCTGCATTTAGCTTCTTTGTGATTAAGGAATTTTAGATTTTTCATATTTATAGGCTGATTTTGTAGAACAGATTTTAAGGCTATGGGTTATGGGAGGTCAGTTCAAATTATGCTATAAGTAACTGCCTTTCATTCTGAAAAGTCACATCCTCAATTGCTAAGTACATGTCTAGGTTTTCTTTCTTTTTTCCTACTTGTTGAAAAGAAAGCTGTAATATTTCTCTGAAGTTTGACACTACAGAAATGGAATTTGTCTTATGTAATAATAATTAAAAATTCATTACTAATAGTTAGTAATCAAATAAATTCTATATACCATTTTGCAATTTAGCCTGATTTTCTATTGTTAAGTGTAGGTGTGTAATCACACCTGTAAATGCCAATTACATCCCTTTATTTCCTTTTGTGCAGGCTCAATGAAGTCAAGAGAACCTGCCTACTAAATTAGCAGAGTTTAATTAAAACCCTTAATTGTAAGTAAATGTATCAGTTAACTTCTGTAATGCACTTTCATATATCACAATCAAATTAAAGTGTTTTCCAAATAAAGCTTAGCTGATATGAATACCTGCAATTACTTCAACAGAAAGACTGTGATTCCCCAATGATTCTATTATAACATTTTAATTGCTGTGCCTATCCACACTGAACTATGTGCACTATTTCATTAATTTTGAAAAAGTCTCTGGTAAAAATAATTTTTGTACATTAACATAGATTGAAACTGGTTTCAAACTTAAATAATTAACATAACTCTCTTTGAATCTCATTTTCTGTGTTCCAGGAGTGATAATGCAAAATATGTGGTTCAATATTTTTATAAATTTTTACACTAAGATTTTGTGCTTGTAAAAGGTGGGTTAAAAGGTGAGAAGTGGAAGTAATCTCTTGTGAGATGTTTGGTTTAATTTCTTTTGACAAATTTCTAAAATTTCTGTGTCCCGATTATATTACACCAAGACTGAAAATCAGAACAGATGTTTTGCTTCTTTTTGTCCTGGTTCTGGCTGGGACAAGGTCAATTTTTCGGTAGCCCAGAGGGGGCATGGTTAGGACACAGAGGGTTTTCTATTCTTATCTACATCGTTGATGGAGGCAGGGGAAGGGAACTCCCTTCCAGGGAAGGAGTGAGTGGTTCCTCTCAGTCCAAGAAAAGTGGCATGGAGAAAGCTGTCTGGTATTGTCTGTTACCAGGGGTTTTTTCTTCTTGTGTGACTTGGGTTTTTGTTGGTTTTTTTTTTTTTTTTTTCCTTTTTTTTTTTTTTAACCTTCTGTCATTAGCACGTGTGTTGTTACTCTTTGCTTTCTTATCTCACTGTGGTTTCCAGTAAATTGTTCTTATCTCGTCCCATGATCTTTGCCTTTTGTGCCTCCATGTTCTCCTCTCCATGGCACTGCAGTGGGAAGGGTGAGGGTAAAACGGGGGAGGGAGCAGCAGTGTCTGTGTGGCTTTGGAGAGTCTCAGTGGGGGCACTGAATTGAGGAAAAACATTCCTAAACCACGATGAATTGCAAGTAAATCTCTCCTGTATTGCACTCATTTAAAACTTTTCGGGTCTTTCACAAGTGCCTCTATTCCATTCCCTATTGATAGCCAAATTTACAAAAATTGCATTTTTTGGTACCAACATAAACTTCAGTACTATTAGCTGCATGATATTTGCTCAATCTTTGACTATACAACTGTGACCACTATTTCTGTATGAAAATACAGGCTAGGAAGGTGTCATATAGAAAGTCTCCAACTCTGGTGAGTTATCCCTCTCTATATAATTTATTATGGAGAAAAGCTGATTAATTTTTGGTTATATAAAATAGTTCATTATTTGGTGCACAGTTTACATTGACACATTACCTATCAACTTTACTGAGTATTGTGGTGTACAGGATTTTAATTTGTACTTAATATTGTTGAGTATTAAATATTCTCTACAGCAGAGTATGAAAGGTGAATGTAATTTTTGTTTCAAACTTATTCTGGCAGTTGTCAGTTTCCCAAATATTTATGAATTTGACCAAACTTCTGATTTTGAAAAAAAGAGTAAAAATATTTTTGTATTTTAAAAATTAAAGTTTCTATTTTCTCAGTTGGAAATTACTTTTAATTTATGGTCTTAGTTAATTTTATGAATTTTAATAAAACCCCGTAAATTTTAACAATTTTAACAAAATTGTGTGGAATATTTCAGTTTGTCCACGCAAATAGATTTCAAAGAGCTCTGCACACTCTTCCAGGTTCTTTTATTCATCAGTTTTTAAAGAATATTCACTATAAAGTGACTTTATTTTCAAATCACAAACTCCCCCTGCATGAACTCTGTTACTCAGTTAACACACACATTTCCATTTAAAATTTGTTTCACAAGTGCACAGTTCTTATTCAAAGAAGTTTCTAACTAAGGATTTGTTTCGTTGGACTGGTCTGTCCAGCAGAACAGGCACTGAATTCAGATGAGAGCTGTGTGTGAAGTGTTTGAAGGCAAGGCCTGGTGATAGACATTTCATCATAAAAAAGGCACACTTGGAAGGATGCAAAACTGTATTTTTTTTTGTATCTTGGGTGAAAAAATCTTTGAAAGAAGTTATGGAACAAATCAGTTTAGCAAGGGATTTGAGAGCTTTTAGGTTATATTTTACAACAACAAAAAAATCTTGAAGTTACCCAATTTTATCTAAAATATAATTTTACCATTAAAATGCAGGAAGGATGGTAGTATTCTAGACATCTTGATGCTGCAGTTTTTATCCAAATCCAGTGTTCAGAAACCCCAGACAGGGCAGTCAACTGAGGGTAAAAGGTTGTTTGGCCTCCACCATCCTTTCAAATAACTTTTTAGTTATTTAGTTTAGTAGAGCTTAGAGGCTTTACAGTACCCATAAAAGTCTCTGTTACTTACTTAGTCAACAAAATAAGCAATGCATTTGAGCTTATTAGTATCTCTGTGATTTTGGGATGATTAAATAGCATATAATTTTCCATGGACTGTACAGATTTTCACACCTGAAGCTTATATTTGGTTCTTCCTTAGGCTTACAATGAGGCACTGATGCCTAACCACACTTTCCTACACCTCTTGGATACGTAGCCTAACTAATTACTATTTAAAAATTTATGACTAGAATGCTTCTTATCCCACGTTTCATTGGGCTGTCACATTTTAAATTGTTATCAACTGAAATGGCTTCCGAAAGAGACAGCTTTTCCTCTCCCCTGTCCTGCACAGCTGGATGCTTTGCACTCGCAGGCGTGTTAACATGACTGCGTGGTGAACAGCATCAGGCAACTAACACAAGTCAAACCTGACATATTTGGAGGATTTCTTTTAGCATTAGTTAATTTTCAGATTCAGCTCCCTGCCTGGCTGCACAAGCTCTGTGAGGGAAAAAATTTGGGAAAGACACAGACATGTCTGTGGCGAGATGGCATTTTTTAGTAGCAGTGCAAGATGATGATTGCAGTGCTTGTGATACTGGTATCAGCACAAAAATTCACAGGGTCTGTATTAATTTCACTTTCCTTCCTCTTGCATTTGACTGAATAGACAAATCAATTTTTGTTGGGACACAGCTGCAAAATCAACAAAAAGGTAGAACACACCGCTGAAAGCAGAGAGGAAGAGTCGGTGTGGGACCAAGGCTTTTAAAATATCCTTTCCTTGATAGGAGCAAGCCATGAGCTCAGATGTATCTTGCACCTTTCTTATTTTGAGTCTTGGAGGAAAGAGAAATACTGATACTAGTTGTAAAATGAAAAATAAACTTGGTGTCACATATACAATTGAACTTGTAGATTTCATCTAGTGCTGTGTATAAAAACAGCCATAAACGTTGAAGCTAGTCAATACAGAACAAAACCGTCCCATCTAAACTAAGCTTTAGAAGTTCAGTAATCATAACAGAGATATAATTAGTACAACTGTATATAAAGAGCAGATAGCAATCCCTTAAAGAGCTATCTTAAAACTTCAGTGTTTTCTTTTAATAGAAAGGCCAATATCTTTTTTTCAAGCAAAGGTGACTGGTGATGGTGTATCACCTGTAAGTATTATATTGAAATAGTGTCTTTCTATATGACTTTTGACTACATATATTTACAGACACTAGATGTAAACAGGGAAAAAATACATCTCTTAATGGTGTTTAGGTTCCAGTGCAGATGTTTTGTCAACTTTGTAAAGAAAAAATGAAGTGATTTATCGGTTCTTTGCTATCTACAGCTTCAGCGATTCTGACAGGATGAATTTTTATATCCTGTGTCTGTTTAAGACATTTGCTGAATTCATACATACAGGTTACATAAAGGATCTTGGTGAAGAGAACCTGCTTCTCTGAGGATGTAATTTCTCTGAGAAATGGGTGATAAATTCTAATTACATAAAGCAGAGTAAACTGTAATATGTAGGCTCTGTGATCATAATCACCAGCAAAATCATGGGCTTTTGCATATTTGAGATTAGAACTGTTCAGGTTTTAATGTAAAAAAATGCAATAATTCAGTTTTGAAAATGTCATGTCAAATCATCTCTGACAATGATTAAACACCATTTGCTTTGCAAATAACCCAAAACAGAATTACAATATTTATCCTAGACAGCATCATTTGAAACTGCATTTAAAAAAAAAAAAAAAGAAAAAGCTAATGATGTGTTCAGAAGAGCTAGCTATATGGGGAGAGAAAAAAAAGTGTAGCAGAGAAGGAAAGGTAAAGCTGCATAAGATTACAGTTTTTTTTTTTTCCTATTTTTCTATTCTTTTTCTTTTTTATTTTTTTATTTTTTTCCTTTTTTCTTTTTTTCTTTTTTTCTTTTTTCCTTTTTTCTTTTTTGTTCTTTTTTTTCTTTTTTTTCTTTTTTTTTTCTTTTTTGCTTTTTTTGGTGTTTTTCTGATCGGTTCTCACACATCAAGGACTTTGCGAGGTCAGACTTAGCTGAAGTTGAGACTTATTCACGAATCTTTTCTGTAGATTTTCAGGTTAAGTGTCTAAAGTTTTGAGGATCATTATCTAAGTTGGATCATTTTCTGCTTTACTTTTTGATGCAGGGCTCAAGTCATTCACCCTACAATTAATTTAGTTTTCTTCCTTTGGTTCAGTCTGCACTACTTCTTTAATTTCTACATTGTAGGCACGGAGGAGAATTTTACTCAACAGTGCCTTGGCAGGGAGCAAGTACTGAGGTCCAGGGAGGACCAAGGCACTCGTTTCTACAGGGTGAATTCTCATGCTTCCCTAGGCTTCATGACTACTTCTTGGCATCTCGGAAGCTCCGTCCTGGTGGCCACTGTCTAAGTGGTAGTCCAGTTCCAGTCTATAGAATTTTAGGGGTGCAGGGAAATATAACCCTCTAAAAATTGCTATCTGGTATAGATAAGTATATATGCTCTATCAACTTACATCAGGTCTTTGACTGTAAAATCATTGCTAAAGCCCTACCAAAGTCTGTAAACAACTGGGATATAAATGAAGTTTCACAGAACATCCAGAGGCAAGACAGACATGCAGATACTATCACCTCATTTTGGCAGACAGGCTGATGTATCATGTCTGCTGCAGGTAGGCACACTGTGCCTTCTTTCCCTTTGCCTCATCTTCTTTGTTCTTTCCCAGTCAGACTGGCTGATCCTGCAAGTCAATAACAGATTAATTAGTGCCTTCATTTTAAGCTACACTAGCCTTTTAGAATGGTTTATTGCCAATCAGTTTGCATTTGGATACTGTGTGCTGTGCTGTCTTTTCTTCTCTGGAAAATTGTGTGGCTCATCTCTTTCTCTCCCTACAGTTATACTTCTCTGCATGGATGGGCAGTCTTCTGGGAAGGTGTGAGCCCTCGGGGCTCAACATTCATATATTTCATGGGACATTCTTTTGGTTACCTTCCTCTGAGTACTAGGGAGAGGACAGCAGTTGCTCCAGCCTTTATTAATTTGAACTATGTATTTTGAACTTGCGCACATGGTATGGTGCTCCAGACTTCCCTCAGATATAAAGCAAGGTGCAGTAAGCTATGATAATCCTCATGGTTTTAGGGATGCAGATTTCAAAAGTTTCCCTAGAAGTCCTTCAGCATTGAGTCAGTTTCCTGAAGGTACATATCCATCTTTAGCTTCACAGGATTCAGTAGTGACTGAAAATTGCAAGACATGGGTATATGGTCAAAACAGCAGGAGGTTCACAGTGTACACTGGCAGTCTAGGAACACAGAGACTGATGTTTTCTGAGGGAGATGGAAGCAGACAAGTCTCTGTTGGAAGACTGAAAGCTGAAGGAAACCAGATATCTTGACTCTGTAGGTTGTGTCCATAAGTGCCCTGCTGAGAGTTGAGGAGTTTAGCTCGGACTCTGCTTGGAAGCTGCCTGATGCTGTGGAAGTGATTAATGCCAGCCATAGAAGTCTGGAGTAATGAAGAATGTTTTTTTTAGACTTTGATTACCACAGGTTTCATATTGAATTAGGAACCTCTATCTGACAGTTTGCAACAGCGGGGAGCATTTTCTCAGTAGTCAGGTGTTCTTGGAAAGTGGATGCTAATGCTGAAGAATGTATATTGGCTCCTAGGGAGGACCTTGAATGCTGCTGTTCCTAATTAAAGCCTTGCAGTTGATGTTATTCTTCTCAGAATAGTAGCACAAGATCCTACATGTAGGTACAGATGACCCTTGTGCCAAATCTCCTGTCAAGAATACAAGGAATTCCTGATAGGATGGCTATTGCTCTGCTGTGCAAAAGGGAAACTCTGCTGTCTCCTGGGGTAGGCTTGGGATATATCTGTCATGGGTTAAGGAGAGGGATGTGTGGTAGGACACTGGATGTGGGATGCTAGGCATCAAGCACTAGCATGTTTTGGGAAGATAATGCTGTGGATGAGCCATGAATGATGTGGATTCTAAATGGAGCTCAGATGTGATTCTAAAAGAAAAAGGGGAAGCTAAATATTTCAAAAGGAAAAAGTAGAGCTTGATATAAGTCTTGGTTGTGGCCTCACATCTTCTAATACTGGTTCTGGTTGCCATAGTCATTTTCCATTTATGTGGCCCAGAGTAGTTTTTCTGCAGGAGACTCTGATTACACATCAGCAGGAGAGAGTGTAAGCTTTTCTCAAGACCACAGAGGGAAGAAAAGAAAGTAAAAAAATCAGATTTACCTCTGTAAAATCATATTGTTTTATCAGAATGGGACCTTATTTATGTCAAGTAAATTCTATTTATTTTTGGGACTGAAGTTTTAAAAACCTCATTGTGATATAGAGAACAAACTCTATCAATAGCTAAAAGTTACTTGCTTCAAGCATAAATAATTTTAAGATCATTATTTTTTCTTTACAAACAATTTTAACTCTGTTGTGTTTCTTTGAAATTATTACCTTGTGTGTTATTTTTAATCAGATCTGCAGTCTCATTTTACTCTATATGGAGAGGATGCAATCAGACAAATAATAGACAGTGTCACATTCATGCTAATGATGAACCAGCAAATTGAAGCATTTTACTCTGTAGTTCAGTTGTGTTTTGTGGTTAAGCAGTAAAGTCTTATTTGAAATTATAATAATTTCAAAGGTTTCTTCAGGATTTATATGTTTGCCAGTAATCTTGACTTGATGAATTGATAATCAATGGTTAAAACAAATATCCTGAGCACTAAGATTATTTAAAGCTATTTGTATATCTCTATTCATTTAATTTTATGTGCAGTGAACTGATGAGAAAGGTGTGCACAAAATATATTAAAAAAAACAATTTTATGAGAATAAGTAAGAGGAACTGAGAGGGGCGAACCTGAATTTAATTTACTGAATAAAAATCTTGGGAGAAAATCTGTTCCTCTGCAGTTATGGTAATGTGAATGAGAGTTATTTACATATATTAGGAAGCCTGTTTTCCCTAGAGATTGTACACCTTGTATCAGTTTCTGCTTAAATAGGCATCTTAGAGTAGTTCTTTCTCCTTATTCAGATATGGGAAGGCAGAGAAGAAAATTAATTTCAGATGGCTTTAAGCAAATGCTAGAAAGGTTAACATTCACAGACTTCTAAATACCTTTTGGGCAGCTGACATTTTTGAATACTAAGCTTTTTCCTTTAGCTGAATTACAGTGCTGGGCAGAAAGCAATGGATGTGTGAAATGAAATATGCCATTCAAATACTGAAAAGAAGGGGAAAATGGCTTGTAACTATTATAGAGAATAAAAGGTAAAATTGAAAGCCTCTGCTACAAGCTGAGTGTTCTGTTTGAGGCATTGCACATGGACTTGATATATTTTATGTATGAGAAATGCTTGGAAACCTTTTTTTCTCACTAAAATAGCTCCAGAAGTAATTTATTTCCAGATAGGGAAATTTCCTTTTCAAATGAGAGAAAAATGTAGTTTAAAATTCCACAAAACCACATTGCGAGATGAACAGCAGGTATCGTTACTAACTGGACTAACATGTCTGAGAGCCACTTTGGATTCAAGAGGGAGCCAATCTGTTAATTTCTTTGCTTTAAAACTGAATTGCCTGTACCGTGCATCCTTACAGTATGGAAACAGAGTATGCATTACCAACAATCATTCATGTATGTAAGGTACATAAATATTGTTCCATACAACAGATTGTTACAGGAATAAAGAAAGAATATATTTCTTACTACAATACAGATACTTGCCCATCATTGACCTAATTCAATATAACATGAAAAACGCTTTCCCAGCAGTGCTGCAGGAAAATATTTTGAATATATCAATTTGTACCATGATTCCAGTTACCTTTGCAACAAAAAATAGGTTTTGCCTAGAGAAACATGAATATCCAAATGTTGGTATCTCCAGTAAGATGGGTTTGCTAATCAGATGTGAACATCTTTTCAGCCTCCTAAGAATCTAAAGCCTGTGCAGTGGTGGTATCTTTGCCAGTGTTCCTCATAACTTCTGTGTCTTTTAGCCTTCTTCAGCCACATTTAACAAAGAGATAGATGTCACTCATCAGTGGGACATTGCAATGATTTTGACTTCATTTATCCATGTACCAAAAAGGAAGAAAGGGAGCTGGTACTACTAGAGGAATGTGCTGCTAGAGGAAACCGAGGGGATTTTAGGGAGGATTTTGTGATGAAAGTCTGCTAAATTATGACAAGCGTGGATAAGGATGTAGGGAGAATCTGTCATTACTGTTGTTGAATTGGGAACTGCCAGAGGAGAACTGAAAAATTTCTGTGGGGTTGTTTTAAGGATAGGATGAAAGAGAAATCTTGTTTTATTTCAATGCAAATAGGCAGAGGAAACATATGGGAAGGTGGACATATATCTGTGACAAATTTAGCCATAGTTTTATGATTAGTGGGACAATTCAGAAGTCTTTAATCCATAAGACAGTGATAATAACAACAGTGGAATATCATGGAATCACAGTGACTTGGAAGGGACATTAAAGATCATCTAATTCAACCCCACTGCCAGGGGAAGCAATGCCTTCTGCTAGACCAGATTGCTCAATACTGAAAGCAGTAAACAAAATAAAGGTGAATTTCTCTCCTACATTCATGAATTGGGCTGTAATTACAGGTGTCAAATCTAACACATGGGCAGTTCATTAGGATCATAACATAAACTCAACTTGGCATTTTATTTCAGGAATGATTAATCCTTATTTTAAAAATCACTGCATAAAAATACAGCCTTTGTAGCAAATACATATGCCATAGTGCACATGCCAAGTATCTTGTCAGCCATAATTACTAGGCTACCAAAGTGCCCTTTTCATGTGTTTACTCACCCTGTTCATTAAATTCTTTGCTGAACAGTAGAAGCAGTTCCAACAGGAGACTGAAGAGCACCACACACATAGGACATGGTATCACAGTCACAGCCTAAGAATTGGTGCATTCTTTGGTTACTTATCCAAAAGAATGGTTCTGATTCCTGGTGATGGAATCCTTAAACTCTGGGATAAAATGGTGGTATTTCACGCTCCTGTTTTTGTCTACACATTTTTTTTCTATGAGCTGCAGTTTCTGCCAATGGATATCTCCATTTTTAGTGTCAAAGACACCTCATTCATTTTGTGAGCACTGTAGAGAGCCCAGTTACCCAAGCTGGTATTGATTCTGCTGGAGGCATAGAGACCTTTGCTGAATTTGGCTTTGTATGTCTTTTTCAGAGCTCCATTTCTATTAAAATCAGACAAACCCAGTGAGAAGAATTTTTTTCTATAAATTCACAAATGCTTCCAATTATTTTTTATAGGAACCTGTTTAAACTGTTAAGATTATGAGACCAGACACAACTTCTTTCCTTCCTTGTTATATGTATCAAAATGAAAGATAAATCATGGTGCATATGGATGTGAGTAAAATACAATTAGTAGTTATCAAGACTTAAACTTAATTAGTTCATATATCCCTTTTGATGGCTAATTGTGATTCAGTGTTTGTGTGTTGATCTCTTGGAGATTAAAAAATCCAGGTTTTGGCTGTAATTTGACAGTATGTCAGCTAGTTTTTCCTCCTCACAATTTCTTTTCAATAGTGCTAACTGAAAGGACAAGATCTGATAAATACATATTTTTAAGAAACATATTTCACATACTAGGTGAAGAATCCTGACTGTGTAAAACCTGAGAAATACTTCAAACCCCTTATCTTGTAAGTTATTTAAGTACATAACTCATAGCAATAGATTTAAGCATGCACTTAAATATTTTGTTGAATTATGCTCTAAATATAACTGAACATATGTCTAGTTCTTGGGAGCAGGAGCATTAAAGAGTGACAGCAAGCTAGACTTAGAAATCGCATCCTGTCAGAGC
Source organism: Origma solitaria (assembly GCA_013397895.1). Lineage (NCBI taxonomy): Eukaryota > Metazoa > Chordata > Aves > Passeriformes > Acanthizidae > Origma > Origma solitaria. Next base: position 302,767 of record VZRL01004026.1, read on the forward strand.
AGCATAGCTCAGTGAAAACAATATACAAGTAACACCAAAGCAGGGGTGTGTGACAAAAGCCTCGGTGGATGTTGTTGGGGATTGAAAAGAAGTCAGTCAAAATATTTTGGTCCTATGGTGAATATAGACCTACTGAAGCTGAAATATTTAATAATAAAATGTCCAAGATGAAAGTGAAAGTTGCTATCAGTAATCTACTCTTTAGGGAAAAATAACCAATTTTCAACATCAAATGTTTTCTCATTTTGCACTGCAATAAAAACAAATAATTTCATGGGATTTGTTCTATTCACCTATTCACCTTCCTGTTTGTGCTTTGATTATCTCAGAGAAGTCTGGAACCTCAGTCCACATTCTATAAAAACACAGTAGTTACCATCTCATTAACCATCACAGAGTTTAATTTTTAAGTTCCACAGTGAAATCTGAATAATTGCATAATTTTAATTATTTTAGCAATGATTTTGTCCCAGTAGCTAAGGTAAGGTTTGTTATAAGTTTGGTGTTAGGTCTTACATATGGTTTATAAAATTCAAGGATATGAAAGTGCTTGTGGAGGGGAAGTCTAATTTTTAAGTGTAGTGTCTGTGGTTTGAGGGCAAGGAGTTGTCCATTTTTCTTTCACTCCAACAGTTGCATATTTTCATTTGTTTAAGTTTTCCTGTCCCTTTTCCTTTTGCAGATCTGTTGGTCTGCTTGGATTTCCTAACTACAGGGATCTTACTGCCTCAAAGCATCCTCTATGTTCAGTTGTACTTGTACTTTGTCAGACCTATTCTGCTCATCTGTATTACTTGAAAACATTATATAAGGAGACATGGGACTGAACTTTGCTGTACTTGTTTCTAAAATTCTTTCTGAGATCAGTGAGAACTGATGCAGAACATACAGCATGGAGAGAAAAGGACTTTAAGCTCTGCACTTGCTTTAATGCTCTTTCAAAGTTGCCGTAACTATGCTGAGATTATGGAAATTGGATACATGACCTCTTATGCTGAAAAGAATGCACTGTCACTGCATATATGAGATCAGTTAGTAATTGTAAAGTATATCCTACGTAGTTTTAGGACCAGATTTACTCATTTTTACACATTTGGTTCAGCATATATCTGTCTTGTGCAGCCTTTCATGAGGCTTTTTTTCTGTGCAATAACCAGTAGAATGTGCTTATAGCTTAGCAGGATACTGTCAATTTTAAAATCTTTGCCTGCATTTTACTGCTACCTTTGCCAATGACACTGCAAAAATGCTGACATTTTATGAGACTAAGGGAACAAGAGTTCTCTTTGGGATAGGTTTTTATTTCTTGAAATATATATTGTATCAAATTAATAAAGTCTTGTCAGAAAAGAATTTTCTGTATGGGGTTGGTAAGGAATTGGCATACAGTGAATGTAGTTTTTAATTTTGAGTTCTAGAGCAATATTAAAACAAATGTAACTCTTAATTGTCTTAGCATCTGATGCAGGATTTCTTCTTGTCATGTTTTACTGTATTCCCTCTTTATAATTTTGTGTTTCTGATGAGTTATTATAGCAAGTTTGCACTATCTAAACCCTTTCTTGTTTCTACCATTTCTATTTCTCTCTAGGGTGTTGCATTTGTATGTTATCTGTAACAGTCTGGGGAGATTAGAGCAGTTGAGACACTAAGAACCAACATGACCTTTTAAGTTTTATTTTTGTTGAAAATAGTGCAATACACAAAACTGGAAAACATTATTTTAGAAACAGCAATGACTTCAAATTGATTTCATTTCAGAATATCCAAGATCTGCATGGCTTCACAAGGGGAAAGTCCTGCTTGTCAAACCTGATTTCCTTCTACAACAGGGTAACCCATGTACTTGATCTAGGAAAGCCAGTAGATCTAATAATTTTGGACTTCAGCAAAGATTTTGATACTGTCTTTCACAACATCCTTCTGGACAAAATATCCACCACTCACCTGAATAATGATGTTACACAATGGATGAGCAACTGGCTCACAGGTTGGGCCAAAGGGTTATAGGGAATGGAGCAACATCAGGCTGGCATCCAGGCACTAGTGGGGTTCCACAGGACTCCATCCTCAGCCCAGTTGTCTTCAACATCTTCACTGATGACTTGAATGTGGGACTTGGAGAGAAGTTTGCGAGTAATGCTAAAATAGGAGAAGCTGTTGAATACCTCAAGGGCAGAGAGGCCTCAACAAAAAAGAGAGCTGGGCAGTCACCAACTGCATGACATTTGACAAGGGCAAGTTGAGGATTCTGCACCCAGGATGGGGCAGCCCAGGCTGTGTGTACAGACCAAGGATCCAGAGGCTGGAGAGCAGCTCTGTGGAAAGGGACCTGGGGCTGCTGGGTGATGGCAAGTTGAACATGAGCCAGCAGTGCCCTGGCAGCCAGGAGGGTCACCTGTGTCCTGGGGGGCATCAGGCACAGCATCGCCATCCGGGCAAGGGGAGGGGATTGTCCTGCTCTGCTCTGCTCTGCACTGGGGAGGCCACACCTTGAATATTGTGTTCAGTTTTGGGTGCCACAGTATAAAAAAGACATTAACTATTATAGAGTGTCTACAGGAGGGCTATGAGGATGCTGAAACCTTGAGGGGAAGCCTCATGAAGAGTGGTTGAGGTCACCTGGTCTGTTCAGCCTGGAGGAGACTGAGGGGACACCTCATTGCAATTTGCAGCTTCCTTGTGAGGGGAAGGGAAGGAGCAAGTACTGACTGCTTCACTCTTGTGACCAATGAAAGGATTCAAGAGAATGCCATGAAGCTGAGTCAGGGGAGGTTTAGGTTGCATATCAAGAAAAGGTTTTTCACCCAGAGGGTAGTTGGGCACTGGAACAGGCTCCCCCCAGAAGTGATCACAGCACCAGCCTGACAGAGTTCAAGAAGCATTTGGATAATGCTATCAGGCATATGGTGTGAATCTTGGGATGTCCTGTACAGGGCCAAGATTGGACTTGATGATCCAAATGTATCCCTTCCAAATCAGCATATTCTATGATTTCGTGACTCTGTGATTCTATGATTTTTTTTTTTCCGTTATAATTTGTACTTTTACACTTTTCTGTGTCATTAAAAATTGTTCTCATGTTTGCAGGTGGGTTGTGAATGGCATTGGTTACTGGGATATAATATTAGGATTGCAATATAATTATCTAGTGTGAGGATGCCTGGAGCATCTTGATGTCTCAGAAACTTTGAACTGACACAAAATATATATGCCCAGAATGCTCTGTGTGTGTGAGAGGAAAAAAGAACAAAAGGTTTTAATTGCCTGAATAGGAATGTTAAACTTTTTGCTTTAGAACATAGATTGTTAGGTGGCTATACTATCTCCCATTCAAATCAATAAATAATATCCAAGGGAATTTGTATTTTGATCTAATTTGTGCTTTGGGATAGGCTAGAGACCCTCCTTATTCTGAGTGTGATGTAAGATGGTGAGTTCATTTTACATTCGGGACATCATGATTTTTTAAGTTTTAACATAAAGACATTGTTATGTATTCAAATTGATTGTAAGGTCTATTTCAACTCTCAGCAAAGAGATTGTCTCTGCCTTAAAGCTATAGGGAAATATCTCCTATGGTCACAGATTTTGTATGACTGTCCCTTGCACAAACAACTCTCATAAAAACTTCAGAATTGTGTAAGCACAGATGAATATTTCCGGGTTTTAACTAAAAGTTCAAAGTTCAGAATGGACAGATTTCTTTGTTTTGGTATATACAATTGCAAGCACTCTCTTAAGTTACTAACCTACACAGTGTCATGAATTTCATTTTTTCAGTGAGCTTGCCCACGTTTGACACCAGGCTTATGTGTTTAGTGATTATATGTGACAGGAATTCACTTGTTTTCTTTTCTTTTTGAATGCTGCTCAGATTTGGCGTTTCTGCCTTTATTGGTTTCCAGTAGGTGGCATCAATGCCTAATAAAGCTCTATGAACCTTTTCTAGTCGGAGTGGTTTTGTTTTTTTTTCAAGACAGAATGTTTTTTCAGTACCAACCCATATTACTAATTTAAAAAAAAATAATATCTTTAACTTGAATTGTGGCTTCTCAACATACTTTTTTTTCTCTTCCTGCTAGAGTCCAGCAGTTTTTTGAATAACAAAATTCTTTAAAGAAACCTTGTAATCCATCTGGATTTGTAAAACCAGATCTGCCCATTCTCAAATAATACTCTTGCTTTCACTTCACCATTTCTAGATGTTTCACATTTACTAAACACTAAATTTAATGGTAAAATTAAAGCAAACAACAGAGGTAAACATTAGTAATTGCTAATTCAAAATTAGAAGCATGGAAGGAATAAATGACACTAATTCATTAGATTGGCTAGAGATTCGGATTGTTTCTTATTTGGTCCAGAAAAACTTCTAATCAATAATATAGTCACAGTTCTAACCCAATACCATTACGGGCATGTTACTCGTGTACAGTGCAGACGTTGTCTGGACACTTCCACGTCATTCCCTTACCATCTGTGGTGTTAGATTGGTGATTCTGCAGCTGATTTGTTAACTATGACCAAACACTACTGAGCTTTCCCTTCTTCTTTGTTGAAATAGCTGTTAGTCATTGGTTCCCAAAAATATGTACAGAAATGCTGGACTCCCGGCCCTCTATCAAATTTTTCTGGAATTCACTGGTGCTTTTAAAAATTATTTTACTGGCAGATAGGCAATGAAACAACACAATCTCATTTCTTTTCTTCCAGGACAAAAAATTTCAAGCTCTCCAGTCATTGGGAAAAAATTGACACATGTAAATATATCTCACTGAAAAAACATTTGCAAACTATTAGTTTCAGTATTCTGGGTTGGACAGGTCCTGATTTTCAGGAACAGTATCGTGATTAGATTTTGAAATTCTAGGAAATTAGAAAAACATGTGGCACCACTGATTTTTAAATCTTTTATAAAAGCTAATGCTTCAGGCTCCATCACCCTACAAACTTCCTAGTGCAGGCAAGCCTTGAAATGTTATTGCAGGAAGCACATCCATATGATTCCACTGTCTATGTGGAGACGCTCGCCTTAGTTGCAGGCTGTATCCCTTAGATAATAGAGATATCAGTGATTAACAATTGCCTCTGTGGAGTTCTTAAATCTAAATCTCTGACACTCAGCAATCTCAGAGTAATAACTGCCTGTCTGGAGGTGCTGACTTCTGGCTGTGGGATTACATACCTTCCCAGACATGATTACAGCTATCAGGAACGAGGATGTGGCAGGAAGTTAAATGGATGGATCGAGTATCTGTTTGAAAGAGTGTTAGGAAAAGGTGGTGACATGGTGTTATACTCCTAGCTGGGGACTGTAAAACTGAGGCTTGTTTAGGGTCCTAATGCAAGTTACAGAGTGCAGGGAATGAAAGTTATGGTGTTCTTATGTGCGGGATCTGGGACCCTTGTGCTCTGACCTTCCCAGTACCAAGAGCCCTGAGCACCAGTGTTACATAGGAAAACTGTAGTGTTTACTGTGAGTTTATAATAGACAGAAAAGCTTAGAAACTTGCATTAGAATTATTTAATCTAGCAGGCTTTGTTTTTATAGCTTTTCTGATTGCTTCACAGTTTGGCATCTGAAATTTTTGACATGATGATATTTAATCCTTACAGCTTTCAGTTTTGCTAACAAAGCAGAATAAGCCAAATCACTGTAGAAGCTGCTGGTTACTTTATAAATGCCATTCCAAGCCCAAGTATTTCAACTGTTATTCATGAAACAAGAGGAATTTCTCAAAAACTGTGGTAATAGTAGCCCTATCTATTTCATGTCCTGAATCCAGACTAATGCAGCAAAGATGTCATAGGGAGTTAGATTTGGAATACAACATGGAGAAAAGACTTCAAAGAGGGTTATTATACTCCTACATGCGTATTCCCATATACAGTGTGCTTGCACTGTGCAGCTACCTTGTACATTATGAGCACTTAGGAAATAAACTACTGATAAATAATGAAAATCCATCCTCAAGTACATGCAAAGTCTTGAGTGTAATTAGGAATAGGGATGATGCTGGTCAGAGGCAAGGTAAAATAAGGATGTAAAAAGGAAAAAGAAAATGAACACCAGATATTATACTATAAATGTAATGCAGTAGCTGGCAGAAAAGATCCAGTAATTCTGTCTAGTGCCCTTATATGAGAGTGATTCCATCTGAAAATCAGTCAAATGGGAAAATGTAAAGTGAATATGGTAATGCAGAGATTGATTACATTGTTCAGGGCAAAAATAGAGAAGTGAGAGAACCTCACTGAATGATCTGCTGGCTTTTTCTCCTCCCTTTCCTCCAGCAGGAATGGATTTTGATTTTCACTTGTATTCTATATTTTATTTTTATTTTTAAGTTTTCTTCAAGAGAAGCAGTAAGAAACCTTTCATTCAGAAGCGCAGAAGCCGTGATCCTGCTGGGGAAAGGTTCCAAAGCTCAGCTCCTGCTCCCTTGGAGCGCTGGCTGATTGATTGCTCAAAGTATCTGTATAATGATGTTAGTCTTCTGGTAGTACAGCAGACTAAATCAATTAAAATTCACAGGAGTGCTATCTGTTGCACAAGGCTGTTTTATACATAAAGTGAATTAACAGACCAGATTTGTTCCTCCATGTCTTTGAAGATACTGGTAGTAAAATAATAATAATTTAGAAAGAAAAATCTCCTTAGTTTGACACAGGAAAAGTTATTCAACTAGATAATGGATCATTTTAGATTTCTTAAGAATTAGACTTACTGATCTTCTAAATGGTGATCAATGTTATTATATGAAACTTTTTATTGACCTATACTTCACAGTCTCGAAGAAGCCCAAGGAACAAGTAGAATCAGAGACATATTGTCAGAAGTTCAGTCTTTTAATCATGGGGATTATTTGAGGCCTAAAATGAGCTGTAATATATGGAAATAAAATCCTGATGCATGGTTGCTTGGCAGATCCTGAACTAAATCCACATATCAGGAAGATTAAAGTTAGAATCTGCCAATGAAGTATGGAAACTGTTCTCTACTGAAATTGACTATGTATGCAGTTTCCAGCAGGCTATCTGGAAGGAGTATGTATGTTGTTAAAGTAAATATATGTTCAATGTAATTTCTGAATATACCTTGCTAGAGTATTGGCATGGCATGTAGCAATGACTGTGTTTATATGCTGTAGAAAAGTTTTCCTTCATCTGTAGCATGATGTCAACATTGCATATTGCCCCTTTCATCCCCAAGGATAAAGGCAGTATGGCTGGTGTCAATGCTTGAGTCCAGGAAGACAGAAGTGTTCCCACATTACATAGCCTTAATATGGCCTAAAATTCTGCAGACTGTGTTGAGGAGATAACACAAATAAGAGAGTCTTGTTGTCTACAGCTTGCTTATCTGATAAAGTATGGGTCAAAATTCTCTAAGTGATTAAAAAATAAAGATCTGCAAGGTTCAACTGCTGAGACAACACATCATGCCATTTCTTAAAGACAAGCATATAAGTGTAGGAGGTCTACACTCCTTGCATATAAACAAGCATCTGAAGCACCTAGTTGGAATACCTTCTTAAGTAGCTGACATTCAATAATCATAGCTTTGTCAGTGCCTTCTATCACTGCTTATTCCTCTTAGTTGTTGCTCCAGCAGTTTCAAGACGAGGACATGGCTGAAGGCATTCTCCAATGCTTAACAGTTCCATTTCAGAGTTTACTTATCTGTTATTTGATATCAGAAGTGTGTGCTTTACATCAGTACTGTAGGGATGAGTGACAGTCCCTCAGCTTTCCTCTATCCCCCTGAGAAGCTCCTCAGCACTCTGTCCAAAATGGTACCACCAGATACCCTGGTCCCTGGAGCCTTCCAGGGCTCCTTCTCATCAAATGGCCAGGCAGGGAGTCTGACAAGATGGCTCAGGCCCAGCTTCCCACACGTTACTCCTACATTGTCTGGTCACTGGTGCCACAAGACAGTGTGTCCATGTCTCTCTGGTCCCTACATTGACCTCTAGCTGCTCCACCACTCAGTACATCCCCTTAGTGGAAATTGGCCTGCACAATTTGAGACAGAGTGACTGATATTTCCAAACCTCACAGGTGAAGTATCAATCCTTCATGCCTGATATGATTTTCACAAGGTAATTCCTCTCTGACTACCTTCCATCTGTTGCTTTCTTTACGTCCAGCTTCTTCTTGCTACTTGCTTCCCTTTCTGGGAAGCATCAAGTGATATGTTGCTGTATTTGCACCTTTTGTGTTCATCTCTGGTCTCAGTTTTTTACCTACTCCACTGATCTCAGCTTGTAGGTGAGGAGCCAACAAAAAATATTTCTCTTTGCAGTTGCTAATATCCTATGTTTTCAGACTAAAAATTAAAAATAATGTCCAAACCCACAAAACCAAGCCCATAGCAGTTAGCTCAGCATATAAACCACACTTGATCTAGATAATATTTGTGGTGATTACGGAACTCAATTTTCATATGAATGTATCTACCTCAAAACTTTTTGCTTACCTTCTATCAGCTTATTTAACACTTTACATAGTGATGTATTTCTAAAGAACAGAATACTTTCCTAACTGTGGTGGCAGCACTGGGCATAAACACTTTGTCCATATTTTTTTCTTTCACTATCGTGCGAGACAGTTTGGATTTAAAAGCTGCTGCCATTCTGTTTTGGCAGAATGGCAAAACAAGGGTTTTTAATAAAGGAACTTTGCAAATGAGTTATTTCTTGAACTTTCTAGGAGGGCACTTCCATGGGTGCAGCATCCTTTTCCTGCTTAGATCACTGGTGGCATAATTCTAGTGTGTTTACCTTCATGCAAGCAAGATGCTCAGTCATGTGTGGTTCTTTAAGGTTTTGAATGGATAAAGTAGTGAGTTTTATCTGAGAATACTGAAATACAGAATTTGGGACAGATTCTTTTTTTTTTTTTTTTTAATGTCATAATCTTTTTGACTTTTCAAAGATTACATATCCCATATGGGAAACCATTAATGAGGGTTTTGCTTCCATTTGTGTATTTGATGACACTAAATGAGACTCTGTTCAAAGGGCCTGTTCATGATACGTAGGAGGGAACTTGCTATACCACAACTGTTAACACAAATCCAGAAACATTTTTCTTTTGCCGTAGTCTAAAAATCAGTGATTATTGAAAAAGAAATGTCAAATTCATTTATTAAGCTAATTTACAGGGCTCTCATTACTGAAAGCCAGTACAGGTGCAATGCATAAAGTAATCCAGTCTTTTAGCCAGATCCAGTAGCACAGCTCATGACACAGAACCTTTCTGTGCCATCTGGTAGTGAAATAAATCAGATAAACTGCTCATGAATCAATTATTTCAAACTGGAATTATTTAAAGCATGACATGACTCTAAAAGTAGCATTTTAAAATGTCAGTAGAGGCCAGTTCGTATATTTAATCACAAAATCAGAAAGAAATAAATTCAGAATAGATTGTATTCTCTAGGGTGGTTCTGCACACAGTTTATTTCAATGGTTAAATAATGTCATTTTCAAATCCCTTTTATTTGATTTTCATATTTTAGAATCTTTCATATCTTTAATGTTTCTGAGTCTTTGAGAAAAACTGTAAGGTGACTATTTGTGAATAGCTTAACTGCCTTTCTTGGTCTTACTATATTAGGAAATTTACAGAATCTATTGGCTTACTTTTAACAGGTTATTTACCTTATATTTTATAAATTAATGAAATACTATCAAAAATAACTGTGTAAGTAAGGCCTTATTTATAACTTTCTAAATTATCTTTCACCATTTTGTTAGAGATAAAATAACGATTAAACAGTTGCAGTTCTTCCAAGAAGTTTCATTTGAACAATTTGTATTCCCCTACATCATCAATGGCTGTAAGTCTGTGGAGTTAAAACAAACTCAGGGAATAATAGGAATTTGCACTTACCAAGAATAAGATTCAAAATGTTTAGGCTATTCATTGCTTAAGCTTATTTTTCAGTGGTATAAAGGGTTCAAATTCTTATTTCATCCTGCAAGTACTTGAATTATCTCATTGACTTTGATGAAAATATTCAAGAAATTAGGCATGTAGAAAGGTGTTTTGCTATAGTAGCGCATGTAGTCAGCCTACTTAAAATGAAACTTAAAAAAGCCCTACTGAGTGACTGTGTTCTTCTGGACTTGTTCCCTTTTCTGCCTGGAAGGATTCTGCCTTTCAGTCATCTAACTACAGCAAATGTCACGGTAGGCAATTTCTTCCTTTAAGTGAAGGACTCACGCTGTAAGTACAACTTTTGTGCTAAGTTCTGCATGAGTTAATAACTGCATTTGTACCTAAATTCTGTATGGCCCAAGTTTATATTAAGAATTAAAGCTCACAGCACAAATGAATTTTAATGGGAGCATTTTACCTCAGATGGCCATTTCACTGCATGGTTTCTGTCAAAATGAAATTGGGTCATATGTCTTTTTCATAAAAAGCTATTATGCACAAAAACTTTTAGTTTTAGGTGGCTTTCTTTCCTCAGTGTAAATGGGTTCTTGGTGCTACACAGAAATGTGGCTGTCTTTTTATGACTGAGGACTCCATTATGCATCATTAAAGGCGATGGAAGCTTGGTTGTGGAATCTGGATTACCATTCATTTGTGTTATTTTGGGAAAAGGCAGGTGGGTCTTTTTCACCCTTTTTATTCTTTCTTTCCTTCTTTTTTTCTCTTTTTTCCTTCTTTCACTCTTTCTCTCTTTTTCTCTCCTTCTTTCCATTAGTCATATTTCTAGTCCCTCTGACACCTACCATTCTAATGTTACTGAAAAGGTATTTCTTAGTGAAATTATTTTCGTTTATAAATGCCAGACGTATTTTAACAAAAGCATAACCATATTTCCTGTATTGAATGTAAAGCACCGCCACCCATGTGAAGACCCATTTGGAAAGTCTACTTGAACTTCAAACAATATTTCATCATCAATGCCAGCATTCTGTCTGCATTTTTAATATCACTTAATAAGTAATATTAATTTAAAAAGTAATATTATTTTAATAGTACCCTTACTATTATTACCAATATCAAAAGTTTTCCTATGCCTTTAAAAGATTTTTGGTCATCCCTTACAGGTATTGCCACAGTTGATATAAGGCTGCAAAGGTTTTACTTTTATACCAAAATGGGGTTTTGTTCTGTTGGTTACTCTGTGTGATGTATGTATGTCAAGATAGTGACAAACAGCAAAACAAAGAATGACAAAATCAGGATCTTAATGTTTTGACCCACTTTCCTAGATTTTAGTCTGGTTGAAGCACATATTGATAATACTTAGGAATAATGAATCTTAGGATATATTCTGCTGGTTAAGCTGTAGTGTGCTTGGCCATGCAGCCGAATACCTAAATCATCCAGAAGAAGAAATCTGCAGAAAGAAATGCATGAACCTTCATTACTCCCAGTCCAGGGGAGTGCAGGAATTATTTTTTTCTTCATTTTTGAATTATGTTAAATCATGATGTGCAAGTACGATTTTTTTTTTTTTTACTACAACTAGTCAGAAATTTGTTAGAATAATACCAGTGAATCTAACTTGCTTTAAAAATTGTAAGCAAGTTAACCCTTATCAAGTTACTTCTGGTATTTAATTCAGACTTTCTGTGTAATGTCTGAAAATATAAATGAATCATGTTTTCTTGAAAACATTTGTCCTGATTAATGCAGTTGTGACTCTTTTACAATAATAAAATTTATTGCTTTTTTAAAACTTAAGGTTAAAAGCTGAAGGTGGACAAATTAATATGAAAAAAAAATGCAAAGTATTCAAATGAAATAGTTCCCAAGAACTGGTGGTTTTTTTTCAGCTTTCTCAACCAGTAAAGTCTCCAGTGTAAATTCACAAATGTTGCGGTTATGCATCTCAAGGCATATTCCTGAAAGACATCTGTGTCTGGTCTAATCTGTCTTCATCCTTCCCACTCAGCTTTGGTTCTTAATCCAAATGCTCAAAAGATATTTCAAATACAAATGTTCCTACTGAGCCACTTCTGTGCAAATGTTTGCCTTGTATTTGTGTCCCCACATGCTTATAATTCATGTCTGAAGCTCCGTAAGGTGCTTATACTCAATGATATCTCTGTCATCAGATGCTCTATGTATTTGAAAAAAACACAGTATAGTAAGTCTGTTTGTATCCCCAGGCTAAAACCAGAATATGATGTTAGTCATAAATAGGCTGTCTATACTGACAAATGTAAAATATAAAAATATATTAAAATATAGCGTCATATTTATTCTAGCCCTAGATCAGAGCAGTTCCTTTATCTTTAAAAATTTCTTCTATTTTTTTTTCTTTCACCACAAACTAATACAATATTAATTTATCTTATGTAAAGGATATTCTCTTATGTTGACTCCTCCCAAATGGCTATTCCTTTGGTGTCAAGTGATTAAGAACACCAGAAAAGTCCTTTCCATTCAGGTTAGTGTCATATTGAGTTCACTACTCTTGCTCTTACAATAGTACTAGGAGATACCATTTAGGGAGAACGTGATCCTGGTCATAATCTGTGCTCTATTTGTGTTTTATTCTGCTTGCGTTCACAATAGTTGTATTAAAATTCTTGAAAGACACATTCCTGCCTGTCCCTTTTGAAATGGACATGTTGCCCATTAGAACCTCCCACCTGTTGCTTCTAAAGATATGTGTTTCTAGCTTTGTATTTCAGTCAAGAGTATACAATCCCAATTAATTTTCATTGTACTGAGAAATTTAATTTTGAAAGTACCATATTCCTTAGCAGTTTTCACAAGAATTGTTGCAACTGGAATTCTGATTACATTTTCCTTCAGAAATCCTTTCTATAGAAAGCTTTTCCTCAGGCACTGCATTTGATGCCTGCTGAGTACAAGAAACTATAAGGCAATTCTGATATCATATGTAAACCGCAACAGGGTGTGCAGTCATCTCAGGTCAGTTCTGCTAAATAAGAGATAACAGCTATGTTCTCTACACAAACTATTCATGATGTCTTCCTTTCACATGGATGGCCTCTCAATGGCTGGTCTTGTACTCAGCCGTGTACTGCGTTGTACTGATTTATAATCAGTGCTGTCTCTGAGAACTGTTAAACACAACAAATATATGTGTAAATGCTATTTTCATGAATGCATTTTTTACAAATATAAAACCAAATCTTTTTCTAACCCAATACTTCTTCAAGATTGCTTCACTCTAGCGAGAGCTTTGTTTAAGTTATTCTGCTATTCACCTATGTTTAGCTCCTTGAATCTGTGGGCTTTCAGCAATGTCTCAGGCAGGCTTTACACCACTAGGCACCATGACATAGTCACATGCCATGATCAGAAAATTTGCCACACATTTTCTTTTTAATGCCTGAAACCCCCATATCTGATGGGTTGGCACAGATTCTTCATGCTATTCTGGACATAGAAGTGAACAAAACTCTCATGAAAGAGTTGTTATGCCTTAGAGCTTGCTTAAAGCAGTATAAAGCTCACAGGAAGGTTTGCTTCTTTGTCCTCAGCTAATAAGCATTTCCAAGGTCATAGACATTTCCCTCTTTCAGATAATTTTTCAATCAGTTGGGAGCTTCTTTCTCTGTTTGCTTTTTCATGTGTCCTGTGAAAAGACAGAATTCAGCATAAGCTCAAGTGAAGAAGTGCTCTGTGTTTTTAGTCACAGTAGTGTAGGGCAAAAAGGGAAATAATTGCACCTGAGATGCTGGCAAGGCAAGCTGTCACACGAGTTGCCCACATGATACTGCAGTGCTTCAGAATGAGACAGTTCTGAATGGGGCAAGAAAACAATTCTGTCAGCCTTGACAAACAGCCCGTGCCCTCTGCTAAAGGCTTGGGGCTTGTGCAATCCTTCTAACTGGATATCCCTAAAGTGTGGATAAACCAGGAAACAGTAAAAGTAATAGGGATGGAGGTTAAGTTTAAAATTTGTATGTGCACGAAACCAAATTTTTTTTGCCAGGTCAGTTTCCAGGGTGTTTATCCAGAATGTGTCTGAATGAGTGGTCAGAGAGTTGGTTCAGTCATCAACATAGGAATATTTGTGTGTTCACTCTGAACTGTGCATACTTCATAAGACAATTTGGTTGCTTACAGTGGGTTTTTTTTCCGTCCCCTGTGCCCCCCTTGTAACGCAATTCAGAATATGCAGAACTCTGGAACAGCAGCTGTGGGGCTTACACTTATATGTGGTTTGCCTCTTTCCCTCTGCACTCAGGGGGAAAATTGCCATTGGAACATATGTTTCTCTTCTAAATAATTTTTTCAGTAGCAAAATTTCCAGTTGTCCATACTTTTTCCTTAAATGAAGCAGATGGTTTAAAGGTCCTGGCATTAGCTTCACTGATAAAAATTAATAAATAAATACATTCTTCTCTGCTGATTTCTTTGACTTCATGCCTATAGGTAATAATGGCTGATTAGGAAGTATTTCAGTGAGAACAATATGAATCATGAATTCCAAGCTGAGTTGTGCTGTGGCTTACCTGGAGCCAAACAGTGAATTTGAAAGTGAAGAAACTTTTTTGAAAGTGAACTCTCTGGTATTTCCTTTCGTTCTGTATGAATAGTTACACATAACTCAATTTTCAAATTTTGTCTGAGGAGCTTGTTGCACATTTTTAATGTATCTCTCTCTGTGATTCTTCTCATATTATTGATTTTTATTTCTGATAATTACTTCTAGTCTGAGTTCTGCATAGGAAATCGTTCATGTGCTTTTATAGAGGATGGATTTAAAACAATTATGCTCTTCTACTTAAAACTTCCACTTTGTCTGACTACACCTATTTCACACTTTTGGAGTTTGATTCACAAGCCTCTCTAACCAGATAAAGTCTTTTGATTGATTTTTAAAAGTTTGGTATTAAGCTTTTTGCTTTTATTTTTTTTAGGAATAGAACCTCAGTGAGGCTAAGTATTGCAATAAAGTGTACCAACATTTACAGTAGATTTTCCATTCAAATTTACCATGTCCCTTTTTCTATGAATTTGAGGTCGGAAACTGGGCAGTCTAATTCTGCATTTCAACAGCTATGTAATAACTGGACATCTCAGTCATCTATTTGTCAATATTTCTTTTATAATATGGGATTCATGTTGATACATGAAGTATAAACCTGCTAGATTGGATGGCTGTATCCACTCTAGGAATTTGCATGGAGCCAGCTCAAGTGCTCACATTAAACCAACTACAGTTTAAATATTTTTATTTTCTTTGGAAGTCATGGCCCTTGCCAGCTGATACAGGCTAGAGTATATTCTAGAGGATATTCTGCAGCATTCTGGGGAAAGTGGGGATAATTATGGCTGAGAACTGAGCAATGGCTGCAACTTGTTTATTAAATGGTATGGTCTTCAGAACACAAGTAAATCTTTGCAAGACCCTGACTTTGTAGAAAACTCCTAAACTCAAATGTGAATTAAGCATCAAGACAGCACTATTTCCCACTTCTCCAAGTGAAGGAAGAAATTATGGGGCTCCTGCCGTCGATACCTCTGCGGACGGTTTGAATCAGCTCTCTCTGCCCTTCAGTTTCAAAGCATGGTAGTTTATTGTGAAAGAGGAGTGGGAGGAAGAGAACCCTGCCACGAGGCTGCCAGGCGCAGCCCCGTGGCAGAGCAGGGGCATTGGGAGAGTTACAGAGGGAAGTAAGTGAAGATAGAAAAGGGGATGATAGAAAAAGGGATACAATGTGTTGCTTCCAATAACATAAAAAGGTTCCCTGAAGAACCTAATTCTAATTTCCACCAACCAATCCAGTACACGATGCAAACTCTACATTATTTACATATAGCCTATGAGAGTCTTTGTATTACCATAGATGTTACATATTAAACTCCTAAAAACTGGTTTTACAACCTTCTATTGAAATGATAAGATTTGGGAATTCCTGGGTCCACCCAGGAGCAGGCTATTATCTGCTTCTGGAGCAGCCATTGTTCACTCAAAAGGCTGATAAGCCTTGCCCTCCAGCTATCTCAGTGACTGGGGCTGGACAAGTCGGGACAAATCAAAACTTGTTCTTAGTTCAATCTCTCTCATGGTTTCTGTATTTTCAGCACCTTTTGCCAGGTAATAATTTCTATGAGATTTCCTTATTTCTTCCTACCCAACATCCAAGCATTTTTTGCAATGCCATACAAAATTTTCAGGTTTTGTTTGTTTTAGCAAAATGCATTTCATAGTTTCCATGGCTGTCTTTGAAAGTGTTCTGCTTATTGCCTGTGCCAGCATTTAAATGAGTCCTCGATGTGTCGAGTATTTAATATGCCATTGGTACTGCTAAAATTCAGCTTTGTCAATGTGTAGTGAGTTTTCTTTTGTATTTAGAAAGGGAAATAATACAAGTGCTTAGTATCAGTGTTGAGACACTAACTTTTCATACCATTCTATACATATTGTCATTGTCTATATTTTCTCTTTTTGTCTCATATAAAAATGTAGAAATTCATTTAAATGGCCTGCCTTCAAAGCAGAGAAGACACAGTAGCTCTGAATTAAGTTGCAGTCTAATATTTTGCCATTATTTCCTGGAAGAAGCAAATTAGTCCTGTACTTACTTTTTTGTTGTTGTTGTTGAATCTCTCAGCATGCTGATTGTTTTGCAGAAAGGCTTTCATGAGAGTGTGAGTCAGTTTCAGGAAAAACGAGATTATGCTATATTTTTCAGATGTGATGTTAAAGATTTTTGCTGAAATCTAAGAATTGCTTGATGTTAATGTATTTCATTTGTGTTTTGGGGGTTTATGAACTGTGAATGTGCCTGTCAGGAATGCAGCCAGCTGTTTTTTCTTCTGTTTTGTTTCTCAAGAGCTTTTTCTGCTATTAAATCAGACGCCTGGAATAAACACAGTATCTCAAAGGAGTGTTTGCAAGGGTTAAGCCAAGGTTCTCGATATGTTTTGTTCCAGTAGCATGTCATACTGATATGTTTGCCTTAATTTTTATAATCTTCCTGTTGCAGGAAGAAAAATCTTAATAGCAGGATAGTAATTTGCCACAGAGATATTACCAAAGCAAATTGGTGGTACCATAAACTGCGTAGAAATAACAGATAACTGTGTAGAAGTAACAGAATAAGATTAAAATATATACTCTTTCGGATATTGGAGCATTTGGCCATGAATATCGCCATTGAAAGAATTATTCCATGGATGTATTTGGCTGCTGTTAAGATTTCTTTTTTTTCTGCTAGCTTAGTGTTCTCTTAAGTTTTGTTCTGTGATGATGATTAACGATTTTGAGCTAATATGCTAGACCCATTTCTGTTAATTCATTCATGTCCAGGAACATTTTGTTGTTCCTACTAACAAAAAGCAGTTCTGTCATCACTGTGCAACTTTCTGGATGTAAGTAATAGTTGTTTATCTATCGTGCTTGGAAGTAAATACACATAATTTGTGTCTTTCCTTCAACAGTCTGCATCTACAACACACTCTGAAGGTATTTGTGAGCAATTGTTACTGCTTTTAGAGCATTCCCTAGCAATCATTTAATGAAGCAACCAAACAAAATGCTGTGCAATCTGCTAATATCAGCATTTACAATGTAATTAAGTGTTTGAAAATGAATGTCTTATAGTTTTATGTCTAATTAATTTCTGCTGATTATCATGAAACAGTTAAAACTGTAATGACTAAACAGAGTAATTGAATAATTGAAAATTGGGCCCCAGCGTCCAAACTGTATAGGTGAAATTATATTCTTTTGGATCATATATTGCTCTGAATTCTCTTGATAGAAAATATATCTGCTGTAATAGTTGGCGCTCATTTCAACAGTCCTGATTTAATACTGCTTGCAAGCTGTGAGTCACAGAAAAGTGATCTGGCAAAAGAGACAGTGACTCAGTGAAATAATAGTAGTAGTGAGAGAGTGAAAACAGATGGGTTTTATTCCTGAGAATAAATTTTATCTCAAAATATGGTGAGCTACTGCAAGCTGCATTCTTTGCCATATTTATTATTATTCTCTTGGATCTGAGTATTTGAACGGGTTTTATTTGTGTATTTTACCATGTGTGTTCTCACAGTCTTCTGTGAGTATAAATTGGAGAGTAATGATTTTTTGTTTAAACACAGTAAAATATGGCAAAAGTAGTATTACTCTCTTCCAAAATGTGCCTCTTTTTGAAAGTCAGGGGAAGAAAGTCAGGAAATTTTCATTAACCAACCATGCAATCTATGATTTTCTCAGGTTAAAAAGAAATATGTAAAGGTTCATTTCAGATAAGTAAGGCTGAAATGTGGGCTGGAACACAAACCTGTTGTTGGGACCTGTGTAATATATGTAATCTACTCTGCCAACATTTACATTTTAGTTAGGTAATGGGTCTTCTCAAAATGACGTATCAAATAAATTATTAATTCTATATGTTATTTGGCCAGATAGTAAGCCTGATTTGTGTTGATTTAGTGATATATACCAAATAGTGTATAGTCTAGATTTTACTTGTGAAGTAGGAAGACAATGGTGAGAGTATGTTCCAAAGGAATAAAAGGAAGCTTTTAGAACTCTAGCATTCATTTAAGCTGTAGTACAGCAAGTGATGGTTTATATCAAAAGTGACTTTAAACAATAGAAGTATACTGAAGAATATTAGGGGCTAGCGAAAATACAGTCTTTGATTTATGATCGAACTGTTAACAGTTTGCATGAAATTTTCATAAATACAATTTTGTATATGCATGTTTTCTTGAGGTTCAGGCCTGAAGCCTTTGCTTATTTGTGGTGGGGGTGGGAGGGGGGAAGAAAAAAAAAAAAAAGGAGAAAGGGAAAAATATACCTGAGTTTGAATTTTGACATCAAGCATTGAAAGTAATTGCTCTGTGGAATGAAGGTCAAGGCAGGAGAAAGGTCATGTGTCTCACAGAGAATAGTAATCTTTTTCTTATGCTGACTTTGTACTTCCATCTTTTATTCACTGATATGCACAGGTCTCTAAGAGAATGCAGAACTCGCACAGCCTACTGACCAGATAGGGGTGTCTGCTGTGATCACAGCCATTGTCAGGATTCTGTTCATCTTCCTTAAAGGGTAGACCTCCTCTAACCCTGAAAAATAAATGCCATAAACCCCAAAATGAGAAGGCGAGAATCTAAATTAAAATTTCCAAAATGAAGCTTTCTGCATGTGTGAAGTTGTCTTACCCTGAAGAAGTTTGTGGCCACCACAAAGCTTTGCTATTACAGACGCAGAAATAAGACCTCTCTGTGCAACTGTCTGAGAAAGCCCATTTTAACAATCATTCTGAAAGACTGCTAAACACACATGGACTCACAGTGAGGTGCTCTAAAAAACATTAATGCAAATGCCTTGTGTTAGGGCTTGTCAAATCTGCTGCAGCATCATGTCCCCAGGTTCAGCCAATACCAAGGCTGGGCATGTATTCCCAATATGCAAATGAGTATAAACACAGGAGAGGACTCTGTGCAACATATCAACACAGATGGAAAACACAGTGCTCGTGTAGACACAAACTGCGCCAATTGCCTGATTCTGTTCCCTTGTCTGACTGGTCAGGATGAAAACCTGTTAGTGGAAAATACAAATATACGTATGTATTGTGTATATGTATGTATAATATATATATATATATACACACACGTCTATATATGCATTTTTATTTGTGTGTTATATATGTATGTGTATATATATATACATGTATTTTATGTATATATACACACACATACACATCAATATTTGTATCAATATATCAATATATATATCAATACACACAAATACAATTTTATGTATATATACACATACACACACATCCCTTCAATAACTAGCCATTGGACACCTAGCTTGTTCACTTACCGAACTGATGTCCCCAGTCACTGGCACTTGACCATGCTAACCCACCCCCAGGCTTACAGCCTGACTCCTACTCCTGGGACAGATGCCCTTTGCCCACCCATGTCTCCAGACACACAGGCTAGGCAACCTTTCAGTAACTACTCCTGGGCACTCATTATTTACCCATCAGTCTTTGTTCCTCTGGTCTCTGGTGGTCTCACACACTGACATGAATTTGCAAATGGCCTCCTAGCCTCTCCACTAGCCAACTCATAGACCCTCTGACCTCTCCAGTATCCAGCCCAGACTTAAGTCTGCTTCACTGCCTGGCTCCCAGGCCTCTTACCTGGCTTGACTGAGTCCAATCCAGCAATCACACAAAAAGATGTGACATGTGGACCGCTGGAATATCAGTGCAATCCAGTGCCTCCAGTTGCTGTCAACACAGAGGGAGGGGCTGGTGTGGCTTACGGTCCCCACATCAGCAGCTGACACTCAGACTATTATACACACAGAATGTAGGCTCACACCCCAAACAGTGGTTAGAGATGCAGTTGAATGGAGCACAGCGCAGGCTGTGCAGGTCATATATGAAACATGACCAGTCAAATGTACAGATGAGCCCCTGTTTAAAATTGACTGACCCTTTTCATCCATTTGCCCCTTTATTTTCCCATGCTTGCTCCTCCTCAGAACCCCTTTCCCTATCCTTGGTTCCACCGCTAAGCATCTCC
This sequence comes from Origma solitaria, assembly GCA_013397895.1. NCBI lineage: Eukaryota > Metazoa > Chordata > Aves > Passeriformes > Acanthizidae > Origma > Origma solitaria. Next base: position 323,281 of record VZRL01004026.1, read on the forward strand.
TATTAAGCTTTGTACAGTCTCAAAATTCTCTTCCCCTGCATCCTGGAAGTGTCTTACATTCCTTATGAAATAACTCCTTCAATATATGAAATGATCCATGGAGATCTTTCCCACAGAGTCTGGAAGATGGGTAACCCCCAGCCCATTGGCTGAAGCTTTTATGGGATGGCTGGGACAGGGCCTCATCTCTATCTGGCTTATTTTGGTTCCCCTCCAGCCATTTTGTCTATGTACTCCTTCATATTGGTGGAGAGGATAATTTAATCACTTATTCTAAATAGTACAGTCTTTAAACATTGATCTAAGAGAAGAAGCTGCTGCTTTTTTCCTTCTTTCCCATCAAATAATAGTTTGATGATTAAAGCACAAGATGAGAAATCCTAGTTCAGCTTATTCCAGAGAGATTGCCTCTATGTCAAAACTACAGGATCTTTGAGGAGGGAGAACCTTATTCTTCAGTTAGTATAACTTTCAGGTCATTAGCTAAGAGGTTACAAATCTCTGATTTCTCTTTAGCACTTTGAGCCCTTAAAATACTAAGATTTCATTATTCACTGATACATTTGTAAGCATATCTTGAGAATATGTCTTCCTTTTTCTTAATGAAACTAGACTATAGTATAAAAGTTATAGAAGAAAATATGGGTATGATTCATTGTGGACAGGGTGTGGGTTTCAGCCTGAGTCTCTCATTTTTTGCATGAAAACCTTAATAAATAAGTTATTATATGAAAGAAAATAACTGATACCTGTTCTTCTGTTCACAGAGTTTTAAGATAGGGTGAGGCATGTAAATGCTTGATTTCTGAGCCATATCTTCTTCCTTAAGGCTGTGCTTGTATGAATAACCTTAGCCTCTTGGGGACATTTGCCTCGGCATGGATGTCTTATCCCTGGAAGTGTTCAAGTCCAGGTTGGATAGGGCTCTGAGCAGCTTGCTCTGGTGAAAGGTGTCCCTACCCATGGCAGGAGCATTGGAACTAACTGATCTGTAAGATCCCCTCCAGCCCAAACCGCTCTATGATTTTGTCATTAGGGGGGCAGTTTTTCTCCCAGGCTGGAGCACAATGGCTGGTAGCCCTCAGTATTGCATTGCTGTGTACCAGCTCACATTAGAACTGCTTTGCTTTCATTGCAATTTATAGAACAATATAGCTCAGCCCTGCCTGCAAAAGAGCACTACATTAAAACAAAAAATCAAATTTTATTACATGTGATGGATTGAAGCTCTGTTATTATAAACCCAATTGTATTTTACTAACATTTATACTGTGTGTATCCAGTTGATTGCATGTAAAAGTCTTGACTTGAACAACTTCTAGGATTGTAATTTATTACACATTCAATTTTTCAAAGATATAAAGGAAAATGGGAACACTGAACTCTAGAAAATAAACCTCAGACTTAATATTTTTATATATTTTGTCTCATATTTTACCAAAGGCATTCTATATTTTTTTGCATTAATACTTGATCTCTTAATGATTCTCATTTCTACATAAATTTACATTACAAAACCGTGCAGAAATGAACACATTGCAATAACAAAATCCTTGTCAGGTTAAGTACAATATATAAATTTTATCAGGATTTGAAACAAAATTCAGACTCCGTTCATCATATATTATCTCCAGAGAAGTTAGGACATGCACATATGCAATTGGATTACGAGAAATTGAAAAACACCCAGAGTGCCTTACAAAGAGTATATGATATTTATTCTTGGCTTTAACAATAATTTTAAAAAAATTTTGAATTAAAGTTTTTAATGCAAGAAATTCCTATTTCTAATAAAATGAAAATGTATATCTGCACTGAATAGGAGTTTGCACTATTTCTCCAATTAGATGATCTATGTGAGAGAAAACAAAATACAATAAATACGGCTCATCTCCAAGCAATTCAAGATTTTTTTAATGATTTCATAAAAGGCTTAGAATTCTGACTCATCTAATTCTGATGTTTAGCTGTTGGCATACTTTATGTTAAATATTTCTGATGCAAGGAAAATAATTGAAAACTTACTGTCATTGTGCTAAAGAAATGCATAAAACCTGCCATAAAATGAATTGTATTAATTGTAAGGAAAATAAATATAGCAAATGGCTTTATAATTTACTCTCAGAACTTTTAAAATATTTTTCCCTACCTTAGAGACAGTATGAAGACTGACATCAAACAGCTGACGTTTATTTTCTTTCCTTGCTTTCTGATTTATGCCTTCACTAGACTTTCAAGGAAGAACTTATCACACCTTCTTGGAAGGACTTAGTATCCTATCACTTCATGGCTACAGTTTTTGAAGTTAAATGCTAAGATTTCTAATTTTAACTTTGTTGTTTCAAATGACTGCCTCCTCCCTCCATTTTCTGCAGGAGAGTAATTTGTGCCAGAATGAGCTTTTAGTGCAAGAATCCAGGTGGAAAAAAATTAACCTTCTTTAGAATATGTAGAACCATATAATACTCTCCCAAAATCAGTAATACATATGTCCATGCATCCTTGCATGATTTATTTTAGGATGAGGTCAGATTTTTGAAGATTCTTGTTTCTTGCCATTGACTCTAAAAGGTCTAGTAACTCTAAAAGGTAACTAGTACCACTTAAATAGCCTGCAGGTGTTTAAATTGAATAGAAATGTCCTACAGTGGGAACAAAAAAAAAAAAAAACCTGAACAGGGTTTTTTTTTTGTTAGTTTGGTTGTGGGTTCTTTTGTTTGTTTTTTTGGTGGGTTGGATTTTTTTTACAAAACTGCGTATCAGCAAAGAATCTGACTTTTGACTTCAGTAAACATCTTACAGATAACTTTAGGCTGAGATGAATTAACCACTGGACTTGCCTGTCTTTCTGCAAAGACAGATGCCTAAGTTTAGATTTCTAAAGCTGTGTGAAATGACTCCCACCATAACAGCTGAAAAGACGAGTAAGCAGTTTCTCTGACTTGTGTGATCCCTCAGTCTTCAACTTACTCATTAGTTTAAGCCTACCTTAGGACATCTCTGCAAAGCTCAGATAATGTATTTCCTATACGGTACTTTTGTAAATGTTGCCTATTTTCTATTTGTTTTGGGTGTTTTGTTAATAACCAACTTTTTCATTACATATGATTTAAATGAGGATTTCTGAGTTCTAAAGAAGAGGAGCACATGCATTAGATTCACATTAGTGAATGATGTTGCTGGATTGATCCTGTTTTTCTCCTCTATTCTTGGAGATTTTAAGGTTTCTATTGATATCTCCCCTGTAGGTGATGAGTGAAGATGGGTGATTATGAATAAGCAGTGCAATGGCAATATTTAATAACTGTGGGAACATGGGCTAGCAGAGTACAATGTACAGTAATCAAAACTGTCTGTAATCTATGCAATATTCATTTCACTTTAAAAAGAAAATGGCCCTTTTATGTCTTCTGATAACCTAAACAATATAGTAGTTATTAAAATGGAAATCCTAAGTTTGCAAGTGCATATAAAGGGATTCAGAAAAGACAGACTAATATACCTGCAATTTTTGTGTGTGCTAGCTATAGGAATACGTGTGACTTTATAAATATTTATACATGGTTCAAATCCATCTGTCAACAATTAAAATATATGTCACGTTTAATAACATAGTCTGAATAGATTAGGATTACTATAATTAGACTATTGCGCACATCTTACAGCTGCAAAATGCATGAGCCAGGCTTTCTCAGGAATTTCAAAAAAGGCTTCTTCTATTTTATAATATTCTCCATGGTATTTGATTGCATCTGAATAAGTAATGCTGGAGAGAAATAGCATAGGCAGCTACTTGAACTTGAAGCTAGCTTTTCTGAGAAAAGTTATAATCTTATCACACATACAAAGACTCAATGGGATCTAAAGAATTGTTCTATCAAGTCTTTCTGAGAAGACTCTGATTGTAAATGGTCCACTTTTTTATGCACCAAGAAACCTGTTCTCTAGTAATGTACGTGTCCCCTCCTCCACCACTTTCATATTTCAAGGATACCTTAATTCTCTTGAAGATTTTGAAAAACAGGCATGATGCATTTTGACAAGACTAGGTAATGGGAACTATTTTAAAAATAGTTTGGAGGCAAAGAGGATTTAAAAATAGCTCTTCATATATGATAAGTCTCAATTTATGCAAAGCAGCCTTACTACACGAATATAACCAGAGAAGTATACTTATACAGAAATCATGAAAATAAATGACAACTCAAGAGTGAGGACAAGGGGCAAATTGTGTAGCAGGAATACCTTGCTTTAACCTCATTGAGAATTCACTTGCCTTCTGGAGAGTGCTAGCACACAGTCTCAGCGACTGGAAAACTTTCCGTGTAAGGCTTATGTGCGGCATAAATGATGTACTAGAGTTTATACTGGCATTCTGTCTGAAGGATATATTCTGAAAATGAAATGAGTATATATTGGGCCTTAAAAACTTCTTAAATAATGCAGAAGATTCTGGATATAAGTCTTTGCTGTGGTATGTTTTGTGGCGATCTCTTATTATTGGATGGGGCCAATGTCACAGATAGGGACTAGAAGTATTCTTTTGTGATTGATACTTGGTCTCACTAATGGAAGGGGAGTCCTGTTAATTAGTTATATTAAGATTCTGCATATTATCTTTTGTATTGCTTGGGTGGTGGGGGTGGGAAGAGGACATGGGACATGGCAATATTTTTGTGCAGCAAATCTGTCCCCACAAAAACTGTTCTATAGACAACATTTCTATGGTCCATTATGAGATTCTGTTTCATAGTAATTGAGTTATATGTTACATTTTATACATGTCTAATGTCATATCATATTCTAGATCAATTTGAAGTTCTCTTATTTAAGGAAAAAGTACATGTGCAGTTGCTGAAGAGGGAAATGTATTTTTAATGTTTCAATTTTTAAGTATGTGAGACCATTTTTCACTTGCATTATCTACAGAGCAATGGCTAACGCCTAAGGAAAGGCTTCCTTCTATTTTATTTTTGTATTTAACTTGCTTTCAAATGTTTCTAGAAGCATACTAGTTTTATGAAGTAACACAATATTGGCCTTCCTGTCAGCTTAGTCTTCATGAATTTTACACAGCAGCTGTTTCTTTTCCTCAGTCACTCTAGTCCATTGATGTGAGGGCTGGAAATGTTGCCAAGTAAAATATGAAAGTAGCTTTATCATGCTGCTGGTGGATAAGGGAAAGCAGTGTGTCAGTCAGCACTGCTGGTGGGTCACCTCCACTGACTGTCTACTGAATTCCATTCTCTGAAATCAGTTCTCTGGATAAATCACCAATTTATCCACTCACAGTAGGGTAGCAATAGAAATGTACCTCTAACAATACAGTCACAATTTTGCTCATGACAACATCCCTGACTATTGCAATGCAGCTTTTTTTATAAGGTCTTCTGAATGGCCCTCCAGAAGAAATGTCAAGTAGCATATTCTTATAAAGTCAAAAGTGTTCCAGAAGGTCCATCTTCTAAATGGCTTAATATTATGCCCTTTCACTTGCAGATCTGTGAAGTATAAGAAGAAATCAAAGCCTGAAATAGCCTGTCTGCAATTTTCATAATCTATCATGATGTTTAATTCACTTCAGCTGTAACTTTAGACTTCTGTTTTGACTGACAATTAGAGGAAACTAGGGTTTACAGATCATTAACTGTTCTTAAGTAAAAAACAGTGTCAAAGAAGTAAAAGGAAGTTCTACTTTTGTAGACATTAGACCAGAATTGCCACCGACTGGAAATTCAGATATGGACAATTAATGTAGTATAGGTAATCTGCTGTAGACCCCATTCTTAGATTATTTTTCTGTAGCAATCTAATATAAACATGTCTGTTGAAGCATGAAATAACCTTTATTCTTCAAAAAATAAAATTGAACATTTGCTGTTTTGCTATGTCATGATTTTTATTTCTAAGTAACAGCCAGACTAATAAAAGACTGATGTTATTATCAGTAGAAATCAGTGCATGATAATGAGCTAATGATCATGTACTCATGCCCATATGTATGACTCTTGCAGGTTGGTGAATTCTCTTCCATTCCACACATTGGTACATGCTGGTTTCTTATTTTATTAGAAAAATTGTCCTGTGTGATGATAGTCATGAGATTATTGAAATTGGCTGTGATTGTGATTAATTCCCCATATGATTTTCCAAGTTGTAGTTGTTAACACTGAAAATGTTTGGTTTTAAACTTTCTTTGAGAAAATTTAATTCTTAAGTTGAAAGCAGCATTTTTCCTCACAAATAATTTATATTTATATAGAGAGGGGACATGCAGAGAAACTGTAAATTTTATATCTACAGCATCCAGATAATGGTTGAGATTCCACTGTGCTTTTGTCCAGTTGGGCTAGTTGTGCAATGAGCTGTGTTGTTACCAAAAAAAGAAAAATTGCACTGCCTGGCTAAAAGAATTAAGAATTCACTTGGAAAACTTCCTTTTGTCATTATTTCTTTTCTATAAATCTCAGTTTAGACGCTGGCCTTTGCTCAACTGAATAACTCCCAGTTTTAGCTAGGATTATGGTTCAATTGCATGTGCTCGGATGCCTGGAACCATTCCAGCTGCTTGGTGTTCCTTGGTGTTCTCCAGCTGTTGCTTGAGAAGGTCTTCTGCAAATTCTCCATCACTCCTCTCTCACTGTGTAGTGCCACAGATACTCTAGGTCATATCAAAAAGCACTAGCCAACCATGTCCACAAAACTGAATCAAACTTCTAACATGCAAATTACTACTGAGGACCTTAGACACCTTACTTACAGCAAAACAAGTACATTTTTCGACATCTACACTGAGGTGTATGATTCTGAAGCCCAACCCCATCCTAAATCCTGGTTATGTTTATTCAAATAAGCTTTATGTGATCACAGTATGGCATATTATTTAAATCAATCCTTTTTCTTATTTTTAGTTTTGCCTTAATCATTCATTAAAACACTAAATTTTAAGCTGTCTAGTGATTCATGTATTCTGTTCTGGAGAGACAGAATTTCAGTCTAGTATTAAGACCAAAGAAAACTGTCTAATACATGTAATATATTACTATCTACATCAACCCTTGCCAAGGAAGAAAGGTCCAAAAGTTCAGAAGAGGATAAAGGCTAAAGTTATTTTCAAATTTTCTGAGAAGTTATTTGTAATATCTAGTGGAGGGGGTTATAAACAATAACCTTAAAATGAATTAAAGGAAACAGATGAACAAAAAAGAACAGTAATATAAAAAAATACAAACACATACATAGATGGGCAAAATGGGCAAAGAACATTTGTCTCTAAACATTAATCATATGTAATGTGACTTTGCTCTGTTGTTTCAACTACTAGACAGAAGAGTACATGCTATTTTTCTGTGGTTTAATTTTGCAGTCATTTGTTATCTTAGAAATGTCTACCTCATTCACTTAATTTTCTGAGGATGATTTAAACCTACAGTGAAATGTTAGCAAGACGTGCATTTTTACAGATGGAAATACCTAAATATTTTTTAAACAAATCAGGTTGATAATGTGCATAACTGTGTTGGCACGGATTGCACCAAGGGATAAAAGCTAAGCTTTTAGTCCTGTATGTACTCTGAGCCGGTAGCAACTGGGAAGAAAAGTAATTGCTCATGACAGAATGGAAGTGAGAACCTGAGTTGGTGGGTTTTAGCTGTAAAATACACTCCCAGATATAAAGCAAGATTTGTATAGGTAACAAGTTAGGAAAAGGGTATTTGTTAATGGACAATTCAATTTGGAGCTGTATCTATATTGCTAAGTAAAAAGAGGATCAAGGGGGAGAACACACTGCTCCACATCCCCTGGGCTTCCAAATAGCCTCCTAATAAGTGATTTACCTTAGGGACAACTGGTTGGGGAACAGATGTAAGTTACAAAGACTGAGAAATTCAATATCTATCACTGTACCTTATTGCCCAGTTCTCTTTTATTTGGCATGCCAGACATCCCCAAAAACTGCATCTGTTCTATTAAATAAAAATGGTCAGGGACTTCAAGTGTCCTACTTCCTACAGCAGAATAACCATATCCAGACTGCCTACTCAGAACAGTCTATAGATGATGCTAAGGCTTAAATTGGGGTCAAGCGTTTTTGTGGAGAGTGCTAGTTAGGTCAGTTCAGCTCTGTGATGGCCAAGGAAGCATGCTAAGGACGGAACAAAATGTGCAGTGTGTGCTTGTGCTTGAACCCATAGTCTCACTGTGTGGAATTGTCCCTTCAATGAAAATTGCTACCTAATTCAGCAATTAGCTTTCTTTGAAAATTTTATTCCCTTACTAAGTGGTTTTGAATGCTACATAAATAACTATTGAGAAGAAATGTCTGGATTTTGAAGTGGCAGTATAATAATAAGCGGGGGTGATTCTTATTTCCACTATTCAGGCAGCAACTGATTTGATCCTGAGGTAGTAAAGGTATATCAAGAAAGCACAAAGGGTAGCTTAGAGCTGTGTTGTGCAGTGCTGGCGCTCAGCCACCTTTCTAATTCTTGCAGTTCAGTTCAGTAAGCAGAATGAATGTCTGTTTCTTTCTTTGTTCAGCTGAGTTAGCTTAGACTGGAGAGAAATATTGTGTTACTTCCATCAGAATTTCAGGCTACTGGTGATTTTATGGAGAAGAATGAGTTTTCAAACTTGAAACACATAGAGTTGAAGCCCTGGATCTAGGCAGAAAATAGTGGGTTTGACATAGCACTGTATGTATTGCTTGTACTTTATGTATAATCTCAAGGATATAGGGACTATAGCTGATTAGAAATCTCATTCTCTTTTTGAAAATATCATTAAAAAATACAGAAAAAAAAGAAAGGAAGGAGCTGATGTACTTCACACAATGCTACAGCTTTTTATTCAAAAAAATCCCCACAGGGCATTATCATGAGGCACTATGAGTTGCCATACTAGTGATCTAAATACTAGGCTCCAGTATAAACTGGACTTCTAATTTGGAAGGCATATTTTTGTTAAGGAAATGAAACCCTTCAGGAGATTCTAGCCTACAGATGTACGAGTAGTTTTTTTAAGAGATCACCGAAGGAAATGCTCTATTTCTAAGTATTAGGGTATGTAATGCTTAACAGAGGGAAAAAATGATCTGTTTATTCCTCTCATTAGAAAGAGTTCAAGGTAGTAATACTTCTAGATATAATTCTTCTGAATTTAACTTGATTAGCTAAATTGCATTCACTGCTGGGCTCCTTTGAGATTCCCTCCAGAAGTACTTGTGATGTGCACATAAATGAAAGCCAGGAAATACTATGACTGAGCTTAGTTAACACTGAACTGCAACAGACAAAAAGGTATTTTTATTGAAATACAATGCAATAAAATTTATAGAAAATCCATATTTCCCAAGAAGGTATATGATGTAGAATAAGTGAATAGGACACTAGATTTTTGTATCACATCAGTTTCAAGACTATAAACAAATTTTATTGCATTTTAGTGTTCATCATTCATTAGACATTGTCCTTGTTTCAGCAGAGATAGAATTAATTTTATTCCGAGTAGCTGGTGTGGTGCTGTGTTTTGGATTTCGGGTGAGAATAATGTTAACAACAGTAACATTTTATTGTTGTTGAGCACTGCTTACTCTGTCAAGGATTTTTCATCTTCTCTACTGCCCTGCCAGCGAGGAGGCTGGAGGTGTGCAAGAAGATGGGAGGGGACACAGATGGGACAGCTGACCCCAACTGACCCAAGAGATATCCCATACTGTACAAAATCACACTCAGAATACAAACTGGACAGAGTTGGCCAAGGGCTTGTAGTCCACTGCTCAGGCCATCAGTCTCTGTGTGGTGAGAAATTGCATTGTGCATCGCTTGTTTTGCACATTCTCTTATCATCATTACTATTATTATTTGCAGTTCCTTTTATATTTTACTACACTGTTTTTGTACCAACACATGAGTTTTACCATTTTTCTGATTCTCTCCCTCATCCCACTGAGGGGGAGTGAGTGAATGACTGGTGTTCCTGCTGAGTTAAACAACAACAGAAATTAAAACAGTTGTAACTTCCTGTAAGCACACGAAAAAAGAGTACAGTCTTGTAATTTCAGATTTACTTATATGAATTAATATCTTTTTGAGAGGCAGAAGGGACATTTTGGGTTTTTACTTTGACCTCATACATACCATGAACCTCTGAATTAATTCATTCTTTCAGACCAAAACCTGTTTGATCCCAAAAAATCCCCCAAAACAACCTTACTACAACTGTTGATAATTATTGTTTATTATTGAAAAATTATTTTTATATAGACCAACCTGAATATTTTGAGATGTATTATTCTGATAGCATAGATTTTTTAAAAAATTCACTTTGAATGTTTAAATTAAAAAAAAAAAATTGCTATTTTCATATGCTTTGGCCTGCTGAATCTGTTAAATCTGTGTTTGCCATATAGGCACTGACAAGGCTTATAAGGCTGGTTTAATAAATTCTTGAGATCAAGTGGTTTTTTGAATGCACTAAAGGATGAGCTCCTTGGTTAAAACAAAGGGGTTTTTTGGTTCCATTTTAATCACTGTAATAGAATTCACTTCTGTGCCATCCTCTCTGAACAAAGGCAATGAGAATAGGATTTAGGAGTAATATAATATCCCTAATCTAACTTAGTATTCCTATTTCTGTCCCCAAAGATATCCTATTAAAATCTTTGGCTAGAACACTGCTCTTGATAATTCTTATTCTGCTGGCTACCCAGGACACCCACAATTAATTTTCAGAACAGAATATTTTGTCTTTTAATATGCATGTAATACAATATTTAGACTTGCAAATTTACTTTTGTCTGTATTTTATTATAGTATGTATTTTAAAATTCACTCAATTGCCTCACTTGCCAGATGAGATTTTCTTAGTTTGTCACTTCTCTTTGTTATTTAGTAGTTCTCCAGTTCCTGTGGCAGTAAAATATTTATCATTACCATTTTGTTTTTCATTTTGCTTTCCAGATCATCAATAAAAGTCTTAAATAATCTTGAAAGATTACCAGGCCCTATAGGACTGTACAATAATCATAGATCCTTAGTGATAATATTCCTAATTATGCTTAGACTCTGAGATTTGTTGAGAAGTTTCAAGTACCCTCATAGATGCCTCTGTAGATGCTGCAAGCAGTGCATTTTCTTACTGAAATGTTACAGAGCAGTGAGTCATATATTTACAGAACCTGGCAGTACTTTATTACAACCATGGTAACTTCTGTAATGAAAATATTTTCATTTTAAATGGTGAAATTTCACAAAATTTATTAATGGTACTTTTTGGTATTATAACCTTGTTCAGAATTGCTTTTGGGTCAAATAATGCATTTGGCTAAGCCATCAGTGAAAATCCTGAGGGGCATTTGGGCAACTGAGCACTGAAAGATCTAGTAGGGAGGCCAAACTTCCCAAAGCTATGTAGGAAAGCTGTGAAGCTGTAGATTCCCTTGGACCTTTCAGTTGACTTACACCAAAGTCATTCCCCCACGCACATGTACCACAGTAGTGGTGCACAAATCTTCTGGAAAATAAAATGCCACCAGCAGAGGACATGCATGTGATACCAAAGTCTTAGGGCAATAAACTTTCATCAACATAAAGAACCAGCAAATCTGCGATATTGATGTATCTCCTGCAGTCTCAGAACGTTGATGGACTAACCCTTGCTGTAACTCATTCATACTAACATGGTGGCCCAATAATGTTTGCTGCTACTGATTGAAATTGAAAGACAATAATATATGATTAAACTCATAGGGTTTTGGGGCTTCTGAGACAAAAAGTTGATAGAATGGGAAAACTTTTTTAAAAAATAAAAAGGAAAGAGATTATTTTAGACAGTGACACAATAGGAAGAACTTTCATTGTACTTTTTGGAGGGGAATAGAATATACAGCTAGTGACACTCATTATTCAGCTGGAAGATCCAGTAGGTATATACAACAAAATTTTCTAGTTGTAACATGTACTTATTTTCCACTTAAATAATAGCTTTATAAAAAGTGAAGCACAAGAGCACAATTCTTTTAAAGAACTTTTATCTTTATTTATAATGTGAATCAATTTAGCTTTGAAGAACTACATGGATTTCTGTTTAATAAAGAATTTATATTAGATCCAAGTCTTGCTTACTAGAGAACCAGCACTGAGATTTGTGAACTTATATGGAGATAATATTTCTTCTTGTACAATTAAGGCAACTGAAGAGAATAACAAAGTCCAAATAACAAATGAGCTTACTCATTATTTAATCTCTACTTTTTCAAGTACAGTGAAAAGTTTGGAAAAAGTTAAAGAGCACTTTTTCAATGTTGAACGTGCCTTTAACGCAATTTAGTGGGATCATCTGTGTTTTCAGGTTTCTAGTCATAAGTCAATAATTCACAATAATAAAAAAGGGGAAAAAAGAGAGAGGAAAGAGAAATAACTAAGTTTCACTGAAATTTAAAGAAACAAAAAAATATAAAACCTTACTAAGACAATATATTTCTAAGACTGAGATAGAGTTATAGAGGATGCATGTTCCCAGGCTGAAAAAATGTGTGTGTGTGTGTATATATATACACCAGGTATATATGGTATATATGCATATGGTATACTGTAGAAACTTTGGCAGCAAATTTTGTTTGAAAAACTGTCTTGCTGGAAGTTCCTGCTCACATTTGTTGCCACAGAGCTCAGGGGTAAAGAGTACCTTATCATACAACTAGCACTGGGAATGAGTCATGACATGAACTGGGGAGAAAAATAAGTGTGCTGTTTAACTGAGTGTAGTTCATTAAACTGTCTGTGTTTTGTTTCAATAAATACTATTTTGGTAGAAGTATGGCATGGATTACACAATGAGCAGGGAGCAGAGCAGCAGTACAAAGGAGCTTTTTTCCTCTTTGCTAGGTAGTCTGTCTTTCAGGTAGCATATAAATGCCTAATAAAACTTTTGAATTAAAAGTGCTTCATAAATTGATCCTGGTGATACAGCGGTGAGTGTCATTCTCCTGTTCTTACACAGAGTGGCAAGTGAATTTTATAAAACCATTGAGATTTATCTGAGTGATCTTGTTGTAGTAGTGATTAATTTTTTTTTCTTTTTTTTTTTTTTTTGCACAGTACAGCACTTAACAGACCAAGTAGTCTGGGAAGTGACTTCATAATCTGAAAATAAACTCAGTATATTCGTTGAAAATATGAACCCAGTATCTTGTTAAACAACAAAGCTAACACATTTTGAAGGTATAAAACTGAGTCTGTTTCTGATTAATTAGTAGCTACTTTAAGGAGAAAGTACTATCTGATTATTAAAGAATCTGAGCCAGTGAGGTTTTGGCCAGTGTAGAGAAGTCTTGCTAGATTGAAGCATATGTAATGCACAAACGTGTACAAACTGATATTTTGGATGAGATAAGGTTATAAGCATGATTAACATTTGTAAGAACCTGGTTTTTTAGAGGTTATGATGTTTATATTTATCTGACAGTTAAACTGAACTGAATCTGAACAGGGAAGAGGGCACACTGTTTGTGTATGTATGACAGTTATACCACCTAGTATTTAAAAACTGGATGACAGCAGTTGTATGAGTTTGATAAATGAGAGAGATTAACATTATTCAGGTGATTGCTCAGCACTGCTCAACAGAGTGGAGAAATGTGTTAAACTTTGAGATCTCTGCTGTTTTCTTATAAATCATGCAGATATCATTGGTCACCTCTATAGTGATAAATAAAAAGGAGTCAGAGAACGAACTTATTTACTAGACCCAAATCACCTACATTGCTTAGGCCAGTATCAGCTATCCCTTTGCTTCATTTTAGGTCACTTTTATCAGTTCTGCTAAAGCGTTGCCTGGATGTCCTTTGGAAATAGTTCTCTCCATGCTAGCTCTGACTGTACTACTTTGGTCTGCTGTTCCTTGGTCAAGCATTTGATATCATCGAAACACAATTTTTTTTTCTTCAGCTTCCATCAGATTTCCATATGCCACACCCTGAGTGGACAAGTATGTTTCAGATTCACCAACACAGAGCTGCATCACAGCTCTCATACTATTTCAGATGTTTCAAACTGAAAAATTCACATAAAATAATAAATGTATCTTAAGTCTCTGTAGACACCACATGGGTCTTTAGAAGATCCAGGTCCAGCTGTTAAGTAGCACAGATGCTGTCTGGTCTAAGTGGGCCTATAAGAAAGGGGGTAACAAACATTTTAGTGGGGTCTGTTGCGGTAGAAATAAGGGCAATGATTTTAAACTGAAGGAGCTTTGATTTAGACCATGTATAAGGAAGAAATTTTTTGTAATGAGGGTGGTGAGCCACAGAAACAGGTTTCCCAGGGAGATGGTAGATGACCCAGCACTGGAAATACTCAAGGTCAGGTTGGATGGGTCTCTGAGCAACCTGGTCTATTTGATGATGTCCCTGCTCATTGCAGGGGAATTTGGACTAGATGGCCTTCAAAGGTCCCTTCCAACCCAAACTATTCTATGATTCTATGCACTTATCCATTCCTCTTGGCCTCTGGGCTGAAAATGGGTGCCCGATCTTCTTTTATAGGGATAAAGACACAGACGTTTTGTGGTTTTTAATTAAAAATAAACTATATATCTCCAAATACCACTATTTTAAATCTGTTGGGGAAAAGATTATTAAAAAAAAAAAAAAGGACAAAAAAGAATCAAAAAATCAAAATTCTCATTCTGTTGTTCCTGAAATGTCCTTTTGAAATCAGACAATTATTAGGGACATATATGAAATTTTGGGTACTGACTGAAGCTCTCCATATGTACTGCTAACTTGCATACTGTATCTTGTCTCCAGCTGTTGCAGGGCAAATCATTTCCAAAATATGACAAATGGGATCTCCAACAAACAGGCAGTGGTGGAGGTGTAGATGAACAAATCAGTGGTGATTGTGATGATGAAGATGGTTGTGGAGGATCTGGAAGTGGAGAATTCAAAAGAGTCCTGAAAATTACAGACTGTAAGTCCACAATTATGTTTCCTTCATGCGTTTAAATAGTGAATTGGCATATTTTCCACTAGTACACACCACTGACTTGGAAAAGATGTGAAAAGTTGTCCGTGTAGTGTTTCCAAGATTTGTAAGAATAGGCCTGCAATTTTAGGATTTCTGTGAGCACAGTATCAATATGAGTATCAGTTTCATCATAAAACATGTTAAAATATACTTGGCATAATATAGACTTACCTCAACACAGTATTGTAGCCAAATAATAGGTGTAAAGTAACATGTCCCTGCGAGTTGTTAGATTAACATAAGAAATTTGGCAGTTAAAAAGAGAAACTACTAATTTTTGGTGGAACTGTGGCAAAATATGAAGTTTAGTGCTGGCAGCTGCATTTCATAGAGAACTATTGGAACCAATGTACTAAAGCACGCAACAAAAATGCCAGTACTGTTTCTTACACATCTTTCCACTCTAAACTGTGTTGTTTTTATGTGGTTTGTTTTTTTGTTTGGTTGTATTTTCTTTATTTTGTTTTGCTTTTTCTCTGAAACACATCTGAAACAATTTTCCTTAAAAAATTCTATGATTGTGCACTTGAATGGTGTAGAACTGCAACCATGAGTAAAGTAAGTGAACTACTTTTCTGAATCAGGACACTTGTCTACATGTCTTATTTCTCTTCCAAGTGTAGAAATATAGTCAGAGATGGTGACAATAGATGAATTTTTTCGTTTGAACTGCATTTCTGCATTTTGCATTTTTTTCTGCATTTTGCATTATCTCTATTCACTGAATTTGAGGGAACTGCATGTTTTCAGGCTTAGATGCGAACCCCAGGTGCTTTTTGACTTGACAGCAAAGAGGCAATTTAAAAACATGGCTGTAGAGAAGCTGTAGTTGCCCATTTCTTTTGAATGGCTGGAAAAATGAGACTGAGCATTCTGGGGCATGCCTTAACAGGTAAGTTTGAAGTCAGCCTAAGATCCTCTTGCACTATAGTCTATAGACACTTAGTCTATACATTTTCAAGTCCTAGTAGAAGTCTAGATGAGATTTTGAGCAATATCCAAAAAAGTTTGGCCACTTGCTTCCTGAGAGTGCCCTTGGAGTTTTAACTTTGGAAAAAGAAGTTAGGAATTCAAATATTTAAAACCAGATGTTCTTTGTAAAACTGTATATATTATATCTATTTGATTATGACACTCTGTGGTATTGAAGGACTGTAAAATAGTCTTAGAATGTGACTAGAGCTATTAAGAAAGTATTAAATGACAAAAGAATTTCAGGAACAGTATATTTTATTTCACTCTCTTCTACTGCATTAGAATTTTCCTCATATTGATATATTTAGTGTAATCTTTTCAAAATGTCAGAATTAGAATTAGCCTTCATAGTCTCTTTATACTACATCTTTTAAATTGCTAGAATTATAAGCTATGTGCTAGGCATAGTGAAGTTTGCATGTAATTCTGTTTCATTTGAACTTTTTCTAAGATATTATAGAACAAAAATATGAATCCATACAGTTTAATATTTTGACTTGTGCATAAGTCTTGAGCTACAAGTACCTTCCATGACCTGTTGTGATTTTGTAGATTTATGGTGGCGTGCATTTCTTATTTGTAATTCACCTTAAAAGTGGTCTTTAATGTATACCAGAAAGAATCCTACTTTTTTCTGGGGTGTCAGATACGGACTGTCCAACAAAATTGTTCAAACATTGAATTTGTATAATTTTGTTACAATATAGGTCAAGAAATTTTTTTCCAGAAATTACTTGTATGTTTAAGCATATGTTTAAGTGTATGTTTAAGGTAAATGAAACTAGTGGTTGAAAAATTCTTCTTTTGCATCACTGTGATATATGAGTAGGACTTTGGGAAGTTAAAGTTAGATTTAAAATTAAAAAATATATTTTAGTAAGAAAAGAAAATTATGTTCTCAATATCTATGTGAGGAACTAGAATTGAAAAATAAAACATCAGCATAATAAGAATTTAGGCGGATATTTTTAATATATATTTTACATATATTTATGTAACATATATAATTTTGGTTAATTTTCTTAGCTTTGGGTGATTGGTATCAGTTAAAGGCTAAGTCAGATTGTAATCTCCTTGCTTTTAAACTGAAAAGTTAGATTCACTATGATGATATTGCTTATAGCTCCTTGAAAAATATGTCTGAATTTCAGCTAAGCCTACAAGTTGACCACAGTATGTTTGATTCTCAGCATTAACTTCTCTCTGGAGACATACAGTTAGTATTATTTTTCCTCATCAAGAAAACTTTTTACATTCTTTTACTTCTGGACAACTTTGCTTTCTCTCATAACCAGCCAGGAAAGAAAGGGGATTGCTACATATTTTTTTCTATTGTAGAGTCTAGAGGTCCTAGCCATAGCCCAGGGGTCTTTTTGGTAGCTGCTGCAGACATTTTCCCCAAGGAGACGATCCTGTGTGCAACAAATTAATGATCATAATAGCCTATTAATGTATGATGCAGAACCAGACATTTTTATTACATTGCTGTGTATAAAAATAAAGTGTAAAGACATATCTGCCTTTTTTTTGATGGCATGGCCTTGCCTTTTGAACACATCTGATACTCAGACCCAAAAGGAGCAGAGAGGAAGGGAGAGGACATACTTCTGCCAAAACAAACTTGTATCACTTTTGTGTGTACATGTAGCTTGTGAAGTGAAAGATTACTTGTTTCCACACTCAGTGCTAGAGATGTAAGAATTTATTTCATTTGGTGCTGAAGACTGACAAATGTGTGGTGACAGCCTTTAGAAGACCAAGGGAGAAGAGCTTTAGAAGACCAATGAAGAGATTTGGTATTTGTAACTCAGAAGTGATAGCCTTGCATTACAAAAGTGTTTTAAATATGTTATATTTTGAAAAAATCTAGTTATCCTATAAAACAGTCATTTATTGTGTTATATTCAATGTTTCAAAGTGCTACAATTGTGCTGACTGGTTTGCTCTTTCATAAGTACTTGTAAAATATGGTAAATCGGTGCAGTTATTTGAAGAAATGGTACTAGAAAGGATAGTGTATTTTAAATGTATAAAATAAACAGTAGTATAAAGTCTTGACACTTCATTTGCTAGTTTTATTCTCCTCTAACCCAGGATCTCCCACAGGACTATTTCATGCGTCACAATGAATTACCTCTTCAAAATCCCCTGCAGAATGCAGCAGTAATAACAACAAATACTTATCACCTGCATATTGATTTGAATCTGTTTTCAAATAGCTCTGTGAGGAAGGGCTGATCCCAGTATCACTCCACTGAGGTTCTCAATACCATCTATCAAAATTCTCATAATAATTTTTAGCAAGCCCACCGATTCTCTGGAAAGTGCTCTACCACTAGTTTGTCTTTCTTTGCTCATTTTAACATGCAGCACACAGTTTCCTTTACTGCAGTCAGAGATCTCCTAGCTCAGGGCTCAAATGTGCAGAAATATACAGAGTATCTTTGTGCTTAAGATATATATGGGCAAATATTGTCTCTCTTTTTTTTAGTCTTTCCTGATATTCATCCTCTTTGAAGAAAGAAGTCTCTGAAATGTTTTATTTCTCAGGCCTCTTAATCTGTAGATTATTATTTTCTTGTTCAAATTATGCTGTAGATGTAAAATAGCTTGGAAAAGGCTTTCTATGGTGATGTCTATATAAATAAACCAGTCTATGTCTATTGTCTGACATTATACTGCATTCTAAAGTGTCAAACATCCTTTCTCCTCTTTCTGCTCCCTCACCCACTTCAGTATAGTTGCTTTTCTCATTGTTAAATCTGATTCTGGTGGCATATTCTGGGACCAAAACTACTTAAAGCTGGCAATAAACTCTCCATTATGATGTTTGCCATCTGTTAAATTCTTTTAAATTCTCATCTGCATTCTGTTACCTCAGTAAAGTAAGACATCCCTTATGTCTGAATAGGATTTCAGGTTTTATTTACACACAAGAGTATTCTTCCTAATTCCTGAGTGTGAGGTGTTATTTAGGTGTCTTTGGAAGGGCTACGTGACTTTACTGTTCATAGTTCACTCAGTTCAGAACATCTCAATTCTATTAAAAATTAATAAGAAAAATAAAATTTCTTTCTGTGAATGCCACCCTTGGTCTCAATATTGCACTAACTTTAAACAATAACATTCTCATAGGTTATTGCTAATTGGGAGGCTAGGGGACTCTCACCCTTCCTTTTCACATAAAGACTGTCATAATCTGAGCTTCTTTCTCTCTTTTCCTTGTCTTTTGTGGAGCTGAAAATCTTTTGAAGAGAAAGATTTATTGCAGTTAGTACATTCCTGTGAAAAGTTTGCATTTTCAGAATCAGTATTTACTTTCAGCAAGAAGGTACATATTGTCAATACATATGAAGTTCAAAGATCTTTCTGTGTGCATGATCAAGTGCTGAACAAAAATACATAATGATATAAATTACTGAAGCATAAACAAAGCCAAAGGATGAACAAGTTTCAACGATTTAAAAAAAAAACAACAAAAAAACAAAAAAACAAAACAAAAAAAAAACCAAACCAAAAAAACCAAAACAACTTGTGGATTCCACAGCAGAGATCTTTACCAGCCAATGAAGTTTGCAGAGGTAAAATTGCTGGATGTAAAACAACATGAAGCACTGTGGTGCGTTGACCCTGGCTAGATGCCAGGTGCCACCAAACTGCGCTATGACTCGCACTTCTCAGCTGGGCAGGATGGAAAATAACTTGTAGGTTGAGATAAGGCAGTTTACTAAAGCAGAAGCAAAAGGTTGTGTGCATACAAGCAAAAGAAAAAATCCAAAGATTTTATTCTCTTCTTCCCTTCATCAAGCAATGTCCAGCCACTTCCTGGGAATCAGAACTTCAGCACATGTAGTTGTTGCTCCAGAAGGCAAGAATTGTAAATAGAAAATGCTCTCCACTTCCTTCTTCTTTTCTTAGCTTTTACATCTGAGCCAAAATCATATGGTGCGAAATATCGCTTTGGTTAATTTGGGCCAGCTGGCCTAGTGTTCTTGCCTCCCAAGATCTTCCCACCCACCCCCAGTCTACTGCTGGGGTGCAGAGTGTTGGGGAGGCAGCCCTGATGTTGTGCCAGCGCTGCTCAGCAGTAACCAAAACACGGGGGTGTTGCCAATGCCTTTCCAGAAAGCAGAGCAAAGCACAGCATCATGAGGGCTGCTATGGGAAAATGAACTCCAGCTCAGCCAGAACCAATACAATGAGTGAGAGAAAAAAATAAAAGGATTCTGTTTAAAATACCTTGTAAAAACAGAGAAAATTTACCATACAACTTTCTCATGCAGTATTTTGCAAAAAGGTGTGACCTGCATGATCATATTATGCATTGGAAAAAAAAAAGATGGTATTTCAAGTCTTGGTTGTTTCCTACTTAAAGAGTATCAGCTCTCTCTCTTAACACAATGTCTTCTCGTGAGTCAACATTTGTACTTCTTGAGTGATGTATTTAACCTGAGTAATGGATTGACACTGTACTGTCAGGTTGGATTGTTAATTCAAAAACAAATAAGGGGAAGGGTTATGTAAAATTGCTGAGGGAATTTACACAGAGAAATAAAGTCAGATAATATAAAATTTCATATTTTGCAACAGCGTATTTTTTGCCTTGTATTAACCTATTACATCCACATGAAGATTTTTATGACAGAGGCTATGAAAACACAAACAAAGAAGCACAATTGTCCTTCAAAGGTTTTAGGTTATCTTATAGTGTTTAAAGAGCACACTCGCTGGTATAAAACAGCACATCAGAGTAGTGCAATCATTACAAATGACCTGCATTAATAATATGGGGTTATATTTTGTTGGGAATTACCTTATAATAA
Source organism: Origma solitaria (assembly GCA_013397895.1). NCBI lineage: Eukaryota > Metazoa > Chordata > Aves > Passeriformes > Acanthizidae > Origma > Origma solitaria. The sequence goes on from VZRL01004026.1 coordinate 344,108, forward strand.
TACCACTAATTCTGAAGTTACCAGAAATCTGGAGCCTTTTACTGCATGTGTTACTTCATTGAGCAAATGTATGAATATTTGCAATCATGGTTACCAGTTATGAAACAAACTTCCAGCAAAGTACTAATGTTTATTGCTTTCTCATCCATTCTTTTATATTTCCTGAGGAAAAAGAATAAGATAGGAGGTATCATAGCTCTTTATCAGGATAAAGAATGTCCTAAATGCTTTTTTATTTCCACAGCATGAATGCAAAGCAGCCAGTGCCACTCTTACAAAAGTGGTAGAGTACAGCACCTGCCTGTTGAACAAATTCTGACTTATTATTTCCTAGTTTTTAAAAACTTCCAAAAAAACCCTCCTGCCTACTTCTTTATGCCTCCCAAGCTTGAGCACAGAGGATATACTCCATCATGTCCTTATCTGATCTGTATTCTCCTGTGAAGACTATAGCTCTTCAAGAACTCCTTTTTGGAATAATCTGAAAAATACAGAATATGGTATTGTGTGGTCAAGGTACTATGCAGGTTGTGTATCATCTGAACTGATATACTATGAATATCGGAATAAAGTTGGTATCTTGGTGGAGGTAGACACTTTATGTGGTAATGTATTAATGAAAGAGTGATTTATCAGCTTGGAGAACAATAAGGCAACAATTAACTCCTCTCCATGGATTTAGGTATTTCCTTCTAAATTTTCACCAGCACAGACATCCCTCACGCTATTTCCTTGGATAGAGAGGAGGGAAAAATCCCCAGATTCTTGTGACTGGTCTTCCAGTTGTGTGAAAACTTCTGAGCTGTTTCAATCAACAAGTTACATACTGAATGAAGAACTAATACACCGTTTCTGTATTTCACCTAATTTTATGCCAAAAAGCACAGAAGCAATTACAGAGGTACAGAAAGGCAAATACAGATACAGCCCTTGCTCAAATTGACCTGACAGTGAATAATATGTCAAATTTCCTACTGTGGACTGTAAGAATTAATTCTAAATGGTAGACTTAAGAAAGGTGGAAAGTAAAAACACCTTTTGCATGAAAGTTTTTGCCCTACAAAAGGCAAGGCTGTATTCCGTATTTCAAAATGGAGGGGATTGTCCTGTGAGTTACTTCATTTCCCATTCCTCCTCTACAAGGATCTTTCAGACATGTCTCAAAGACAAGCCACCAGCTATGAACAGAATTTTGAGACAGGGAATACAAACAGACTATTTCTTGATAGATTTGTAAGGTTAAAAAAAGTTGGCATTCAATTATATAAAACGCATCAAGCACCATCATGTAAAAGCCAGTGCTTCTAGCTAAGAAAGAAATGGGTAATCATATCCATTCCTCAAATACAGTATAAAATGTGAGTATAAATGCAAATGGCTTATGTGATTCCATAGAAGCTATTTACTAATCCAATCCCCTCACATGAGCCACTGGAAATTCAGTTAAGGTTAGTTCTTCGAAAAGCAGCATACTATCCCAAGTGCATCGTTTCCTAACTTTACCTGTTGTAAGTGTGTCTCCCTCTGGTCTAAAGACCGTTTAGTTATTTGGATAGAGTAGGGAAAACAGAAGAAGATAATAATCAGGCTAAGTCTCTATAGCTGTTGTTAATGCCATTCAGCTGGTATATGGAGTAAAACAAGAATAACCACTTCACTACTGTCTGACCTGAATTTAGGTATTTTTTGCTAAAAAAAACTTTTAAAGGTTATGATTCATCCCATTAACAGAGAAGAACTTTGAAAATTTTGTCAAGGGAACAACTCTTAAAAAATATAACTGTGTCTTCATGTATTTTTTTCATACAAGACATTAAAATTCCTTATCTACTCTATATTAGATTATGGACTATTTATTTTTGCATGTGCATCTGATATATGCAAAATCAAGTCAAAATACACTGTTAGTTTATGCAAAGTGTGGTTAATTGGAAAATAATAAGGTTAATATGTTTGGTTTGAAGTTAGTTCTGATTGACTTCTTTCTGAGTAGGCATCATTTCCACCAACTTCATATGAGTTTGCATTTTCCAGAGAGACCACATAATGAGTTTAGCTGAAGTTACAAAATTCTAATTGTATTTTTAAAGGCATTACCTTATAATAATATCACTAATTCTGAAGTTACGAGAAATTTGGAGCCTTTTATTGCATGCAATATTTCTTTGAACCAATGTCACTATTATGTTATAATAATTTCTGATTATTCATAGATTATAAATCAATAAATAAATTTTTGTTATTCTATAATGTGTTCTTTGCAATGTGTTTCATAATAATGAATTAAGGATATGAAGAGAATGCTTTTTTATAACTCTTGATCACTGTATTCAAACCACCTTTACTGTTTTATCAAATACTTCCGTGAATTCAGTGGCTGAGAATTTATATTGTTCTCCTTTACACAAAACAAAAATGAGCAGGTGTTTTCCCACAAAAAATATGTTCCTTTTAAGCAAATGTGTTTTAAATCAATCCCTTTTTGTAAGTAGTGATGTTTAATCCTCAAAAGACCTGAGAGTTTTTGCTTCAAATAAGCCCTCAAAGACCAATGTATTTTTAAAAAACAGACCTTCTGAATAGTCACTTTCCTCCCCAGGTGCCCTTATGAGTGATTTGTTATGCCTAGGAGATCTTTATATAAGAGATTCTTCATAATTTGAAGTTTTCTTTTTAAATCTGTCCATGTTTTTGGTTGTTTTGGTTTTTTTTTTGGCGAGGGGACTGGAAGAGCAGCATCTAACTCTTGATGTCCCATTTCTCATACTGTCTGTGACAGCTTTTATTGTCCACTTTTGATGATCCTTTTACTCTTCCAGTTTACTTCGTCTCTATTGACATGCCTCAAAAAAAATGACCTGTTTTTTTTTTTGTTTTTTTTTTTGTCTGAATTAAATCTCTTTATTTCTTTGAGTGAGAGAAAATACAAAGCTAACCTCTATGTAGTTAAAAATATTATCATATTCTGGTAAAAATTGTCTAAAATGATCAGATTAGCTACTTCAAGGTTGCATAAAAACTCTACCTTTTACCATCCAGAATTTAAACATGAATGTTGGAGGACAGCCATAGCCTACTGTGTATTTCTTCTTTTTCCTTAGAATGCAATCCTACATTAATAATGGTAGACACAGAGGCAGGATTTTTCTTCATGAGCTAAAAAATTTGGACTTCTTTTATAGTCACTGTAAAAAAATAAACATGTCACTGAAAATGAGTAAACATGTGAGGGCACTGTTCATTAGGCCTGCATTAAGCATGTCGCTTAAGATGAGAAGAATTACGCCCTACAATCTTTATTTGTCTCAACTGATTGTAAAAAGAACAGTTTCAGTAGGTCTAGTCTGGTAGTTAGAAAAGTCCTTCCCTAAGTTAGGTTCCTTTGCTTTCACTCTGGTTCTGATTCAATTTTGATTTTTTTTTTAGATAAGGGTTAAATATCTTTCAATGTACTTCATAGTCTTACTGTCAATATGACTAATTACTTCTTACAATAAAAAATAGAAGGCTGCAAATACAGCCAATAAGACCTCTAAAATGGAATTCATGCTGTCTGAAAGGCCTAGTTTGCTGGGAGAAGAAATAATTCCTATTTTCCATCATCTGCAGTGGAGAAAATGGTTACTGGTACAAAAAGAATTGGGGAGGTCTGTGAATCCCATGGTGTTTTGCTATCAAACTGTCTTGGTATCTTTTGGACCTGTTTCTCTTCTTAGATTTTGAACATAAAGTAAATGTAAAATTATAACAAACCAAAACTTTCATAGCCATTACATGAAAAAGGAATTATTTCACTGAATCAAAAAGGAACAGCAAAACACTTTTAAAATCTACTTAAGAAAGAATCGGTCCTTTTTCAAAGTTGTCAATCATATCAGACTGTTATCTTTCTATTTCATAAACAGACAGTAACCATGATAAATGTCATATTTTGATTTACTCAAAGGTGATTTATAATCTATGGTACTCTTCGGGCTGTCATTTGTCTCCAGTCTTTATTATATTCTTTTAAAAAATCAAAGTGTGTGTGATCTCCGGAGAGTTCCCTTTGCAACCTGTGCAGAGACTTAAATTAGGTTAGTTTCATATTTGTGTCTTCCACTATTAATGATTATAACTCCAATGCCTTGACTAATCTGCTTCTCAGTAATTCATGCTCAAACCATTTGCTGACTTTTAAATAAAAGAGAATCAATTAATTTCTGTTTGTTACAAAAACTTAGTACTATCTTTTTTTCCCCAAGAAACAATATGTATGGGAGATACAAGCCTAAGAAAAATCTAATTCTTAAAATCTGAAAAACTTGTGAATATATATATATACACATATATATACACATATACACACATATGTGTACATACATATATACACACATATATAAATCATCAACAGTTCCCTAAAGAAGAGTGCAACTATTCTAAAATACTCAGTTATGACCTGTATTCTCTAAAAGAATGTATCTGGAAGGCAGCAAGTGGATTTTTCTATTTCTTTTTTTTCTTTTAAAGGGAAGTGGTTAGGCACTGGTATAATTCCAATCCGGTTCAGGACTGTGATGTCTCTTTTCTAGAATTAGTCCTATAATAGGCACAAGTACTGATTTTTAGTTTCTGGAATGAAATGTATGGGAAAGGTTTTTTGCAAGGCTATATAGAAAAGCTTTTTGCTAGGCCAAAATTAGAGCAGATACCTAATTGGAGGGGTGGGACTCAGTTTTTTGGACACACTGTCATTTTAGCAGAGCATTTCAGGAGTCTGTTTCTGTATGTGCTCAGTGGTTTATTTTGACTGTATGAATTCTCTTTCCAGTGACTGTAGCAGAAGCTAGCTCACATTAAACCTTGTATTCCACATACCTAGATTTAGGTAAATTAATCTGGACATAAATTCCAGTTGTTGAGTTTCCAAAGGCTGGCTAACTAGAACAACTTTGCCAGATATTGGCCAGTAGCAGTGAGGTTAAGGCATGCTTAACATGAGTTATTTTCCTTACTTAGAGCCCCATTAAGCAGACACATCTCAAGGCCAGTAGATGTGCTTTAGGAAGGGAAAATCTCCTGCTTCATTGTTATATACCAAGTTGCAAAAAGAGAGGGTTATGCCACAGCTCAACAGACACAGACTTCATCAAAGCGTCCTTTGTGGAACCATGTAGTCACTAGCATTTTTCATGTCAAGTCCATTACGTCTCTGAAGCATAGATCTTCTCTCCCATTTGAATTCCTTTCTCAAGTTCATGCTGCCTGCAGTCATCCCCTGGTAGCTGCTTTTAGAGCGCAAGCTGAAGTTAAGGGCCTCCTGAGTAGTTGCTACATTTCTCATACAGGCATTATGATTTGGGCTTTTTATGAGCATGGAGAGAGCGTATGGAAAGATATGCCAAATTTCTAGAAAGGACATGAAACCCTTGTTTTTATTTTATTATCAATAATGCCCTAAGAATTATGGATATAAGTCAATCAATGTAATTTGAATTCATGGCCAAAATGTCTCTGAGACCCAGCCTGGAGAAGCAAAAATGTAGCCTTGACAACAGTGGTAGAAGGAAATAAAATGTCTAAGAGCAAGAAACTAGTCCAAAATAGAAGATTTTTTTTGAGGAAAATGTTTGATTGAGATGTCTGAATGAGGAAAAGTCTGAATAGAAATGCAGAAGTGTGCATGTACACTACCTTTACCATGTCTGTTCTGCCATTTTTCTTTTTTTTTCCCTATGTTCATAGTGTTAAATAGAAATGCTCATAAATGTAACTCTCCATCTCCAGGGCCAAAGAGTGGATCCTGTGACCAGCTTCGGGATGTGAGAAACACAGTTTGTGACACTTGCACAACTGATAGTGATGTAAAAGAATATAAGGATTGTAACAGTGACATTTGGAAAATATGTCAGTTGCTAGAGTGGAGACAGCTAGCTGTTAAAAACCACTATTTCTGAAATGCCAGGGAGCAAAACCAGAATATGACAGTTGTTCTAAAAGGAAGGAGCTACATATGAGCTAAATAGCTACAAAATAATAATTTACTACATATTGTGTTGTTGTTTTACATATATAAACAAAGTAATTCAGAAAAAAAAAGTAACTATTAGTTACTTCCTAATAAAAGTGTTCAGCAAAAGCTAGTTATAGACAAAAATATTGATCATACATTCTGATTTGCAGAAGACCTTGAGATTTATTAAAACATTTATTATTTGTTAAGGGTTTGCTAATTAAAAGTGCACATCAGGGACTTTGTATTCAATAACTGAAAATGCCTGCTCATATTTAAACGAAGATAATAAGGAACTTGAATAAGTTTTTCCCAGGTTACAATTTGCTTGTCTCTGGTAGTTCCAAACTTAGATGTGTAAGACACCTCGACACACCTCAAATATAGGCAATCTGAGAGTTCTGACCATCTTTTGCAAATTAATTTAGCTGAAGAGGTGGCCTCTGCTGCCCACCTTGCCTGTCCTCTGGAGCTGTATCCTTTCTAGCCACTATAATTGAGCCATAAACGGTGCTGCTTAATACAGACCAAAACTTCGGGGCAAACTGAATGTACTTCTGCTATATATTAATATCAATGTGGTGGGTTGATTTGGCTGGTTGCCATATAGCCACTCAGATGTTCTCTCGCTCCCTGTCCTCAACAAATGATCAAAAAAAAGTGTGACAAGACAAAAACTTTCTTATGTCAAGATAAAATCAGGGAGATCAGTTACCAATTAACATCACAAAAAATGAAAAGACTCCACTTGAGGAAAGTTAATTTCTTGCCAATTAAAATAGAGTCAGATGGCAAAAATAAAACAGCTTCATCCCCATCGCTCACTTCTTTTCAATCTCTTTCACTGCTTCATTCCCAGCTTCTTTGCTTCCTTCTGACCCCGAGTGGTGCAGGGGTGACAAGGAGCAGGGATTGCAGCCAGTTTCTAACAGTTCCTTTCTGCTGTCTTTCCTCCTCACATTTTCTTCCCAGTTCCAGCGTGGATCCTCTCCAAAAGCTGCAACTTCTTTCAGGGCACATCCACCTGCTCCAGCATGGAGTCCTCTGGAGGCTGCAGTGTGGTTATCAGCTCCTCTCTAGGCGCTGCAAGGGAGTCCCTGCTTGTGGTGTCCTGAGCACCTCTTCCCTCTCCTTCTTCTCTCACCTTGGTGTTCACAAGGTTGTTTCTTCCAGTTTCTCTTACTTTCCCTTCTCCTTCTCAGTGATAGAATTTTCCCTTTTCTTAAGTACATTGTCCCTGAGGCACCACAATCCTGACTGGTGGGGCTAAAATGAATCCAGCTGAAAATGCCTGTGTCACGCACGAGGCGTCCCAGTCTGTCCCCACAGGTGCCAGTGCCGGGGCACACGAACCCAGTGCAATCGCACACTGGGCACTGTGTCAGATGCCACAGGGGACTCCTGTCTTTATCAAGAGGGAACCACTTTTGGAAGTAGGGCCAAGGGGACAGGCTGAGGAAGTACCCAGCTCAGATTAATCACTTGCTGTGGTCATGAGCCAGCGCTCTGGCCAGCCCCGTGGACTCAGCTGAGAGTCAACTGCTGCACACACACGGCACTGGTTTGGCCTGTCAGAGGGCAAAATCTGTTTGTTTTTCTACAGCTCTGTCTGCAGGAAGTTACCAAGTGTTTGCTCGTAGGTCTGCCTACATACACTCAGGATGTTCCCCTTCCCGTGCCAAGTATTTTGATAGATTCAGGATTAGGTCCTTTGAGACAGTCACCAACTACCAAAATCCCAGAAGCTTCACATTGTGATAAATGGTCCTGTGATTGATGACGGTGTTAACAATGTCCACAAAAAAGGGGAAAAATTCAATAGATACTAGAAAAAGATGCAACTTCTCACGACCTGTGTTCAGAACCTGTGTGCCCTTTAAGGCTCTTTCGAGTAGACTGAGGAAGTTGCTGCTTCTGCTTCTCAAGACACACTTTTTATTTTAGTGCATTGAGCAAGACGTGAGTTGCATAATCACATAGAATATATCATAGAAAATGAAAATATAATATATAATTAAAGACATTGTGATTAAAAACTGTGAGCTCAGTAACATTTTTTTGAAGTTATGAAGTAGTTTTCTAGTAAAATTTCAAATGTTATATTCAGTCCATTAGCAACTCTCATCATCCCCAAATCCATAAACATTAATGTATTTTACTGTGTAGCAATTTCTAAGAAATATAAGTCATAAAATGTAAAAGAAAGTGTTTATATATGGATTCAAAAAGAGAACAATCAGACTTTATTTCTCTTCTAGTTAGTGCTATCGTTGCATTTTTTCTTCCTTTTTTATTGCTCCTTCCTTTTTCTAATTAACTACCATTTGTCATTTTATGTCAACTGACATAATTATAAGTCATTATGTAGGAAACTAATAGCCTTAGAAGCAGTTGCCTCACACATAAACTCTTATGTCCAAACGGCCACTTAGCAAAGAAGTGGATTTTAATTTCTCACCATTCATTAGTGTTTCAATTGCTCTAAACAGAATAATTGAAGAACAGCAGGTGATTTTTATTTCAGTTCTTTAGTTTTTTGTCTTAACTTACCTTTTTAAATAGCAATGTTCTTTCACAGCAAAAAGGCAATTAATTCTTCTGTATGCCAGAAGATGCCACTGTAGCACTCACTTACAAACAATAAAGACTGATGACAGGGGAGAAGGGCATGAATATTATCAGATACAGCATCTGATTGATTTCACCTGAGAAGGTATTACTGTTAGTATCCTAAAAGTACGGGATCTTAATCTGGTGAAAGAATGAAGTTCTGCAACATTTACTTATTTAAAAAATAAATAAATAAAAACAACTACATATTGGGAATTAAAGGAAATAGTTATTTTATGACATAATTTCATTAGCTGCAATCCTAGTCCTGTATTTGCCACCTTGGATATTTACGTGCTGCAGCAGTGTACCAAACACTAATGTGAGTATGTGCTTTTTCTCCAAAGGATTTTTCTAGAAAGGATTTTCCCGCTGCTTAATATACCAAATAAATCACTTTGAAAAAATAGTCTTCTTAGGTTGCTATTTCATTTTCTTCTGTATCCAGTTAATCGCAGAGAAGTTTTAGATCATCTGTCTATTTCAGTGTCATCGTTCTTCTTTTTTTCCTTTCTTTTTTTTTTTTACTTTAAAAATTCTTGTAGTGAGCAGTCCATCACTAGCTTTAGAAACTAGGTTTTTCCCCAGGTGATAAAGAAACAGGGCAGCCAGAAAATATTTTCCCAAAAGGTCTACTTAAAAGGATGCTTTATGTTATTTTGATTTATTTTATTTTAGGAACAATTTGAACATTTTACCTCTTGACAGCTATGCTACTTGCTGGTGACACAGGAGAAGAGGAAGGAAGGTTACTATGCAACTCTATGATGGTCAAAAAGGTTCAAATTGATACTCTATAAAGAATTACAGTAGGAAGAAGCACTTTTAAAGCACTTCCTTTGAACAAGCTCTCTATTAATTAATTGTTTGTCCTCAGGGTGCCTACATAAGAAAGCAAGCAAAGTGTGTGTGCACTTATGCTTTCCAATGGGGACACTGCAATCCACTGTCAAATGTGAGTGTCATCTAATGGACAGCCAGAATGCTGTTGTGGAATTTAAGTTGTGCAGGGTTTTCTGCTATAAAAGGTGGAAAAAATATTACTCGCAAGCACTGTGCAATGCAAATTCTATGCCATGTATTATCAATATATTCATTTTTTCAGTTAATATTTAGAGACCTCATGTTCTTGGGGTCAAACAGGTTTATCAGCCAGCATTTAGTTTGTCACTTCTAGTGAATGGCCACCAGAGAGGTGTTACTGAGTTATTAAAATGCAGATATAGATCTAATATCAATATCCACCTGAGACAGACAAAGACTCTCTAACTTGTTAAGGTTAGAAAGTGTATGTTTATTTCAGCGCCGGAGAGCTGCAAGGATAGCTCCCAAATGTACAGCTCCCAAGTAACAATGCAACACAGAACTTATTTATCTATAACAATAATGCATATTTAAAATACAAACACATATTCATAGCAGAAGCGCCTCCCACTCTCCGCTACGAATGGAAATTAACAAAAAGTCATTAAGCATGCGCAGTTCCTGCAATGGAATTGGGTCGGTGGTCGTTAATTTGAGTCTGAGGGCTGCTTTCGAGGAAGTAATATGACTCTTCATCAGTGTGACCTTCTTACTTCGTTGATTTTTGACAATACATTTGACCCTGGAAAACTCCCCATGCTCTCTTCTATTGCTTCTGAGTAGGCTGCATCTGGGCAAAATTTGTAACTGTCTAGGCTCTCCATTGAACCTCTTTTCTTAAGATTATTAATTGTCTATTCTAAGCACAGCTGAGTAAATATCAAATAATCAAAGGGCTATTCTGCATTTAATCATTAATTTCTTTCTAGCTAAGTTCTGCATCTTTTTCTATTCTAGTTAATTTTAACAAAACTAACTTTCATTTAAAATCTCTACATTTAAGTGTCTAAAAGAAAACCCTATGTTTCATTACCTCATTTTCTACAAGTTTTTCAGCCTGACCCTTCAGCCAGTTGTTCGTTCACCCATCATGTTGTGTTCATCTCTTGCTGTATGCTGGAAATTTTATTCACAAAAACACTGTGAGAGATAGTATCAAAAGCTTTTCTAAAATCCAAAACAGCCATGTTTGCTGCCTTTCCTTTGTTCACTGGTCAAAAGTGACGTGTCCCACATCCATCCAGCACATCTTTTCAGCTGTTCAGTGTATTTGGTAGCTCCTCTGTTAGTAATCATCTCTTTAGTGAAACAACAGAATTTGTCATCTGAATTCATACATTACCATACAGAATAAAAGCCTGGTCTCAGTGCCATGGCTTTGAAAGGCACATTGAGCACCACCAGCTGGTTGGGAAATTAGGGATGTCTTTTACACTGAAATTTATGCCTTCTTACCTATCTTCACGAAATACTAGCTGATCATTCTGTCCTTTCTTCCCAATTTCTCAAGAAGTACATAGGGACAAACCAGAAAGGATATTTAATCAAGTGACAGATTACTGAACAGTTGATTACTATGAGGCAAAACTACAACTTACATATCTGCCTAATATAATTTTTGATTGAACATCTTTTTTCAAAAGTTCTTGCTGAAACAGTCAAATGACTTGAAGAAACCTATGAAATTGCTCTAATAATAGCAAATGGTCAGTCCTATGGACTGGAGATTAGTCTTCTTTTGTGACTCACCAAAAAAATGTTATAATAATTACACTTTGAAACATTTTGTTTTGCTTAGTGTCATTGTAAAACTTTCTGCATTGTATCTCCATAACATCTCATCTTTACATCTTTTTGTTTTGTGAATACTAAACACACACCCTAAAGTTGAGGTTATTAAATGCACTTATATTTTTAACTTATAATTGCATAATTAAAAGGTGAAATTGCATGTTAGATACATCAGCAGAGTGCATTTTTGGCAAAGAAGGTAAAGTATATAAATTGTGTATCTCATCTGTTACAAATGTAGGGTCTTTTCACCAGTAATTACAACAATTTTATCTGGAAAATAGGATTTATTCTACCCTAAATACAGCTAAAAATATCTGTGAATAAAGGTATATTTGAAAATTAAATAGAACCCACATAAAACCCAATTTGGATAATAGCAAACACTGACTCAATTTCTTCCATAGTCCCTGGGTTCTGTGTTTACTGGTGTTTGCATGCATTATTCAGGAGCAAGAAATATTAGGTACCTGTGAGACAAAGCACAGTGTGGCCAAGGCATTTAGTATGCAACAGAGAATTTTTTGATGACTCATAGGAAGAGCCAGTGATGCAGGCAGTGAATATTATGTCACTGTGCACATCACTTTTGCAATGATAAACTGTTTATTCCTGTTTTGCTGCATTGAATTCATCTTTATGTTTATCTATAAAAAACTATGATGGATATGATGAAGCATTTAGTCACAGCTGTGCCCACATCTCTTTTTGGAAAACAGCGCTGGTAAATATTGTGAGAAAATTTTGAAAGTAATTGAAGTTAAAGATGTTGTTGGACCAGTCCTGATTATTCCTTTTTATGAAATTATCTGAATTTCACTATGTAGTGGGCTGACTGTGCCTGGATGCCATGTGCCCACCGAAGTCACTCTATCATTCCTCTCCTCATCAGGACAGGAGAGAGACAATATCAGGAAAGGCTTGTGAGTTTAGATAGGGACAGAGAGAGGTCACTCACTGGTTACCATCATGGGCAAAATGGACTTAACTTGGGGATATTATTAAAAGTTAATACCAATTAAATCAGAAGAGGGTAATAAGAAATGAACACAACCCTTAAAACACCATCTCTGTACCCCACCCTTCTTCCCGGGCTCAACTTCATTCCTTATTTTCTCTACCTCCCCTTTCACCAGCAAGGCAGGGCACCAGGAATGAGGGTTGCAGTCAATTCATCACATGTCTCTGCCACACCTTCCTGCCCTGAGGAAGGACTCCTCACAGACTTTCCCTGCTCCAGTGCAGGTCCCTTCCATGGGCCTCATTCCTTCCTGGACAGGTTGCTCCCCATGGGGTCACAAGTCCTCTCAGTAAGCCCCCTGCTACCAAACCCTAGTGATGCAAACCCAATACATAACTGATATTTTATTAAAATATAACAGAAATACAAAGCAGAAAGCAAGAGAACATGAATGTACTTTTAGTTAAATTTTGCAGTGTGATTGGGAGTGTTTCACACACGTTGATGTTGATAATCAACTAAAACAGTAGTTTACATACAGGACTTAAGTATGGTCATATAGCATGTTTTATTAAGGTTGTGTGTGGCAATATCTCATGGTATTCTGTATGGAAGCATGCTGCTTTTTCAGACAGTGATCTTTCTCATTTCTTTTGGCTGTTTGTTTTAAAAGGTTCAATTTTCACCAAGAATGCCTTTTTTCCTTTGAATTTTTCTTTGCATTGAAAGATATCCTGTAAATGCCTTCTTAGACCGTGTACAGTTTTTAAAAATCCATTAATTAAGTCAATATTTAAGACTGTAAATATCAATTATCTGATTGAATAGTATATTTAGCATACTGGATTTACCAATTAGTAGGTCATGTAATCCTCAATCTTGAGAATGGCCAATCTCATATTAAAAGATTAAATCAAATGTTTTCCCTAATTGTCTATTCTTGCATGCAATATGAATTTTTTTCTATTCTTATCACAGAAAACTGGAAAATTTGCCTTGCAATCGTTAGCATGTTAATTTTCATTATATTATCTGTGATTCATTTCTAATGTGATCTAAGTATTTAGTGAGTCTTCTGGTTTGTGTACACTTTCACAAGGAAGATAAACTGTCACTGAAATAACGTTTGGTTTTTTTTAATTAATGGAAGTACGTGTCTTATTATTTTCCTGAGTACAGTAAGAAGCAAATAGCAGATTTGTTTGTTTTGTCCATAATTCAGAACATCTGTCTTGAAAGTTCTCTGTCCCTTGATTCTTTTTCTGAAGTATATTAGCAGTATTTTTCTTCACCATATCTTTTGCTTTTCCACTGTCTTCTCTGACTGTTCTTGGCACAAAAAAATTCAGTTTCACCCATCTATCTGAAGCCAGCTACTAGCTCTCCTTTGCTTTGGACATAATCTCACTGCTGTCATGCTATGAACAAGAATTCCCTCAAGCTGCTTTAACAAGGTTTCACTGAATATACCTTGCAAAAATTAACAGATCAAAAATTGGATTTTGAATAGGTTTGAATTTCCTCCTGAATATTTTAATGCATTTTGTTTCCTTTTATTCCACTGTTACTATTTTAATCAGTTAATATTTTCAAATTTTCTCCACAACAATAAGCAACAGTAAAAATGTATTAAAGGGCATTTTCCTGTAACTCCATGATTCATGAAGCTCTACCTTAACAAGGGCAGCAAATATCCAGAAACTGATATTTGAGACAGCTGACACAACTTTAGCTGTCTTCATCCTTTCAAGAGACTTTGGGGGCAGAGAGAAATACAGCCCTGTTCATAACCCTGACTTTATCTATTCCTATTCTCAAGCTTACCTTTGCAATCGGTGAGAGTAAGGATAAGAAAGGAGGAAGGGGATGTTATATGCTGTGTTATTACCATACATTAATATGTGGGCAACCAGCCCCATTCCTAGGCCAAAGAGACCATCTCCAGCTTCAGTAAATATTGGTCTAAAAAGTTGTTATATTGATCGTATTGATGAATTCAGTGAATATAGAACACAGATATCTGCTCTCTTCCTTCTCTTAACCTGTATAAACAAAAAAACCCAAGTTTTCATCCAAGAAGTTTAAGAACTGAAGAAACAGCTAATGGATTTCTGCTCCTTTTTTCATACTTTTCTGGGGCAATGAATAATGAAAAGTTAGTCAGAGGCTGGAGAGTGGTTTTGTAAAAATGATCAGATCTTTTTTTCTTTTATGGGTATTTAGCTGAGCCATACAGTATGTAGAATGAACATGGTTAGCTTGTTTGGTCTGAGTACACTTATCTTTACAAAAAGCAATCAAATTATTTTTTTAGCACATTTAGCATCAAATATTGATTTCTCCACTAAATTAATTTCAACTACCAGACTCTGATTCTTTAATTATGAGGCTCAGTAAAAATAAAAATAAATAAACTACTAAACATTTAATTAAATCAAGTGTACTTATTGGAATTATTTTATTTTTTGCATTGAAATTAATATCCTATTTATAGTAGTGGCTTTGCAGTATATATGCAATAGTATACATTGACTAACAACATGGATCTTTTTTCCTTTATATTGCTTAGTTAAACACAGAGAAGAACTTGGTACGATGTCTTATAATAAAAGTAAGACAATGCCTTTTTTATGTGAACTAGATCCTTACTGAACAGGAATCTATTTTTTAAGAGAAAGCAGCCAAAGACTGAAAACAAGAGTGGCCTTTTCTGTACTGTAAAATTATGTGAATCATCTAAGGCTATATGCTGTCTGATGAAACTATGTAAGAGAAAAATGATGAGAAAAAAAAGATAAAAGCTTATTCCATTTTACTAGCTGATTATTGAAAGGAAAGCTTGCTATGTTTTTAGCGTCTACTAAGATTTCGGTATCATGGTTATTACCACAGAGTCAATACTAACCTTAAGCAACATGACATAGTCTGTCACGTGGTATAGGATTTTTTTGCTTTTTTTGCAATACGTCATTTGCATAGATTATTTTTTGCTTATTTTCCACAGCTATTTAGAAAAAAGTGATATATGTATATGGTTAATTTGAAAGCTCAAAGACTGATAGGAATGAATGCATGGTTAGAAACTGCTCTGTGTTGTCATAAAAAAGAACTCTTCAATTGAATTGTGCTTTGTGCAGTTTTCTCAGCTGAAAATAAAATTATACTTGTCCCCAGTGTATGTTTGCAGTGCTTAAAATAAAAATATTTGAGATATACTAAGCCTGCTATCCATCACCTCCTCAGAGGACTTTATAAAGATCAGTATATAGTTGAACATTGAAAGAGAACATACCTATATGCTTTTAAACTCTCACATAGCAGAAAAGTGATTAGAGAAAAAACTACATTCAGACAAGATCATTAGAAATGAGAATGAGTAAAAATGGATATAAGGAAGTACTATGGCCACACTAAGTTATTTCAGTGGAATGACTGTTCCTGCTGGTGAGTTTCCCATTCAAAACCAAACCCAACCAAATGCCTCAAATGCAGTGTGGTATGAAATTGTCTAACATACATAATTAAAGAAATATAGGCTTAAATAATATATTTTAGATTTATTTTTATCTTTTCTGATAAGATCTGTAGAGATTTTCAAAACTTCCCTTCCGAAGTGTTAACATTCATTGCCTACAAAATTAAGACCTGATCTTTCCTTGGTGAATAATTGAAATACAATGTCTACAAAGGAAAATGCAAAACACAAGATGTTAAATTAGTAAGTGGTGGTTTTTTTAAAAATCAAATCAGTGTACATCTTTTCTTTTAATGACAGTTATAAGCCATAATTGAGTTTTAGGAGCTTGACTTGTTATCATTTCTCATATGAGTCTCAGCAGGTACTTTTAGAGTAGGCTGTAAGCCCTTCCCAAGTACAAGACAGTATAACTTGTTTTGAACTTAGGCTAATTTCAGAAACATCCTTCCTCTGGCACACCATCTTTTATAAGTCAAGAATAAATCTTCCAGGTGAATCTGCTACCAATAAGGAATGGTTCCAAAGATGAGAAATTATGGCTTTTTAGGAGGAATCTTTGCTTTTTCTAGAGAATGCAATAACTTTTCATTATCTAGTCTCTAAGCTTTTCCTGTTTCATTTATTGTTTTATTTGTTTGGGGTTTTTCTGTCCATTTATGTAACACAGAATGTGCAACAACTCACTCGTACAAGTGAGGCAATGTGCTTCAATGTTGTGAAAAACATTCTAGTCAGAATGCAGGCTTTTTCTACTAATAAAACACTATGGATCTCACCATCTCATCTACAATTCCAGTATCGCTGTTGGTCCTTCAGAGACAGTTGTGCACGTACACATGAATACATCCGAACTACAACTTAAATAAATGTACTTGCTTCTCAGTTACCCCTTTGTTTTATTTCAAGTACAGTAACAGTGCCTACCTTGTACTCCCATGGTATTAAATCATATTTCCTACTTTAAACTTCTCTAAATCACCTAATGCTTCAAAATCTTACATTAATCTGCCTTATCTTAATCTGCCTTATCCATAATAAAGAGCTGTCAGTTTACCAGACTTTTCCTTCTATATCTTCCTTTTCTGTTGCATCCTTTGCTATACTCCAGATTACTCTTTAAAAAAGCCCTTATTTTTAAATCCAATTGAAAGACTTCTCCTGAATCTGTTTCCATTTGTTTTACCTTGGATTCATGGTGACTGTTGTGCTTTTGGCATTCTGACATTTTTTATTTTGCTAGAGCATGTCGATTTGGAGAATCATGGGAAGGAAGTAAGCCTGTACTAATTAATCAGAACTAACATCTAAAGGAATAGAACCATTGCTTGAAAACACCCTATCATTCAAATTTATGTAATTAGATAAATTTGAATTGAATTTTATATATTTTTATAATTCTTAAAGAAACATATGGCCAACATCAGCAACAGGATTTTACTTCTGCTGTAATTTCTGAAAAGTGATGATAGAGCATTGTTGTAGCTGCCTATATGCTACATTATTAAAATGTAGGAAGACCCTCCACAAAATGTATTTGGTAATAAATATTGAGTGAGTGTAAATGAGCCTTTTTCCCTATACCATGCCTTTGGATTAATACCTTGAATATTTAACAAATGTCAGATTGAATACATATTTTTGTGATGGTAAAATCCTCTTGTCCATCACCCAACCTAAAGAGTATAAGACAGGTCAGTTTGAGAGACACCATAAATCTCCAAAATGTATGTAATTGAGTTTATCTTATTTTTTTGTATTCCAAACAGAACCCTTACAGATCTTATCCTTAGAGAATTTTTTCAATCTATCAATATCCCAGAGAAAGTTCTTCAAATAAATGAAGTTATTGAAGTCCTGAATTAAATCTCATTGGACACAGTGCCACTAACACTCTTTCTTTCTAAAGTTTCAAATTCCAGACCGAAAAACATATGTATTAACAACCATATCAAGAAGTATAAAAGCTTATTTTTAAAATGAAGCAATTACATGAGCCTGGATAATCTGAAAGGACATACAAAATTTATATGGATATGAAATAACTCAGGTTATTTGAAAAGAAACATCGTTAATTCTAAAAAATATTATCATACTTAATAGTCCTATTATACTTTACAACTTGAAGAACATTATATATTCAATCTTTCTCTTTCTTTTTTTAATTGAACATGAAAATTGCATCAGAATAAAACTGAAAATAAAATAATCATTAAATTATTTCAATTTATAAAATATAGAATTAAGTGTATTAAATCTACAGATAAACATAAATGTAAGTTTATTTTAGTTTTGGTTGTCAGAAACAAAAAAATCATAAATGGGGAAATTTTGGTCTTTTAATTTGTAGGTTTTTTCTTCTGTTTTAAGGTGCTGTGGATTACATGATAGAAATTTGATGTGACAAGCAATGCTCTTTTTTTGTACTAGACTTTATAATTCAATGTTTCATTCTTAAATCTGACACAGATCAAGAAGAAAAATTTTGTGGGATTTTTAAAGAAATGGTAATCTTTTTTATCATCTGTTTCCATTTTGCCTGGAGTATAGCATAATATCTATTAGCTACAGGTGCTAATCCAAAAGGAAAGACTGTAATAGCAGACTCTGAAGTATATGGCAAACTGAAGTCAGTGAGAGTATTTTGTATTTTCAGTTGCAAAGTTTGCTATAGATAGACTGCTTGTCATTTGGAGCCATGCTGATCTGTAGATTCAGTAGTCTTGACTACCTTGATAACCTGCATTTTGCAAACATTAAAAAAACCAAATTAATTCTGACTTCTTCTAAGGTTGTTATGAACTCATATAATTTAAATATGAATGAGATGGAGCATTTGCTATAAAGTATTATGCAGGCTGAAAGGGAAGATCTTAATTTAATATGCTACATTTAATATCTAAAAGTTTTCAGCTTGTAAAATTCTTTTCTTTCTTTCCATCCTTTAAAAGGGTAAATGAATGGGTTATTCAATCACTGGTACTATAATTGTCTCAGATTCTATTACAGAGAATTTTCTATTTGCTGCTTAATCTCTGTCAGGATTCTTTTCTAAATCCTTGTCTTTGAACAAACTGATTTCATTTTTTATTATATTTACACAGCTCTTAAGGCACCATTAACTTGCAAAGAAACCAAAATAATGTAAATATATTTGAAAATCTACTTCTCATGTAAAAGAAATATTTCTGAATTAAATAAAAATAAATCCTTCCTAGAACAGTTTTCTGGCAGTTGAGTAGCTTAGTATTTGCCACTATATTATAATAGTCTTTACTTATGTTTTTCCCAGTTTTTAGTTGCTGCCATTTCTGCTGATAACGAGAGGGTTGCCTAGAACTTGAAATAAGAAAAACTTGATTTACTGACTAGATACTCATGTAGACTTGTACAGACATTGTGTTTAAAGAAACCAGTTTTATATATTGTCATTGCCTTGAACCATGAACTTTCTGTCTTCCTTCTACTTCCCCTCTGTCCTGTGGGAGAGGAGAGAGAGGCTGGGACAGTGTTTAGCTGTTGCTGAGGTCAACCCACTACAGATACATTGTGAGATAATGATATCTATACACACCAGTTATAAATGCTACAGAATATCTGAAATCCATTCCAATGGCATTTCCATTAATTTTTTAAATCTTCTACTTAGCTTGTGTGTCATTTGTCCCACAAAAAAAATTCTGATGTGTTTTGCTAGAGTGTGACACATTCTCATTGCATAGTTTTTTTTTGTTTTAATAATGAACCCTGAGTTATTAAAAAATGAGTTAAGATCCTACCTAATGGTACTCTGTCTTTGGCCACAGGGAAAAGATATTTTTCTTGCAGCTTTTATTTGGCTTACTAAACAAATAAGGCCATGTGTTATATCACTCTACAATTTAACTCTGTGTAGCCACTGTAAGTTACATCAATGACTACAAAATAGAGAAAGATATTTTCCCTGTGTTGTATAAATAATGTCAAAAGTTGCAATGCATCATACTATAGAGGGTCCTAAGTTTTTATGCTCAGAGAAAATTGATTTTTTCCATTTATCAGCATTTTTATTAATTCTTTTCTCAAATATATAACTGAAATACAATGTGCAAATTTTATTATTAGCCAGCTTATGTATAATTAACCTTCAGTTCAAGTATAAAAGAAAATATGAAAGAAATACAGGTTTTAAAAAATTCTTGTCTTGTTCAAACAATGACTACAAGTGCTATAAAGTGGGATTTGTCTCAATTGAAAGGTTAGTTCCTAAATCTAGAGTAATCTAGAGTCACTTTATATTCTATCAAGAAAATTGGATAACTCCAAATAAAGTTTTCTTGATCAAAAAATGGTGCAATTAATAAAATCTGGATTAATTTTTCCCCATATGTAGCTATTTTTCTATGATGACAAGAAAGAGACTCTAGATCAGTCCAAAACCTGAACGATATCTAAATACATTCCCATTAAAATCTGGCTTCACAAATAAACCTGATATTAAAAAAATATCTTAGGCATTTTAGACAAACGTCTCTTGATTTCTAAATGCCCGAGTTTTTGGTTTTCTTCATGGAAACTAGGATTCTTATAGACTACATCCTCAGAGATAATTATGTGCCTAAATATGATTTACTTTTCAAGAAAGGAATCAAATTTCTTTCTGAAAACTTTTATGTGAATTATCAAGGACTGCATAGCAAAATAATAGGAAACACTGGAAATAATATGTTTTTATTTCTGATAAACCAAAGGCATTAAGAAAACCTTACCTGCAAAATGTCTGAGTTCGACTGATAAAAAGATTATAGGTATGTAACACAGAAATGCATTTTTAGAAAAGGCTTGGGAGATTTGGACTTGCAAATATGTGATGAGGTTACCAATACATAGCAATACCTATGACTACTTTTGGCTTATCATTTTTGGTGTGTTTGGCACTTTTTTTGTCAAAGAAGTTGATGTTGGTGAAAACTACCTGCTTGTAAAGCATTGTCTACTGGTTCAGTAAAGATGATGCAGCTAGTAATAACCTATGTTTCTCCTCCAAATTGAATTCTCATTTTTAAAAAATAATGATTCTATTAAGTTGCATGCAGTGCATTACATAACTATGCACATAAACATTTCATCTCCCTTTTTAAAACAAAAAACTATGTTTGTATTTACTTTACCAAACTCTGATAGTGGAGATGCTTGCCAAGTTTTCATTACTAACATCTGAGAAGTCCTTCGAGAGCTCAATGTTTATGTAAATTTTCCTAGCAATACTGGAGAGCTAAATCTCGAGTACATTCATAAGGAGAATTCTAAGAACATAAGTAAACAGATGGAAAATTATTAATATCTCGAGACTGTTTCATGTAGCATAATAATGGCTGCATGTCATTTTCTTCATAGTTTTGGTATAATTTTTCATTTTTAGTCTCAGAGTATAAACATGCATGTTTTCTGTCTGTTCCAGTAAGAACAATTATTACAAGAACCTAATGAATCAAATCCAGTCTGTTCCATTTTTTATCCTGGACAATGCCAGTCCCTGCTCAGAACTCAAAGTACTCACATAATTGATTGCAAAAGAGATTTCTAACTTAAGCAGGAAACAGTCTTTGCTTCTTTGCAAGGATAAACTAGGCATTAATATGACAAATGTAGAAGAATGTTTTACAACCTCTGAGGGACTCCTACAGATTTGACCAGTCAATTATCTGCAGACTTTTAACTGTCTGAAACAGTTCCTCAAAGAAAACAGCTGTCTCATACTTAAAAGTCAGGATGCCCAATAGAGGCAGTGGAAAGAAGCATGCCTTCTATGAATAACATTATTAAACTGAACTATGAAAGAAATAACCTCTTAAAATATGTTTATTTTTCTACAGTATTTAGTTTACCTTCATGTCTTTTTAAACTAAGTTTCTGTTGAATGCAAACCTTAACCTCTGGTCAAGTTGTTTCTCTGCTTGCACAGATATGATGAATTTACAACATCTCAAAAACATTTGCATTAAGTTTTCCAAAGCAGCAATATGTAATTTTTCATTTTTGAAATTGCTTTCCTATTAAAATACCTATTTAAAAGCAAATTATCAGACAATGCTATTAGATTAGGAGGCTGAGAACATTCCTAGGTATCAATTCAATTACAGTCAGATTTCTTTAGCTTTTGCTCTGTAACCAGCAATTGGTCTCTTTGTTTAGAATCAGAATGGATCTTTTGGACAGAAGCTTTATTTTTACTACATTTGCAAAAGTTTGCTACACTGTCTCTTTCTGGATGTGTGCAACATACTCTTTCATAAACTAAGCATTTTTCTAAGTCTTGGCACTTTCCTCAAGTATTCTGTTTTAAAGTGAGGTATTGACATAGGTTCTCTTTTAACACTTGAGCATGCAACAGAGGTCATCCACCCTTGTGGCTGGTCACACAAGTTCTCAATGATTCTGTCAGTTGAATAAAGGCCCTCACTTCTCTCACAGGATCCTTCTGGACAAAATGGTCACCCCACAACTGGATATAGACATCATGGGATGGGTGAACAGCTGGCTCACAGATCAGGCACAAAGGGGTACAGTGACTGGGGTGACATCAGGCTGGCAACCTGTTACTAGTGGAATTCCACATCTTCCACATCTGAAGTTTTGTTCAACATCTTCATAAATGGCATGGACACAGGACCCAAAGATATACTAAATAAGTTTGCAGATGATACAAAATTTGGAGGAGTTGTTGACTTGAAGGCAGAGAGGCCTTGCAGTTAAAAATTATAGCACTGGGCAATCAGCAGCCCTGTGATATTTGACAAGGGAAAGTGTGGGATTCTGCACCTGGGAGGGGGCAACCCTGGATGTGTGGGTGGACTGGGGAGTGGGATCAGAGCAATGCCACAGAAAGGACCTGGGAGTCCTGGTTGATGGCAAGTTGAACATGAGTCAGCAGTGGCCTGGCAGCCAGGAGGGGCAACCCTGTCCTGGGGGCATCAGGCACAGCATCGCCAGCAGGGCAAGGGAGGGGATTGTCCCACTCTGCTCTGCCTTGGGGTGGCCTCACCTTGAGTATTGTGTTCAACTGGGGGCACCAAAATATAAAGAAGATGTAAAGCTATTAGAGAATATCAAAAGAAGAGCTGTGGAGATAATGAAGGGTCTAGAGGGACAGCCATAAGAGGAATGGCTGAGGACACCTGTTCTTTCAACCTGGAGGAGACTGAGGGGACACCTCATAGCAGTCTACTATGTCCTCACGAGGGCAAGAGGAGGGTCAGGCACGGATCTCTTCTCTCTGGTGACCACTGACAGGACCCAAGAGAATGGAGTTGCATCAAGGGAGGTTTAGTTTGGATATCAGGAAAAGGTTCTTCACTGAGAGGGTGGTTGGGCCCTGAAACAGGCTCCCCAGGGAAGTAGTCACCGGACTAGCCTGACAGAGTTCAAGAAGCATTTGGACAATTCTCTCAGTTACCTGGTGTGATTTGTGGGGCTGTTCCGTGCTACTCCAGGAGTTGGACTTCAATGACCATTTTGGGTCCCTTCCAACTCAGGATAGTCTATGATTCCAAAGTAAGGGTCTGTTCAAGTGGATTGAGATGCCCATGCTTTCCAATAGCAGCCTACAGAAGCCTACTAGAAGCACTAGTGCTCTGTGGAAAAGTGAAGAAATAATATGGAGCACCAGACTTTTAGCTTGTTGTCTCTTTCGTGCAGTGCAGTACCTTCTGCATTCTTCTTTTAGGATTAGTTCTGTTCTGGTGTCTCTCATTGTGTCTTGATCCAGCTCTGCTTTGCAATGATACTGTGAGCCACTTTCATGTGCCTGTGCCTTGCTTACATACTCTTGCTGCACTCCAGCAGCAGTGGTCTCTCTGTGTTCATTCCTTCCATTCTGTAGCCAAGTGCACCTGCTGCCAAGAGCTCTGAGAACCGTCTCGTGGTGCTGTCATCTTTCCTACTTCTTGTATTGACTGCTGTAACTCTTCAGTAAAGAAGGGAACATTTAATGTTAGAGTACCCTGACACTTCTGAACAGTGATCTGAGGCACGATACAGATCAAAGGGTTGCTATAATAGATTTTGGTTGCTCTTTTCAGGGTTACTATTAAAGCACTGAACAACAAAGTGAACTATTTTATTTGCATTTAGTTACGATCATCTGCATACTATAACACTAATAATGATAAGTAGTCAGATAGCAATAAGATTTCTTTCAGCCCCAAATATATTTATTGTAATCAGAGAAGATAATTTAGGGTGAAGTAGTGATCATTAATCCAGGATTTCTAAACTGTCTGAAGACTTCCAGCTGCTGAGGGAAAATGGAAGAGTTCTTTTGCTGGAGTAGTTCTTTTACTGTAGAAGCTCTGCTGAGATGAAAAATTTGGCAATTTCATTTATTTGGTTAATACTAAACACATAGCCCTGCTGGTTCCTTGTGGAGATGTACCCTGTACTCAGTATGGTTGCTTTGTATCAATAGTTTGCAAAGTTGCACCTCTCCTATCCCTTATAAATTGTGTCATTAGATTATTAATGCTATTTTTCTTTTTGTGGAATTGTTTGTGAATTGATTTACATACTATCAGATGCAGGTAGATACTGTGCTGTGAAGAGACTGACCTTTGGCAATGTACAACACAAATGGTGAAAATTAAATTACCTTTTCCTTTCTCAGTCTTATAAATCTAATGTTGTTAGTAGCTAAGGAAATGACATCCACTTAAAAAATATGACATTTATCCTGCCAGTGTCCTTTTAACTTTGTATTTTGCGACTTTTTTGTCTGTATTCATAGCAGAAAGTAAGTGTGGTGACCTTTCTTTTAGGTGATTTTTTTTTTACAATGAGTTTAATGCAGTAATTCAAATGCAAACTTATAAAATAGCCCAAAAATAAGAATTACTCTAAGCAATGCCCCTTCTTCAATATTTGTGAGGTGCTTACAATATTCTTTGCTCTTTTACAATGAATAAATAAACCGAAAGGAGCCAGTTTGTAGTTGTGAAGCCCCAAATTTCTATGGGGACTGTGCAATGTAAATCTCATTGAGGATGCAATGACTGTTGTGATATAACATACCAACAGAAATCAGTGTCCTCTATACAGAATATAGGACTTTAAAGTGTGGGAAAAAACCTTGGAGGTGATAGGAAATCCTGCAACAGGCACAGGTCTGTAGTAGCATGTGCTTAAATAAAGGCCACAGGCTCACTGAACTTTCATATTAACCGAGGACAGAGGTGCGTGACTCTGAAAGATGCTCCCTGCTGCAAGTGTTCACAACAGAGAAGTTACTGTGCATTTAGCTTTGGCAAGTTGTGTTCTTTGCAATAGAAGAGGGCTCTTAAGAGAGACTTTAGGAGAATATAAAGTAGGACCAGATCCTTTATCTTTCCCTCCTGCTCAATGGAAGTGTAGTTAAAGCATCTGCTCCTTGGACTCACTGAGTGTTTAAGGCCACATGAGAAATCCTTTTAAGGTAATTATTGACTTTACTTACGTTGAGTTTTCATCTGTGTTATGGAAAATGGTACAGTTATTCTACCATATATGATGAATCTTTAGTAGATCAGTGAGTATCAATATGGCAAAACAATAGTATTAATTCTGAAAAGTCATTATTCCTTCTGTAAAACATTACATCTTTATTTCTACCTTTGCTTAGTGTTATTATTCCCTTTTTTGTTATTTTTATGGTTAATTGAACAGAAGATATGATAATGACTTAAAGCTGTTATGGTCAACCTTGAAAAAATACCTCTTGTGCACATGGACATTTTTAAAAGGCTGAAAGTCACTGCAGATTATTTCCTGACACAAAGCTGTGGACATGTTTAGAGGACTATTGGTAATTTAAAATACTTCTGACAATTGACAATAACATCAGTCTGTCTTGATGAACCTATTTTCATTCAAAACCAGGACAATCAAAAAAAGGCACACTAAAACTTAGCATATTTATTATTTTCAAACCATAAAGTAATTTTTCGACTATCATACTTATCTGAACTCCTTTTCTTTCAAAATCTGGAACTGAATGAACGCATTTTTCTTGATAGCTGAATTACTGTTTTTATGATTTCTCTTTTCTATGCTGAACTTCAGAGGGAAGAACATGTTTACCATAGAGTTATGAACTTGTGAAACCAAGGGCTACAGTAAAACTGGTGATGCAATGTTGACTGCAGCAGCATGAACAATGTAATAGTTATTTTATTCACAATGAAAATACTTTAAAGGACTTCCTAAGACATTTGTAAAGGCAGCAGACAGAGGACTGTAGGCCAAGACTATAAACTTAATGCTCTTGTAAACTGCAGCCACACCTTTATTTAAACTATGACTTTCTATTGTTTCCTGGTAATTATTTCTCCTAATTCTTAACCTTTGTGTATGTTTTGACCACAAGTAAGTTGTTGTCCTATACAATGAGAATTATTTGAATCTTTTGTAGATCAGTGAGTATCAATATGGCAAAACAATAGTATTAATTCTGAAAAGTCATTATTCCTTCTGTAAAACATTACATCTTTATTTCTACCTTTGCTTAGTGTTATTATTCCCTTTTTTTTTATTTTTCTTGCCTCTGTGGGACATAAGAAAAAATTATGTTAATCAATTTGTACTGACCCAAAATAGTTATTCTAAAGCCAAATTAAACTAAAATTAGAGAGGAAAGAAAAATGAAAACAGTGTCAGAAGAGTTCTGGAGGGAACTGTGTGATCATTAAGGTGTTTGAGTTAGGGAAGGAAAGGAAAATTAAGGGAAATGAACCATGATGGGTGGGAGATTTTGGATACCCTGTTAATCAGTCTTGGAAATAAAATCGGAACATCCATTCTTTTTCTCCATGTCTTTGTTCCTGAAACCATTGGATTTGGGAAACATCTTTGTTGGCAGATGATTTGAACTTGTTTTGATAGCTACGATCAGTCCCAGGACTGATACAAAGCAATACTTCCTTACTGTTTCTCTCTACATATTTCAATGTACAGTCCCAGGGACAATGATTATCAAAATAACAAAAAAACATAGGTATGTAGAAAAATGTACACATAAGATATAATCAATTCAAATTTGCCTAGTTACTCCTCTCAAGTTTTAAAATTGATGTTTCTCCACAATTTCTATATAATTTCTCCAAAGATACCTTTTGCTTTTACTCATCCTTCCCCTTGCCAGGATTTTAAATTTATTACTGAAATATTAGTAATATAAAGTACAATTTAGGCCACTTTGCTCTTCTTTGTAGTTCATAAAAACTATTTTAGGTACAGTTTGCTTTACTTAATTTCAAAAGAAAAAGCATAATAAAAGATTTCAGAAAGACTGACAGTTTTCCTCTGAGTAAATACATACATATCAGTGGCATAGCTATCAGCTCTTCTCTGTATTGTCACTTCAGAAACAGATTAATTAACCTTAAAAACACTCGCCTCTTTAACTGTTGTGGTGTACTTTCACTGATGCAATCAGGGCTGCCATATGTGTAGGCAAAATGTGCACAGTTTTGTAGGGGCAAGATGAATCTAGATTAAGGTAGCAATAATCCTCTGCCTATTTTGATGGCTTTTTCCGAGTGAAGGAGAGCAAAGTATTTCTGGTCCAAAAAATTATACAACTTCTGCATAAACAGCTGAACACCTGGGAGAATTGGTGAATGGTTGATGCTACTGTGATCACAGGTTCTCGGCCTTGTATGACTTTCATAAATCCTTTCGCCAGATTTTGGTACAGCAAATTTTTCCTTCTCATTTGCTTGAGTAGAACAGCTTGAGCCATGACCTTGCCTCTGTCGGAGTTTGCCCCTTTGAGCACCTCAGTACTGGGAAACTGAGCTGAGAAATGCCAGTATCATCTATTGGGCAAATTTGGGAGAAGAAGAGTAGGCTTTTGTGATGAAGTGGCTCCTCAGGAGAGGATGAGAGAATTGCATGTCTTGGAGATGCAAGAGGAGGTGAAATGAGTCCTGGGAGCAGGGCTGCCTGGGGAAAGAGCTCCCTCAGCCTGGGACCTGGCTAATACCCCTGAAACCTCTCAGAGCCGCATGACATCTCATTTGCCTGGAGCAATGCTTAACCTAAAATAGGAAGCACAGCCAGTATATACAAAATGGGATGGCAGAGCTCTTAGAAAGAAAATTAAAAAAAAAACAAGCAAAAGAAGCAAACAGAAAAATGAAAATGAGAGACAGAGGCCTAGAGAAAGAACATAAATGATGGGCAGCGAGAATAAAATGAATTATTGCAAAGGCTATTAAAAAAAGAGGAATAGGTCTCTAAAGAAGGTCAGAGATCCAAGCAGGTGTGAAAATCCAATTTACAGTTTGGAAAAAAAAGCTTTTTTGTTTGAAACCCTAGTTTCTATATGCTGATGAGGAAATTGCAAACTCAAGATTGTGTTTTTACAATAATGACTGATTTGCATGCAGTAACAGTGGTCCTGAACACATACCAGCTGGCATACACTTGTGATTATAAGCAATATTTTATCTATATTACAGCTGGATGATGCACTAACTCTTGGGATTTTCTGAATGCTTTCTTCTTGTGCAAGCAGAAGTTGCTTCATGCATTATGTTCTATATCTCTATTATACAAATCTCCTTCCGTTAGATGTAAATATTGTGATTTTTATTTTTTTTTTACACCCAAGCTGGTCCAAGGTGAATTAAGGAAATTTAAGTAAAACTAAAAGGGATTTGTTGTTAACTTTTCTTATTTAGGCAACTTCATTCTTCTTCACTGTCCTTGTAGTTATTGAAGAAACACCTGCCCTTAAGCATGACAGTGTCCTTGCTCCTCACAGGTACAAATTCCACTTCTCCAGTCATACCACAGGACCAAATTATGCAGGTGTTCCAGAAATGCTGCCGTCCAACACCATCTCACATTTAAATATGGACTAGTATATTCTTATGGATTATGTGTTACATGTTACTGTAGATGAAACCTGTAAGAGTCTCAAACACTAGTACACTAATTTAAACAGCAACAACAAAAAACCCAAAACAAAACAAAAACCAAAAAAGCAGTAACATAAATGAAAAGTAAGTAAGAGAAGACAAGAATAAGGGAACTTTATGTCATCTGGATTCATAGACTTGCCATTGGCAGATATCTTGGGTTGCAAGGTATAGATTTTTGTGTCTTTTAATTATATGAATGATCTCAGGATGACAGACAATTTTGCAGAGTATTTGTAGTTTCAAAGGTCTCCTGTGTGCTATTGATGCACACTTACTATGCTTTATTTGCTCTCAAAAAAAAAAAAAAAATACAGAAAGCACTTTGAATAGTTTTTGAAAACTGCAACATTTCAGTAAGAAAATGTACAGCCAAAGCAGATAAGATAAAAGGATGATATTTACAGTGGATGGGGTATGAAGTATTACATTTGGTATTTCTCGATTGATTTGTTGTATTAAACAAATTCACTTTGTTCAGTGTCTCAAATGTCTAATTTTCAGTGTACAATGAAGAGTTATATTTTCTTTTCATTAAATAAATCACAGTATAATTTCTCAGTTTTAACTTTTTCCCATCCCATGGGCCATAGTTTGGATTCTCCTGTCTCCCTCCATCCCAACAGCAAAAAGAACCAAAAACCCCAAATGAAAACAAGCAATTAAAAAAACCCAAACCTCCTCTAAATGGGTTTATTTTATAAACTGATAATTTTAATATATTCAAGTAATAGAAATAATTACACTTTCTCAGATTTAAACAGCAATACCATTGTCAAACACCAAGTTGAAAGTGTCAAATTAGACACAAGTAAAAGATGTATTTCCACCTCATCTTGTCTGTCCTCATGTCAATGTAGAAATGTTTCTAAGAGTGTATATTAAATGATAAATCCCATCTGACTTCAATAATTTTAGTACGGTAATTCCTACTCCTCTTCAGGGATCACAGCATAGCACAGGAAATCTCCTAGGACCTAATTCTGCCACTCTTGCCTTGAACAGTCATTTAATCCATCACAATCCCATGGAAATAATTTTAAGTGTTTGCAGAGGAAGGTGTTAGTCAAAATGAGAGATCTGTCCTACGCAAACAAGTTATGATTGCTGTTTTTAACTTCTAAAATAGTTTTACTTCTAATGTGTAGTCTTAATTCAAAATATGTTGTGGGAACAGGAGAAAGACTGTTTATTAACCTCGATTATTTACAAATCTCCATAGTTTTCACTTTTGCAAATCATAGGTAATCAAGGTTATATAGTAATTTCTATTATAAATCACTGCTCTTCCCTACTTATTGAGTGGACAAACATTTTACTTCTCTGATAAAGGTTTCAGTCGTTTCCAAAATAGTGAAAAAATAAGATAATTTTTTTCCTCTTATTCCATAAAAATAACTGTGAAGAATCTCCACAATTTGGAGCAGTTCATGTGTTGATTATCAGCAGATTCTGTGTGTGTCAACCCATCCAGCTCCAACCTATTTGAAATGCTAAACCCTTAAAACCTATTGAGTGCCTAAGCAATACATTTCAACACTGCAGCATGAATTTCCTGGTGGTGTACTCTTAATATGGATGTAAGCGCAAAGCTAATTCTCCACACAGAGCATGGTGCAACTTAAGTAGAAATACTTATAATTTTTTTTCTAGGGGAATGCTTGTTGGATTTGAAGCAGGAGACCAGAACAGGAGACGAGATAAGATAATTATACTTGCATTTTTCACCTTTACTACTCATTAAATGCTCGTCTTATTTCATTTGACAAGGTAGGCAAGAAACAGTCTCCCATTTTATAAATGTTGCAGAGGCATTTCTCATTTTTTAGCCACACTATTTCTGAAATGAAGATACTCATCCAGAATATTTTAGGAGATCTGTTGATTATATTCCTTTTTAAAGCCAAATAAGCCTCACTGACAAAATTCCGCTTTCTAGCAAATTTTCTAGTTTAGAACATCAGCATATTTACATATAATGTACACAGAAGAAGATATCTTCAAGTCATGACCCTCTTTCCCAGTGGACTTTCTGGAGGAAACAAATGTATCAATGTCCATTTAATTCTAATGGCATTTTGGTTCCAAAAGCCAAACAATCTACTTTCTTCTTTCAGGCTTGAGTCCTTGCTCCTAGTTTTCTTCAGTTCAGTGTGTAATTACTTTTAAATTACTACAGTGATTTCCTTCAAGAACACCTAGTGGACTGTACCTCATATTTATCTGTCCCTGTAGAGATGTGGGCAGAATTACACTTTACCTATATATGCATTCCTGTTCTGCACTACTCCAATATGAGATATTTTCCCAGATGCCCCCACAGAACTTAATATCTCTGTCCGTTTTAAACACATAGCAGAGATGTTGAGTTTTTAT
The DNA here is from genome assembly GCA_013397895.1 of Origma solitaria. NCBI lineage: Eukaryota > Metazoa > Chordata > Aves > Passeriformes > Acanthizidae > Origma > Origma solitaria. The sequence goes on from VZRL01004026.1 coordinate 375,109, forward strand.
TAAATAGGAAACTTGGTTGGAAACAATAGCTATTTGCGTTTTCAATACCTATTTAATTTTCATTTTACTTGAATTTCTAGTCCATCACAACATAATCTTTCATTTCAGAGGCTTTCTTGTCAAAGCCTTAATAGCTATGAATCAAATACTACATTATTTGCTCACACAAATAACCACTGAAGTCATCAGTGGAAGAGAAAGTAGCAGAATGAAAAGAAAGATCGGAAGGACAGCATGTTAGAAGGTTAAAAATAACCACGGAAAACAGCATAGCTACCTGTGACAAGTTACTAGAATGGAGCTCAGAATGTGGCCTTCACCTTCTACAAAGTTAAGAGAGCTTGGCAAGACTTTTTAGCTGCAGAACTAAAAAGAGGTAAGTTTAAGGTGGTTCTGTGCTTTTATTTCCAAAGAGTGCTAAAGCACAGCAATGATGGCTTTACCTGTCTTTTTCCTTACTATGAACTGTATTTTCCTATTTCATTATTTTTCAGCCATAAGGCCTTCAAAATAGCTTTTCATTAAATTAAATCAATTTAAATTAAATAGTGTGTATTCTTTTGAAGAAATTTATTTAATTATACTTTTTTTTTTTTTTTTAAATATTGATTACTTGTACCCCATATTTTAAAGGAATAACTGGCTTTGACCATAGGTTGATTATTGCATATTCTTACTTTCTCTCCCAGGAAACCCATAATTCAGGTGGATCCTGCAACCTTTCCCCAAACACAGGGAGACATAAAATTAACCCATTTGTTTCTTGATGAAATTGGATTAAATAAGAAGAAAACGAAAAGTTTCTGAATTACTTTTTCAGGCTTTTTTTTCCCCCCCAAAATATCGTGGGCCCAGAAGATAACCTGCTTGACTGCTGTCATCCACACTCAGTTCAATGAAAAGTTATCTCTGGAGTGTAATTTTGTTACAACCAGTAATGAATGATCTAAAGGTATAAGAAAGACAGATTTGTAGGTAAAGTCTTTAATAAGATCTATTTTGTAAATTATGAATTACTTTTCCTGTGGCTGTTGTAAAACCTGTGGACTTCTGGCCTCCCGTGTTTCCAGCATAGCAGTTTCAGACTTGTGGAAGCTGAGATGTAGCCAGACATTGGTGCTATCTTACTTGGTGAGGACAGAAAGTTTCCCTCTTCACATACCCATGGAAAAATGGGGTCCATCTTAATATGAGCTGTGAGAGTTGTTTTCTCTGGAGTGTGAGTGCCTGTCTTGCACTCACATACTTGAGGGAGCAAACTGAGGTCAACGTGCAGAACATGTGAGTCTAGTGAAGACTTTATTTCGCTTAATGGCTCACTTGTGCTGCATCAGCATCTATCCAGAAAGTTAAAATTTCTGTCAGAGAACTAGAGTCACTGCTGTTGTTGATTCTATTTCAGATCTCACATGGACTAGGAATTTTCTTAGTCTCCCTCTGCTGAGGATATATAAGAAAATCATGTTTTGTTTGAAGTAAAGGGGAGATGAATTAAGCTTCTAACTGTTACTGGGAGGTGCTAAATAAAATAAATAAATAATAGTTATTTGCATATTAGAAATAGAAGATAAGAAAATAATAATGCTTACATGATTATTTAATCAATTAAATTGTTCGTTAGTAGTGGGATTCATTCAGTAATAGAGTGATCTGTCCCTGATGCTAAAATGAAAAGAAAATTAAATTAAACTATTTCCACTTTGCAAAGAGTACCCAGAAGCAAACAAGTTGCAATGTAGTTATTAGCTCCATCATGATCCAGTTACTTCCTTTATACTGTATCATATATATATATATATGACAAAATAACTCAGTTGAGATTTTCAAATTCAAGCAACTGGAAGTTAGGGAATAATAGAGGTGAACCTTAATTTTTTTCCTATGTACTTGAATGAGCTTGAATGTACTAGGATCCTGTGGAAATGCTCATAAGGTAGAAACTTACTACCCTGTGCTGCAAGGTTTTATAATGTAGAATTTCGGGGCAATTTCTTAACATTCATTCCTTTAGGAAAATAGCAAACAGAAGAAAGTTTCATTCTGTCAGGCATAGTTAGTATTGTTTTATTGGAAATACAAATTGAATCCAAAAATGATGTATTTTGTGTTGCTTGGCATACATGTACCTTTTTCTATTAGTACAGGGACCAAAAAAAAAAAAATATGGCAATTTAACTCTTTGCATCTTAGGAGAAGCTCAAAACATCATTAAGAAAATGGCATCTCTGTACCAGAATCTCCATGCAAAACACAGAAGACTTTCATACTAGAACTATGAGGTGAGGGTCTGAGTAGAAGGTTCATGGTTAATTCCCCAAGCAACACTGCAGTAAAGGCAGAAAAATGTTAACTGTGTTCTTATTTGCTACTTTCTAGAAAGAAATGGCAAAATGAGCTTCATCATTAGACTGAAAAAGAGAGGCTGAAAAAGCAATGCTTCTAAAAACGGTATTAAAAAGAGAAGAAACATTTTTTATTTTAAGTCCTGCTGGTAGATAAACCTGACAACGTTCCTTTGATTTCTTTGGAGTGCTTCTTAGAAGTAGAATTCTTACTTAGTTCAAACAGTGAGAATTTTATTGTTTCTTGACTTTCACCTTATTTACCAACATTACATACATATTTCAGGAAGGAAAGGGCAGGATGCTGTCACTATATGTCTGTATGTATTTCACTCAGATATCTGAATTAACAACCCTAATTTATTGCAATGTTAATGGGGTTTTCACGTGATTCCAGCTGTGAGTCATCATTAACTTTTATTGGTGTCTCTTTCACCTGTGAATCTCTGTCCCACCCCAGCTACCTTTTCCTGCCCCTGCATCAGTTCTGTTCTGGCATGGGCACTTGTGCAGCTGTGCAGAAATCAAGACTGGGAAACTCACTTGTCCAAAATGACAACCATTCAAATAAACCATTCAAATAAATGTTTCTCCTATGCAGTCTCATGGCTTTTCCAGGTGAGCACAGGACCCTTCACCCAGTTAAGCAGACAAGAGTAAGTGGCAGCTATTCAAATTACCATTGAATGTAAACTTATGTTTTTGGGGCCCTGGCATATATCTGGAGAATTCTGATTTCCTACCTTTGTAAAGTTAAATATGTGCCAATATTATGCTAAGTGTTTGTTATTAGCACTATTTTATTATATACCTAATTGAACTTGATATTACTTCTAGAGACTCAGTAAAAACTTGTATTTTTTATGCACAGAAATTTTCAATTATTCACTAACTCTGAGCATGGTGTAATGCCTAAACCTTAATTTCAGTAGTTAAAAAATAGTGTTTTGTCTTCTTAAACTAAGATCAGCATTTTGTTTAGTGTTACATATACGTTTTAAAACTCCCCAAACACTCTTCTGTTAATGTTCAGAAAATGCGAATTTATAAAATCTCTGGTTAGAAGAAGCTGTTTTCCATGGCATTTCAAGTTTATTACATTAGTTTTCATTATTGATTTTTAAATTAATTCATCTTAATTAAAGAAGATTTGGTACACTAATTCTTATATTTTCATTAAATGACAACACTAAAATTTTCAGTGTCTGTTGTATAGTTTATTCTCCATGATAATGGTATGATGTGAATATTCCTTTTCTGTAAGGATGTTTTACTGAATAGCCTGTTAAATTGTCTTGCTTCTGTTTAATTCATATGCATTGAGAATCTTAAAACTTATTACTTGTGATTTTTCATGGGTCTTCTGTACCAATGCAGCCAGCATAACAAATATAATTACCCTGAGCTTTCAACATTCTAATTCCTGTCCTCTAATTTTATGGCTACTTAAAAAAAAGAAAAAAAGAATACCATTTCAATGATATTTAAGCAACATAGAAATTTATGTAAACAATAAGGTGTTATGAGGAATGATAATACGGCATATCATACCTTCCTAATTCATATTTGAATTACTTTGCTATTATTAACCAAAATGACACTGTACAAAGAAGCAAAAAAAATGAAGAAAACATTGCCCTGTGTACTGAAATATAAATTGAAATTATCAATTCAGAATGCTAAATGATATTAACAGTTTATCAGTATTTACCTGTGAGAATGAGATTAGAATATTTATGAATCCAAACAGAATTGAAGCTGTGTTTTGTTTTATAACTTGTTGCATTCTGAATAGATGAATGTCAGCCAGATCATTGCAAATCTAATCTAGTTCTTAGAAATATCCCCTTCAAATGCATATCCTTGTATCTATTTTGATAGTGTACTGAACAACTTTCTGTAACTTCCAGGATGTAAAGAACTTGAGTTCAGTATTTAAAACATTGCAAAAAAAAGTGTAGAGCAACAGAAAAGGAAACAGGTAAAGAGAAGATAATTCAGTATGCTTGTTACTATAATTTCCAATATACTTATTACTGTAATGCTTTCATGTTTTTCCAGTTATTCTGCTTTTTGAAAATAATATTAAAAAATGTAGTATGAAGGCCCAGCATTTTCTAGATTGTAGTCTTGATATTGCAGTCATCCCTATATAATCAAACTTCATTCAAAGAACAGCTCCTTGTGAAACGCTTTAGTTTTGAAATAATATATTCTTTTCTGGAGCTACTTTGGCAGTATGAAACTGTACCTTTCAAAAACAATCTGCTCTGTGTTGATGCAGCAAGCTAATAAAAGCAAATAAAAGTTCTGTTTATGAAGGCATATGGCAACCCTTATTTTTGTAAGATAACAAAACTTGCTGTGAGGTTCATATATAAATAAAAACTTAATTCAAGGAAAACATTAACAGTTGAGAAGAAATAAAACATGGAGTGGCTTGGATTTATAAAATCTGATAAAATATTATCTATATTGAAAATGTGGAAATGGGAACTATTTCCCTTCCTCCTTTCATGATTCATATAAATTTATATGTTCCTGAATAAATGATGAGTATATATCTTCTTATAACCACTCACCTATTAATAAAACAGATATGTTATCCAAGTTGAAATAAGAAGAATTTATTTTTCATCACACTAAATCTTTTTGCACATTACAGTTAAATTAGTGAGGTGTGTTAGGACTTGAACACTGGAAAATAGAACCTAGATAAGCAAAAGCCAGAAAAGAAGAGGCTGCTGAGACTTCAAAAATCTTGGTGCATATTTCCATCCACCTGTGATATGGTGATTATTTTGTTTAAAGAACAAGCAAAACTGCAGAGTAGATTGTGCATCCACTATGTGTACACCATTAAATGATATCTCCACTACCATGATTTCATAGCATTTTCAGTTCCAGTGCTGCAGGCTGACTTGTTACCAGATGCCAGTGGATATTTAAGCCCATAGAAGCAAGCCAGAGGAATAAGGTAGGCCAGTTCGATTTCAGGATTTGAAATTAAATACAGCAATCTGTATTTAAAGGTTTATATATTTAGGCTAAAAATATGAAAAATTACACAATTATTAGAAGGGGGAAATGGCAGTGAAAAAAGGGGTGAAAATAAATGGGTAATGGGTAGAATTTAAAAACAATTTGTCCTTCAAAATTTGGCTTTGTTTTAAATACATATCTATCGTAAAGATTATTCTAATTAATTTCTTTATAACAGTCACAGGTCTGGTTTACAATATTTGGAAAGCAAATTCAAGTTTTTTTATTTATCTAGTTGACTACTACACTGAAGAGAGGGTTTTACTCATAGATTATTAGGCTATTGATATTGCAAAATGCAGTAAGGCACGTAACGGAAGGAAGAATACCAAGCATATATTTTATCCGGTATCTTCTTCCAATGAGCATTTTCTCTAAGTCAGTTTGTCTATTACTTCTTTTAATAAGGATTTTAATATAGAAACTTGAATGCTTATTGGGAGTACTTGCTCTAAAAGCAAAAGGCAAATACTATAATGTAGTTAGAATTCATGGACTGCAAGAAATTGAAAAGAGATTTGTTCTTTGCTTTACAACTGAAGTAATCTCTTCTATACTGGAAGAGGCTGAAGTGGTTCATATTGTTTGGAGTTGAAAGTTCATTGAATTCATTGTCAATTCAGCTTCACAATATCCAACTACCAAGGCATTCAGCATGTGCCCAGTGGCAGAGGAACGCAAATGGTTTCCTATTTAGTATAGCCCCCATCACTTACAGGCTTTTCCAAGTCACCAGACATATGCAGTAAATTGTCTTATGTTTCCTGGATGTTAATCTTTCTTTTATAACATGAAATTAGAGGCTAACAAGCTAACTGGAATTTAATATGAAACGTGACTTAATAATACTTGTAGCTACAGTGATATTGGATAAGTAAGGATCCAAAAGAAAACTGGCCTTTCCCCTGTGCCTGCCTATTGCATATCTCTTGGTAAAGTGATAAGCAGTGTTGTTATGTTAGTATATGTGACACACTCGAGACATTTTGAGGATCCTCTTTATACTTACACAGCCATAGTTAAAACTTTGCTTCACGGTAAGATACAGACCTGCAAGTAACTGCTACAGGATCTCTAAAGTAACAGGACTGAGCAGATCACTTCCCTGCTCTACTATTTGGTGTATACCACCATTCCTCACCTTTACCTTACTCCATCTGGTAGAGACTCCTTAACTCATGCAACCCAGTTCAGACATCTGTTGAAGAATGAATTGGACTCCAGCAATATCTGTTTCTGTCCATGGACTGTACAGAGAACTATCACAGACATATTTACAATGTAATATGGCCACAGTTGCTCAGATTAGCATTTTCAAAGTGATGGCACAAAAAAATTAGAACGCTCTTCCACTTAAGGAAGCTTTTAATCAGAAATGAGAGAGCCAGTTCTTTTGCCAAAGGAGCAATTTAGACATAAAATCAAGAAAAAAGGTTTTAACTCAAATGCTGGCTGAGGGCTGTAGGTAGCTGAGGGAAGGAACCTGAGAGTTACATGTAATAGAAACAAGCAGTGACATTACCAAGTGTGCTGTGGTCTAGACCTCACTGGAAACACACAATGAGTTCGCAGATACACTGTTCTTCTTTCTACTGGAGGGGCAATTTGTAAGGGAAGGATCTATAAGCAAAGAGGGAGTCTGAGAAAAAGGGATAAGAATGCTTTGGAATTCTTGTAGGTAAGCGGGGACAGATTTGAGGAGTCAAATTCCAGATCTAAGAAGTCAACGGCAACATTCCCATTTACTTCATTAGGAGTCAGGATGAACAGAAATAAGAACAGAATGTGAATAAAGGAAGATTTCTCCAGTTTTGTGATGTAGCATCTTATGTTTATGTACAATCTGTCATCCACAGGGAAGGGCTTCAGAAACTGCATATGATAAATAGAGTTCATGTTTCTCTGAAATGCAAGAGCATCAAAGATGAAAGGTATAAACTTTTCAACACAACAATCCAGCAATACATAACTGTTAACTACAGAAAACACAAAGTTGTTTCAATGACATATTTTGAGAACAGTGGAAATGTCCTTAATAAACTCAAGTGATCACCTTTGAAAGTCTGCTCTTGAAACAGTTCATGAGCTAATGCTGTAATTTACATTGCTGTAAGAGCAGATTCAGAGAGAAAAGAGTCTACTGAATGTCAACATCTCTTTCTTTATAATTTTTTTCTACAAAAGACGTGATTCCAGTTATTTATTTATTTATTTATTTATAGTTTAGAGCCAGTTCATACCTGGAGTTCCTAGGCCCAGTGAAAAAATGGAGTTGTGCCACTTAAAAGAGTTTTTTTTACTGGTGCTGTCTACTTCACCCATATATCTATGTAACAATGTATTTATCATTCAAGGCTGGATGTGTCCATGCGTGTATGTACTAAAAATATATGTATGTTTTCTCTCTACATGGAGAAAAATGTCTTCTTTTCCTCTTTTTTTTTTTTTTTAAGTTTTCCAACTAAAAAACTGTATAAAAAAGTCCCAAAACCATAGACTGAGGTATGTCAGCTGTTGCCTCCCTTCCTTTCCTTTTCACTGAAAAATATATAAAATACACATATTGCAGAGTAATAAGTATATTATTATATAATATACTTACAAGCCCTTGATGATCTGAGATATGACGCTTCTTTTTACAAAAGTAATCTGTGAGTTTTAAAAGACAATACAATAACACCATTAATTGAAAAGAAAAAGATTGGCATGTAGTAGTGACTGCATCCTAAAAGATTCTTTTAAACTGTGGCTACATTAGTAATTAAATATCTATGGTTGAGATTTTATCATACATAGATAATATAACTTGATTCCTAATGAATCAACATGTTGCTGTTAACCATTGTTTACCATACATAACTACTTCTTTATTAAATATAGAAGTCACCCAAACTTGATTAGATGCATTATATTTTGTGTAGGAAAAATTGATGTTAAAATACATTTGGAAAAGGGCAAAACAGCATAGCCTTCAGTGGCTTCACAGAGTTACAAAACAGCTGATCTGCTTCAAGTAGAGCTTTGGAAAGTATGAAGTCATGCTGAGGAGGGAACATGTTCGATTTCAAGATCTTAGGAAATATCTGATTGCAAAGCTAACTCCAGCCAAAATAAAATGGAAAGCTTTGACTGTGTAAGACTCACTACCTGAGAAAATTGACTACAATTTATTTATCTAAGCTATTGCCTGCAATATAGAACATCTATGTTTTAAATAAACTATATTATTTTGTAACCAATAGGCAAAATAAGTATTTTAGAGAATTATTCGTCTGGCGTATTTAACATCTTCTGAGAAAGACAGTTTTAGACCAGTACTTGGGAGCAAAGATCTAAAATTCCTACATGTATGATGTGGGACAGATTACTTGTGCCCTTAATTGTTACCATGCAAAGCAACACTACTTGGTTTTTAGTATTTTTGTAAAATGTGCTATGTGTTATCACCATTGTATTAAAGTGTGGTTTTGTTATTAGGATAAGTGTTTAAAATACAATTGTTTCATCTTATCTTTCATTTATATTTATTTTCTGTTCCTTATACATTTTTCAATGCCTTTTGTTTTGTGGAAAGTATTTAGCTTGCAAAGGTCATCAACTATGCCTCCTTTAGTTATAATGCCACTGTCCATTACCTGAATAAAAGAGATCAATTGTATTCTAAAATAGTCAGATCACCCCTTCTTTCTCGCACCATTGATCTCTTCATTACAAAGTACTTTTTCCCAAGTGCAGCTCCACAAACTGTCCTGATTTAATGAAAAGCTAGTAGGTGCATTATCATCCTGATTTTTAAATATACTGTTATTGGTACATTTGTATTTTAAAAAAAAAATTTTCAACTTAGGTTGCTGCTAGAAAAACTATTTGTGATTAAACTTATACTTACAGATACATTTATTATGTTTTCTGAGATGTTGAATATAGCTGTCTGAGAAAAGTTACAAAGCCATATGTGGCTTATATTCAATGTTAGGTAATTGGTTAAAAAAGAAATGTTATGGTTTGCTTTCTTTGATTGTAGCTGTGCCCTACCCAATGTTGCAGAAAAGCTCCTGAAGATGTTGGCTATAAAACTTCAGGAGTTTTTGAACATCCACATTTTTTCACTCAGTGAGCTGTTAAAACTCAAAGAACTAGTAAAGCTAAAAGGACAACCAACCACTGAGCATTATGGCATTATCTACCCTATTGCAACTTCAGATAAAAAATATCAGCTTCAGCTTCAGAGGAAATCATTCTGTTCAGAGGAAACTATACCTTCATGCTGTACATGCTTCTGTACTATTATAGCTTCAGCTACGATTAAAGGCTACTAGTCTGGAATCGTATGGCCGCTGAAAAGTTTTGGTTTGTAAATTTTGTCTGTAGCAAAGTATGTGACATATTTCATTGAAGATGGTCCAATTTTTGTGCCAACATCAAAATAAATTGAAATTGAAATTATTGCCAAATAAATATTAATAAAATTGGTAGATAGAACACTTCTGACAAACATTTTTAAAGAAAATAGTACCATTGGGATTTTAAATGTATAAATTCTTCCTTTATCTATAGTTTTCTGAAAATATAATTATATGAGTATTAAATGTTTATTCAAACTAGGTACAATTTTGGAAGTGAAGATATGATTTTGGTTTCTCTTTTCTAAAAAACTATATAATGACTACATTCCTTTTCTTCAATGAGGGATAGTTGGCTTAATCATAAAATTTGTATTTAAAATAAAACATTGAAAATCTTCTAAGGAAGTTTTTATTAATGACTTCTGACTTTGAAGAAGAAGCCTACTAAAGAAAATAGATAGAATGTATTTTTTTCAAAAAGCTCTAAATTGGAAATATGTTTTCCCTACATTTAAATGTTTGTAGGTGAACGTCATTTTCTGAAGGAAGAAATAGCAAAAATGACAGCAAAAAAATTGTGTTTTCTTCAATAAAGTCAGAAATATTTGCATCATATGCAACCCATATAGGCATTCATAACCATTTTGCGGAACACAATTTTAAAAAAATTGTATTTGACAGGATGCTGTGAATTCCAAATGTATGTTTATACAGATTATGCCAGAATGACACTTTTAAATATTAATTAGCTGTTCAAACATGTTGCATATCAAAGCACATCTGGTCTGTGGCAAAATGTGAAAAGAAATGGCACATCAGCTTTTAAGATACATTGATAGGGTCACATAGATCAGCTTGTTCCTCTCTCCACTCAGGGAGTTTCATCAGCATCTCACTTTTTGTGACATAATTTGCATTTTAGGAGACATAATAGCGTATGCTGACATGCCAACATTTTCTCAACAAAATGTTATCTGAGTGGTGGAGCAGAGCTTCAGGAGTGCAATATCTGGAGCTTTTCGTTCCTGTCCCCAGAGGCTTTAAACTTGCATCCTTATGAGAGTCTGACAGTTCTCAAGTTACGGACTACACAGGAACATGATGTCTTTCTGTTAAAACCATGCCATTGCACAGCCAGCAATGTGAGGCGCAAGGGGCAAAACTGAAGTCAAGGAAGAGAAGTTCTTGTACTTCCATTGGATAATGTAACTGTTCCCGTAGGAGATGGAAAAACTATGGTTTTCTTTCTGTTCCCACGATGACTTCTTTTTCTTTGTAGTGTGTTGATCCTTGCTGGATGCCAGGCACCCACCAAGGGCACTCCTCTACACAGCTGGACAGGGGACATAAAATATAGTGAAGGGTTCATGAGCTGAGATAAGGACAGAGAGAGGTCACTCACCAAATACCATCACGGGTAAATCAGGCTAAAATTAGAGATATTAGTTGAAGTTATTATTAACAAAATTGGAGCATGATAATGAGAAGTAAAATAAACCCGAAAACACCATCCTCCCACCCATTCCTTCTTCAAAGCTTGACCTCCTCCCCCAGCGGCACAGAGACACACAGAATGGGAGTTAGTGACCTGTGGCTTCTCCCACTGCTCAGGGACAGAAGTCATTCCCCTTCTCCACTGTGGCATACTTCCCACAGGAGACAGTTCTCTGTGAACTTATGACATGAGTCCATCTCATGAGCAACCTCTGTGAACTGCTGCAACGTGAGTCCACCCAATGCTCAACAGTCCTCCCAACACTGCTGCAAAGTGGGCCACTCTTCCATGGGATGCAGTCCTGCAGAAACAGCCTGCTCCAATGTGGGTCCCCCAAAGGGTTCACGAGTCCCACCAGGAAACCTGCTCCAGCGTGGGCTTCTCTCTCCATGGGTCTGCAGGCCCCTGCCAGGACCTTGCTCCAGCACAGGTCTCCTCCCACAGGGTCACAGCCTCCTCTCAGGCATCCACCTGCTCGGGTGTGGGTCTCTCCCCAGGCTGCAGGTGGGTCTCTGTATCTGCATGGACCTCCATGGGCTGCAGGGACACAGCTGCCTCACCATGGTCTGCACCATGGCTGCAGGGGAATCTCAGCTCCAGCGCCTGGAGCACCTCCTGCCCTTCCTTCTGCACTGATCTTGGAGTCTCCAGAGTTGTTCCTCTCACATATTCTCACCCCGCTTTTCTTTGGCCACAAATACATCTGTGCAATAACTTTTTTTCCCTTCTTAAATGTGTTATCACAGAGGTATTACCACCATTTCTAACTGGCCAAGCCTTCATCAGCAGCTTGTGTGTCTTTGGAGTCACCAGGGATTGGCTCTGCTGGACATGGAGAAAGCTTCTGGCAGCTTCTCACAGAGAACACTTCTGTATTCCCCTCATTGCCGAAGCTTGACCATGCAAACCCAATACAGTCTTACTCATCAAAAAGCAGTGCATAAAACCAAATGTTAGACACCTTTGTTGTAGACCAGATGAACCACATACTTATTGTCTAAGAGGTTAGGTGAAGGTGCCCTCTTTTACCCTACTCCACTTAATTTTATATAAACCACTTTCCAATATAAGGTCATGATATGTAGGTCCCTTAGATCAATTCCCATAATCCTTTCACTTCCTTAGGAGGTCTGGAGTTCTTTTCAGGACAGGTAAAACTTTTAAGTGAAGTCAGATCTTCATGCAATATGATATTGCTGTTTTACAGTGATTTTCAACTCTAGAAATCCTCATAATATATGGAACTGGAAAATGCATGGCACATAGGTAAAAGCATATCTGGAATAGGACTGCTACTGTGTAAATACTTTGGGGAAGTGGTAAAGGATAAAGCAGGTTTTGAGGTAATATCCTCCAAGATGTTTTGATACAAGCAGATAAATTTACAACAATGTCTTTATTACCCAGAAGTCAAAATTAGGTGCTGAGATACTAGAAATAAAAAAAACCTACCTTTAAATAGGTATTTCTTTTTAATTGATATTAACATGAAGTGCTAAGAAATTTATGTGAATTAACACAACCTTTTACTGATCATTCACTGAGATTATAACTATTTCCTTGTGGCAATAGCTAAAAATAGAGAAGCAAGAGTATTACTGGCAAGGAAAAAAACGCAAAAATAATAGTTTCCTTTACAAAATTCAGCAATATTAGCACATAGCAGAAAAACTTCAGATTCTCATAGCAGAAAAACTTCAGATTCTCATAGCTAATTAGCTACTACATTAATAACCCGTCCAACAGTAAATAAGAGAGGTTTTGAATTTGTCTATGTTTTATATTATTATAGTAAATTTTAGTTATCATGTTAAGGTTTGTGCCAAAGCTTTATTAAATCAGATTTGTGTTATCACTTAAATGCGTTTTTCTGCTTCATGAGTGCATTAAAGATCTGCTAGAGTAAGCGCTGATTGGCAACTTTTATAAGTTTTATATGTCTGTAAAAGATGAACAATGATGCCTGTAAAATTTGCCCTGCTTCCTATGCAATGTCGTTCCACAAATCTGAAAACATTTCGTAAATGCTTGGAAATAAATGGATAGTTGAAGAAATAATTCCTAATATCTTTGAAAATGCTGCTCTTAATATATTTCCTTCAGTGTACCTCCCTTCCTCATTTCTATAATATTCCAATTTTCTTTTCAACCAATTCCAAGAAAGATGAGACTGAATTCACGTTTTCTGAAAGATCAGTGATTGGTCAAGTGAATTATTGAGCTGTGCCCCAAATAAAGCTCCAGATTGTAGACATTTACAATGAAGTGACTGAATGTAGGGGCTTTATTTTTGCCCCAAGCTGGTTGGGTAGTGCCCACCTATAATGTCTGTGTGTGGGCAGCTGAACTGCATTCTGGGGAAATCCCCTGACCTAACTACAGACAGTTATGGCATGGTCCAGTTGCTGCAATTATGGTGTTTAATGCATTCTGAGATTCAATTTGCTTCTCCTTCTGCTGGTCCAGAAGTACACAGATCTCTCACAAGACTTATGCAATATACGCCAACCACAGTGGAGCTTTTGGATATCCTGACTTCTCAAAAGGTGTTTTTGTCTAGGTATAAGTCAGGTTTACAATCTTTTATCTGACTCAATGGAGATCAAGGGCTTAGTCCACTCTCAGGCCTGGAATGGGTTTTGCAGCTAAAGGCAGTGCTATAGGCTAAATGTTGAAGCCTATTCCTGCTGTCGTCTTTCCTAAAAAAATTCAGTCTGTGCAGTGAACAAATAGTAAATCTGAGGAATTACCCTTGGGGCAACAATCTCCCTACAAGTATGCATTTTTTATTTCCTGAGAGCTTTCTCTTGCCTTCTACCATCTTATGCCTGAACCTTTAAACTGAAATTAGAGGCAAAGGGGAGAACTTTAGAGCTCTTGACCATTGAAAAGTGTGTGTTGTCTGCATATTATTCAGATGAAGGACTATAAAAGAAGAACATACACTATATACTCTGCCATGTGGAGTGAAAGGCATTACCTAAGATGAACACAACTGATTAACTTTTTTCTTCCTTGGGCCTGCTTTTCTGCCACAACTGAATTTTTGCCTTAAGCATCAAATTTCATCATTCTTTCTGTTTCTCAAAAGTACTGCATTGAATAGTGAAAAATATTAGTTCAATGTATCTAAAAAGGCTTTGACAGAGGCAATGTGTTTTCAGGGGGTATAAGATAACAATATAAATGCTTCTTCCAATAAGCATTAAAAAGATGTTTGGAACAAGAGCAATTTCTCAGTTCAAATGAAATAGGTGGAATCTTTGAGAACTAGTAATGAGAAAGTAATTAGTTACTCAATAGCCCAAAAATTTTATTAACTCGTTATGTGTTGTGCCACATATGCTTACAAATGCAAAGAGAAAGTAATACCAGATTAAGAAGTCACAATTATGGTAGTAAAACACATTCTATTTGAGGAATTTTATTTCTGGCTATTAGAAAATTGAACACTCTTCTTCAATACTGTGGAGTATAAAACCACCTTTAATTCTGTGGTCACTGTTCTCAATGACAGTAAATTACTACTTGTACTTTTTTGAAAACAGATGTAGACACATTTTTTCTTTTTTTTTTTTTTAGTGAATAAGCTCCCTTTTTTTAAGAGTAGGTTGTTTTTAGGGCACTTTCTAAATGGCTGCAAATTGCAGTTAGAGAATGACACTCAGATGATTAATACGATATTTTCTGCCTATATTTATTGAATGTTTTGAAATGGGTGTTCCTGGTGGGAAAAGTGAAAGAAAACCTTATTTACACCATCAGGTTGAACTTCAGAGCTAGTTTCACTGTTAAGAAACTGAAGAAACACCATGAGTTTCTCTAAGGTATTAGTATTTTTTTTCTTCTACCACAAGGAATAATATTTTGAGGGCACATACTAATGTTAAAATATTTTTTTTTACTCCTAATATGGTGAATGTTCTGAGAACAGTCTAGGTGTTTCTGGAACAAAAATATTTACCATTCAGATTATTTGCTACCTATCTTGTGGTTAATGATTTGTTGCTTGATTTTTTTCTCCCTTAGATGCTTGGTTTGAAGAATTATGGTTGAAATGTATATTTTTTCTTCTCACTTTTTTCTTCTACTCAGGAACTAACTTGCAATATATCACAGCTGTCATTATAATGAGAGAAACATCATGATGCAGCAGAACTTAGTTAATTCAATTATATAGAAAATGCAGTGAAATTATTTTGATAGAAATGCACCTGCTGAGGCTGCCTGCTAGGCTAGTCCACAATTAGATACTGTGTAAAAAGTTATTAAAAAGTTCATTTAGACAATTTATCTCTCAAGTGTGTCAGGGGAATATTTCCCTGAAGAAAGGGTCAAAACTCAGGAGAAATGTTTATTTCAAAAGTAAAGATAAATTCTGCAGCCTTATGCTAGTAATGGTGAAAATACATACTGTCTTAAAAAGAAATTCAAGGATTTAAAAGATTTTGTAGATGGATGGGATCAAGCCACCCATGAACTATATAGCCTTGGTCCATAGGTCTAAGAAAAACATGAAAAAATTAGGATTTCTTAAAGAAAAATGAGAAGTTCAAATATATTAATATCTCTAATGAGCATTCCACTGAAACTGGATTGCATTGGTAGTAATAACACAATAACAAAAGGCAAAAGAAGCTTGCTATAGAAAATGCCCCAGAAAAATGAGTGAAGGCACATTCTGCTTTCTCTGAAGAGCCATACTGCTAGCATTTTGGAATCAGCTTCTCCACTACAGGACTACAAGGAAGAATAATGTATTTCCCTGTGTGAATGGTCTTTTGATGCAGCTCTCACTGCTCGTGGTTGGTTGTGTCACATCAACAACTGAGGTAACAGCTTATTGAGCTAACATGAAGCAAAAGCTTTCCATAAAAATATTCATACTTAAATTAGTTTATCATACTGTGCCCATTCGCTTCCCTGGAAAGGTAATAAATCACAAATGGAGCTTAGATCTTCATGACTGCTAGAATAATTACTCTATGATTTTTTTTATAGCTCATTTTGCTTGCAAATTATGACAGCTTTTCTCCTAAATGAGAGTGATTGGTATAACAATAGTACACATTTGTACAGTTCATATTTTGAGTTTAAGAATTGCTGATTATTTTAACCAATGTTTTATGAAACTGCCCTGTTTCACTAGTGGTTCTCAGGAGTGGGAAAAAGACACAAAAATAATTTGCTCTAGTGTGGTATTGTCAACTGCATGTTTTAAGTGAATTTTAATATTGTCACTGTAAAAACTGATTTGTACCTTTGGGTGTTGTCTTAAATTTGCAAGAGCATTTATCCATGAAGGAAATATCAGGAAGAAAATTGTATTTTCTTGGCGTTGAAGAATTCACTTCTTAAAGCAGGACAGCAGATGGCCAGTGTGCCATTAAGCATTACTCCTCTATAAATGCATATATAAAAATCTAGCAAAAAATATATACACGGAGCTCTTTAGTAACTTCCCCAAAATTATTATACTATCAACCAAAGAACGTTCTCATAGAAGACTTTCTAGATGGCATCTTTTCATCAAGTATATTAAATAAATGAATTAAAATATAGACATATATTGTAAAAATTTAGATATACTCTTAGAAAAAATATTCTTTGTATGTTGTTTATTTAAGAATAATTTTAATGTGGTACCCAAAAGGAAGACAACTGACAACTCAATATGTTGTCTGCAGAAATTGTGTGGTATTCAGAGCAGTCAAGAAAAAAAAATCTTGAATTGATTTATTTAGAGAATCTGGCTATGTGAGCATAAGATGGAGTCTGAGTTCATAAACTCTGCTCTGAAAGGCTTCTCAGAAGAATTTTGGTTCCAATTCAAAGCAAACATGGCAAGTAGTTGAACACCATATTTTTTTCTTTTTTTTTCCCCAGCTGTTGGCACAAAATGATGCTGGGCTTGTGAAAACTAATGAACTTCAGAGATTTTTGTCTTTGGGGACTCCAGTCATATAAGAAAATGTCATAATTTCTTAGCATGCCTATCATGTGATGTATTTCAAGCACTACCTGAGATTTGCAGTCCATTCATATCTGTAAAATATCAGGGTGTCCCATTTTCCTACATGTTTTATCAAATATTTTAGTTTACAATTAAAAATGAGAAATATCCATTATTTAGCCTTGTTTTGCAACAAATATGAAAGTGTACAAAACTGAAGAAGATTCAGGAACGCTGATGATAGGCTGAAAAGACTTATTTTCACATGGGAAAAATAGTGTATGACAGAATAATAGATTCATAGAATCATTTAATCTGGAAAATATCCTTAAGATCATCAAATTCAACCATTAGCTCAACACAGCCAAGCCCAACACAAAACCATGCCCACAAGTTCCCCATCTATCCATTTTTTAAATACCTTGAGGGAAGGTGACTCCATCACTTCTCTGGGCAGCCTGTTCCAACATTTCGGTGAAGAAATTTTTCCTAGTATCCAATGTGAACCACCCCTGTAGCAGCTTGAGGCCATTTTCCATCTTGTTCCATCTCATGCTATTGTGTATATGTATAGAAGACATTTGAGTAAATATTTGTGCATATACAGAGCTCAAAATTATTCTTTCACAATGATGAAGGAGACTCAAACTGGCCAATGAAAATAATTATGTAAATACTATTAATGATTAAATCATAGTTTCAATAATATGAATAAATCAATTAGACTTCATGGCTTTTTATAGCATAATATATGCCCCTGTGTTCATGAATAATTGATGTAAGCAACAACAATGATGACAAAAACAACAAACAAAGATAAATTATCCCATAATATATGTTGGTTAATTCCTGAAAAGGTTAAGAACATCAAATTTTCAAATATCATGACCTGACTTTAATGACCCAGTAACAGGCTGACATTTGCAGTACCATTTTTATGTAACAACACATCACATGCAAAGATCAGCAAGTGCAATGTAACCACTTATCTCAAAGGAGAAAAATAAGTAATAATGGTACAAGAGAGGTTAATAACAGGTACAGGTCCAGCCTGGCTTTTTTCAGTCTCTTTAGAAAATGAACTGGGAATTGCTGTCAACTTGATTGGAAAACGGAGAGGAGAAATAGATACATATGGGAGACATCAGTCAGAGTGGAGAAGACTGGTCTGTGTGAAGGTTGTTTGCAAGGTTACCTGTTCTGACGCAATGGAAAGCTGGAATTTGCATCTCAAAGCTTTGTTCCTTTCTCAACATAGTGTCACAGAAATTGTCCGCCCTGGGGTTTTAATTTCACAGATGTCTAAGCTCATTTAGAAATTAAAGTGCAATAATCTGTGATCCACACTGTATCTCACCATTCTGTTTTTTCCCGGCAAATGTTACATGGTGATTGTTTTGTTTGCACATCAGAACTGTACTCAGAGTCATAGGCTTGGGGTTTGGGTTTTGGTTTTTTTTGTCTAATACATCTGTGCTTTTATGCAAAGGTTAGATCATTACATACTTTTTATCTAATATTTCTGTTTTATTTTGGGGTAACTTCAGATTTCCCTTTTTTAAAAGTGTTTTATAATCATTACTATCCCTAATGACCATAGCTGGATGACAGATGCTTTATAAAGGTTTTAATTATCTCCTTTTTTTTTTTTTTTGTTAACTGAGATATCCTCTGTGGTATTGGCTCTCAGTTAAAGAAAAAAATCCATTTTACTGTTCAGTAGACTTTTCATCAGTTTAATTGTACTGTGAATCCTAGTAAAATAGTGTATTATTGATTTACTGAAGGAAATTATGTGATTAATTTTTATTTTACATATTGTTTATAGATTTCAGTAAAAATATATGCATGCTTATTGCAGATTGTGATTGGCAGGACTGAAGACAGAAATAAGCAAGCAATTCATTAGCCAAACTTGGGCAAATATTAGTATGTAACAATACGGCTGCAATCTCCCTACATTAGGAGCATAATTTAAAAAATAAATTAGAGATACAGTTTTTATATATAGGTGCCCCAGTTTCAAATATCCAAGGAAATAAAGAGTTTTTGGAAATTTCTCTTGGAAGTCTCTCAATTTTGCCTTTACAGGTCATGTGCAGCAGTTCTGGAGTGCCAAAAACTATCCTGCCAAACAGGAGACTTTCTTATTTAAAGCTAGTTTGAACAACCATCTCTTAGCTCTGGCACCACTTCATGGAGCAGACATGACCTCTTCAGTAATCTGGTCTGCCATTCAAACTACATAAACTGAAATTACATCCCCAAAACATAATACAGGTTGTGGAACTCCGTTAGAGTGCTCAATTGGCACACATCAGTTTCTGAAGTGTTTCCTGTCTCATAGAGTTGCACAAACAGACCTGATAAATTGTGGCACCCCAGGTCACCCCCTAATGTGTCCCTAGACACCAGAGGCCCTTCACATGTTTTAATATGGTCTTAAAAATAGTAGAAAATCAAAAATTACAGCATTATCTACAAGCATCCTAATTAGGCCTTTTAAACTGTGTCTGCTTGAATTAATTTCATTTCTTTCTCCTGTCTATGCTGTTTGTTGATAGCTGGCCAGACAACCTTATTAGATCAATGGAATTGCAATAAACTACAATACTAATTCAAAGCAACAGTGAAGAGCATTGTGTTTACTACTGATTTACAGTTAAATTAAAAAAGGTACGGATAGGGTAAAAAAAAAGGGATGTTCTGACTGAATTTTTATAGCCTTGTTATTGCTAGTAAATTGTCTACATCATTCTTGCATACCTGCAAATATAGTTTGCCTAATAAAACTTCTCCTTAAGAAAGAAAAATGAGTAGTACTTATACCCCTACAGTATGATTGTCATGAAACGCACCATATCAGAGGCAAATTGCCCCCAAGCCAGAGTATTCAGACACTCCATGATTTCCCCAGTATAAAGACCTGGAAGTTCTGCAGTTTTGGTTCTACAGCATAGCTGCAGGCAGGGTAGGAGAGTAGTAATAGAAGCGCTCCTTACATTTTGTGGTTGGTATTTTTCAAAGCAGTATCTAATTACCACAGAGAGTGGTATTCATCTCACTTGACTCCAGTCATCTGTATCTGATCCAATTACCCTTGAATATCTTTGGTAAGAAAAGGAATAAGCATTTCTAGGGCACATCTTATTCTCATATAGATATCTAGGGCTAATTTGAGGTCTTTAAAGGTATCTGAGATGCTTTAAGGCATCCAAAATTTAGGGTTTGGCATATGTTTGAAACTGCTTTTCTGATGCTTCAAAAAAAACCCCTAACCCCAGATATTATTGGTTCTGCAACAGAATTTTTCCCTTCTAACACATCAGTGGAAGACCATGTAGGATATCCTAGCCCAAATGTCAATAGACTTATTTAGGCATTTTAACTGAGTCTTGGAATGGAGGTGAATAATTTCCTAGTTGAGAACATTTCTCTCCATTCTCTAGGCAAGGAGCCTTTGGAGTCAGCTTGGATGCATATTTCATCCTATGAATCCTCCATGGAAGCTGCAAAATGACCTTCCTTAATGTTACTGGTTAGAGTTGACCTGGCATATGCAACTCCTCAGTTCCAGTCCTTGTATTCCTCAGTTACCTTTGCATTTCTCCCTGGGAGCTGATCAGGACTGTAAGAGCACCAAGGGCTGGACCACAACAGGAACCTTGAAAAGGACCAAGTACTAGAAAATTTCTGTAAGAAGTTTTGTAAAATGGTGATGTAGTGGTTCAGCAGGATAGTGACAGTAAAGGGCTAGAAAATAGCAATCTTATTCAGTGTGAAAAATAATATATGAGGCCACAACCTGATAATAACTTTAAAGGTTTTATTTTGAGCACCTTAGTTTTCCCGTGACCTGAGAGCTGTAAGACTCCTCAGAGCACAGTATTGTGTTAAAAAGGTTTTAATAAAGTTTTGAGCAATGGCTCCTGAAAGATATAGTGCTCTAAACTGCTATTGGAAATAGTGAAAGAAGATAGTGTCTCAGTGCTGTGAGAAATGAGCTTAACTTACCACAGGATACTCTTACAAACTGAAGAATTATTCTGTTTTCTCTCAAGAGATTTATTGCATTTGAAGACAGGAGATTCTCTGGGCATTAATGAAATACTGAGTACAGTTTTTGTATTCTTTGGATACTTATACTGCCTATAACAGTAAAATCTACTGTAAACTGAATAATTCATTCACTGCTCACTATGGCCAGGCAGGTGCTCAGATGTCTCCAGGAAAGCCTAGCTTCATCAGGCATCATGGTGACTTGGAAAGACAAACACCATCACTCAAAATGTCCCCTTTTTTCTTCTTCCCTCATCTTTATATGCTAAGCATGACACTATACGGTGTTAGATATTCCTTTCTGGGGATCAGATATTCCAGCTGGGGTCAGCTGTCCCAGCTGTGTTCCCTTCCAGTGCTCCCACAGACCCCCAGGCTGCTCATTGGTGGGTTTGGGGTGAAGAGCAGAAAAGTCCCTGACTCTGTGCAAGCACTGCTCAGCAATAGCTAAAACATTCCTGAGTTATCAACACTGTTTTCAGTACAAATCCGAAGCAGCCCCATGCCAGTTACTATGAAGAAAATTAGCTCTGTCCCACCCAAAACCAGCTTGTGTAAACCAGAAAGATAATAAGACATATGTAGCATAGCAGAGCCCTGAGGATGTGCTATCATTCATTTCGTCAGGACCAGATAAATATACAATGCAGCATGTTGGAATATATACATTCATATAGCTAATTCAGCAATTGAATAAGCAGAAAGTGCTGTGACAGAAATGCACATGTGATGGCACAGGGCTTAAATGGGAATAGATTACTAGAACAGCATTTGTCTATGTGTGTAACATAAAAATTGCATAAAGTACTGAATGCTAAGGGAAGCATTCCCCTGTATCAGAGTATGTATATGTACAGTGTATATATATTCTTCTATATATACAGGATATGTACATGTATCAGGTCTTGTTTCCACACACAAGATCTCACATAGATCCTAACAGCATGACAAGTTTATCCCAGTTTGTTAACAGAAGATTTCCATGAATAAGAACAACAGCCATCAAAGGCATTAATTGTAATTATCTCCATTGCTTATCCTTTGCTGCTCCACAGTCTCCAGATTTAAATTAACAAAAAAGCACAAAAACTTTCTACTTTGTACTTTCCAAGTACATTATGCAAGTTGACAATATTCCCCTCGTTTCTTTTCACGCACTGTAACAGAGGTCTCCGCAAAGATACATTTTAAATGATGCCTACCAGCACTTCAAAGCCATCTCTTGCGTGGTAGACCTAAGTTTAGCTTAATCAATGTTTGATGTAATGAAAATCTCTTGACAGAAGTTGATATGCTTAGAAATAAGTCTCTGATGCTTCATTATATATTCACATAAAGGTGAAATTTGTGGTGATTATGCACACCTCTGAAATGTGTCTCATTGGATTAGCAGCTGTAATTAGCATTCACTTTTATGAAAGTCAGCTTAATAATATTACTTTCCCTACCACAGGTAATATTCTTCTTGGTAATAATATTTTAGTCCATGAGCAAAAACAGAGAAAATAATATTGTTGTGCAGAAAAGCATGTATTGTATTTAATTTATCGCTCTTTTAAAAAGCCAAGAATTTCAATTTGCCTGAAAGCCTTTGCTGATCTAAATTAACTGTATATATATAAACACACATTTTTCCCAACACCACCCTAAATTGTTGAGTAGTAGGGAACAGTAAGTAGGGACCCCACAAGTAGAGAATCAGCTGGGGACACCGGGGTCAGTCAAAGGCTACCTTACATTCTACTCACAATGCATTGGTTTTGTAGTGAAAATTTTTATCCACCACCCCTACCGGTAGACTGGTAGTACCAGATTACTTTTCATTTGACTTTGTATGAAGTCCAATCTGAGGTAATAATTTGTATATTTCAAAATGTGGTTTTACAGAAGCTGTGTAGAACTATACTAAAAATACTTTATGTGATGCAGCCAGCACAATGCTGTTCTCAACCATTGCCTTATCTTGATGGTTTATAGCCATTTTGCAGTTAACCAACCCAAGCCATATTTATTTTTTGTTTCTCTTCAGTCCCTAACTATCTCAGTCAGTCTATACTATCGGTGATTTTCATCCAATTACTATTATTCATACATCAGAAACATCCAGTTATTCCTGGGAGAAATTCCAGTCCTTCTCTGTAGTGATAAGAATGTCACCTGTAGACCTCACATGAGGTCTAGGTCTAGGTCTAGGTCTAGGTCTTTGTGCCAAGGTCATTTAATCAAAAATATTTTCATATAATCATTTAATCAAAAATGTTTTCGGTCGTAAGAATGATTGCTGGGAGACTTAACCAAACAATTCCCTGTGGGCAAAGATTTGTACATATATGTCAACTAGCTGTCTTATTGATGTGTGATCTACCTGTTTAGACTGATCAAATGAAATTAATAAGAAAACTGGTAGTACTCATATTTCCAATAAACCATCAATAATAGATTTCTAATTAAGTCCCACTCTAGAATGAAAATTTGAGGCTATATTTAAATTGTCCTTTAAAAAATATTTTTCAGCATCATAACTTCATTGTGTCACAGAGAGTAGGTGAAAACAGAAATGCTGAGGGCTGTATGTACACATTTCTGCCTGTGTTCAAGAGCAATGGAGAACCAGATCAGATACACAGCAGTTAATTGCACAAATATATTGTGCTTTTTCTACATTTAAAAAGGGAAATATTAGCTATACTTATTTCAATGTGAAAATAATTTATTGTCTTTTTCCAGGGTTCCCATCGAACAAGTTTGTATTCAAATCTACACACTGGCGATGCTTTATAAACCTATTGATTTGTGTTATATCCCATACCAAAGTGTTTCCTGGAGTAAGGTGATTACACCTATTACTATGGTACTCCTAGATTAATCTCACATTTGAGACATTTTCATGAAAGCTCTATTAGAACAGGTGTTTTTTCTAGTCCCTCTACAGGCTTTAATCTTTTAGCAGATCTCATTCCTAATACAATGCTATAAAATTGTATCAACAATTAATCTGTTATAAAAAGCAGCTAATACAATTTGTCATACCAGTAAGTGTCACGACCCACTGGTAGGGGCTGTGATGTTCCTTATAAATTCTCATGAGGCTGAACAAAGACACCAGACCACCTGTCAGGGAAGTCTTATGTTTTATTGTATAGTCACCAAAAGTTTGGCAACCAGCCCATTATTTAGATTGAAAAGGTGTTGGCTTACAAGCCCTTAAATTTTTACAATAGACTTCCACAAGTGACTGATAGCAAGCCGTTTATTTTGTCCAGTACACTTCAAAAAGTTCTCAACTCCCACAACAAAATCCTCACAGTTCTGGCTCACAAGGCACACAGCGCACCATTGCACAAGCTCTCCACTCCCACCACAGAGTTCAATATGGAGCACGGAATAGAATATGATAGTTGTGCTTTGCTCAGGAAAAGCAAGGGAAAAACCCGAAGAATATCACCAGTCCTTAGATCCTGCATTGGTGCTGCTGCGTGGATGGTCCAGAGATGAGGCAAACAGTAAGACGAAGAAAGTGAAAGAGAAGAAAAGGAGAAAAGAGGAAAAAAAAAAAAAAAGCCAGAGATAAAAAAGCGCAAGGAAGCATCTTTTTAATCTGCATGTTTTTAAAGTTAACCCTCTTATGTAAATTAGACTTTTCACATGTCTTCTGTATCATGCAGAGCCTGCTCTTCTCCAGGAAATGAGTTGGGGGGGTGGGACTGAGCACGAGTCTCAAAGCAGAGCAGGAGGTTGGCTTGGAACAGCACTGCCCCACCTCCATGGGACCCTCATTTTGATCACCTTTCCTGTTGCAATACTCAGAAGTGTTTGAGACAAAACATGCTGAAGTCCTCTACAGTGAGTTGCTGCAGATATATAAGGGTGTGAGAAATAAGTAATATTTGACAGAAAACAAGCTATTTGTTTGTTTAAAGTAATTGTTTAGCCATTTTTGTCATATAAAGGCCAGAGGATTTTTCACTTTCCATAGGAATGTCATTTGTCTTGGTGAACTTCCTGTTATTTATCTTCTTTTTTATGTGCTGCTTTATTCTGTTGGCAAGTCAGGTATCACTCCATTGGACTGTACCTTTTGCCTAAAAAAATTATAAATCTCTGTTTAATGTAAGTTGCTGTTATAAGGATGTATCTCTAATTCATAAGCTGTTTAAAAGTCTGCACCCAAAAAGCAGTCTTGAAAGAGTAAAGCTTTAAGTAATGCTTATGAAATAACATTTAGGACAGTGTTCATCACTTTAGCTCAAACTCTAGAAATCCCTGTGCTCTGTGAACAAAAAAAAAAAAAAAGATTTATGGAGTGCTTAATCATACTGAATTGAGAAATAGTACTCTATGCCTTCTCTGTAAGGCATTTCTGGACCCCCTGGAACACCAATGTTCACCAAGGTGCATTTAGATTCCACATTACAGTTTCCATATGGAAAACCTCAGCTCTTATGATCTCTGTGAACAGCTTGTGTTACTCATCTCATTAGAAGCAAACAACTCTGATATGGCCGAGTTGTGAAAACACTGGTATTTCAATATCAGGCACAGAGGATCAGTTTCAGATTATGGTTTTAGGCAGAGTCAAAATGGGATCTGAATTTCAGTGTCTGATTCACACTATCAGTTGTTTAAATGTAAGGCCTTCTTAATACATGACTGTAGCATAATATAATACACTAATTAGATGACCATGTCATGTAACAGGCTTTTTTTTGCACTGCCAATGTTCAATCAGTTAAAATAACTGAGCTGCTGGAAATATATTTAGTATATGCTCACATTAATGTCAGTACAGTAAAAATAAGATAAAGTTATCCTTGTGTAAATCTGTCTGGTATTTTTCATTTTCAGAATCCAAAATGTTCTGTTTTCTACATTTCTGGGGTATCTTTTTTAGCATATTAATTTCCATATTTTTTGCTGGCTTTAAGGACATTTCCTTAATGCTTTTGTTTTGTGTCAAATGTTATTTATTTTATATATCCTTATTAGTAATAGCTTATTTCTAAATAATATAGTAGTGATGACTATATGATTTCATGTTCTCCCCGTACTGCTTTAGGAGTTGCAGAAATCATACTCCTATCAGGCATTGTTGACAGGGAAGAGACACTTGTCCTGCATGACTTCAAAAGAGCAGTGCACTTCAAAATCAGTGAAGTCCTAAACCAGTACACGGTAATATATATATAGGGTTTGGGGTTTTTTAAAAAAATTTTATGTACAGCTTATTCATAAATTTCTATGAAGACTTTTTTTCTATTAAAATGTACAATGACATTTATAGGAAGCATGGATTGAATGTCCTCCTTTTACTTTTTTTTCGTTTTACTGTTGCTTTCTGGTACAGAACAAGTTAAGGTGAAATTGACTTTCTGTCAGCTTAATAGCTATTAATGCATTGGATGCAGCGAAGCATCACCCAACATGATCCATCTTTAAAGGTAAAGTAGTTTTGCAGGAAGGTCACTATTTATTTATTCTCCATTCATTCGTTCATCTTTGAAGAGGAATCATTATGTAAACATTGAGCACATTTGTGAATTAAAAACAAAATTTTGTGGGTTCTCTGCTTTAAAGTTAAAACTGGTGAAATTCATAAAACTGCCAACAATATAGTAAGGCAATTTTAAAAAATTTTCTCTAGTGACTGATACTTTTAAATATTTTTTCAACATGGAATATTTCAATTCAATTAAATGAGTCCGTGGAGACATCTAATGATGCGCTTATTTAATTATATTCTTTAACAATTATATTTAGTGTCTGTAGATTTTCCCAAAGTAAAAGGGGTCTGAAATCTAACTTGGATCAACATGATTCAGTTGGCAATACAATAGTACTTTCAAGACAGACGCAGATTCTCAACATTTTGGAACAGTTTCAGAAGCAAAACCTTTATTAGGCCTTCAAACTGATTGCCGGCCAAATGCATTCCAGGTTCCAAAAGGCAAGGTTCAGCATGGCTTGCACTCTCACTAGGTCTGATGTAATCTAAGCAATAGAAGAAGAAAAACAACTATGACAGAAGGCTTTTGTGATATGATTTGTAATTTAATTTTTCAAGCACCTTCATTAATCCATATCGTAATTAATCCAAATTAAATTAATCCAGAAAGGTAGAAACAAACTTCAAGTTGGAATATAACAGCAGTGTTGCCTTTGGCTTGCAGCCTTTAAATGAAATTTCCTGCAAGCTTCTACTAAAAATAACCATTATTGTTAAAATCTCTTGTTTTGACTTAATCATAGACTTTCAGTCTTCCAGGTTAAATGCAAGCATATGTAAAATAGTTTGAGAAGGTTGAAAAGTCTGATTTGTCCTTGTTGAGATGACTTGAGCTATTTGGATTCATTTACTGGGTTTAGGCAAAAAATTGTAAGTTGTCTTAACATCTTTCCACAGAAAACATGGCAATATTCCTTTCTTTTTTCTGCAGACTGAATTCAGTAATCCCACTTCTCTGGTTTCAAATCCAGCTCAGTTTTCAAGTGCAGCTGTTCATCATAAAATGCTTGTTAATGGGCAACTGATATTGCCCAGTGGTTGACAAGATTATTGAAAAGTGTGTTGCAAGAGAAAACAGAGTTTTCAAATAAAACTTGTTCTCTTGCTATAGAATTCTCTGAGAAAAACCTTTTTTTCTCATAACTTCTAGAACATTTTAGATTACCCTCTTTTAGGACCATTAAGAGCTTTAATTTCTAATGCTACAGTGTAGTTAGTATTTTTTTCCTTAGTAAATAGATTTAAAGCTCTTTGTTTTAACCAAGCAGGACCTTCCCACAGTTTCTAGATGCTTTATCGCCACCACAGGAACTTCAGGGGAACAGCCATCAGCAATTGCCTTAGAAAGGATCATTCACTCTCTGTCTGAGCCTCCAATCTCTGTGTTTCAGTGGTATGTTCCTACTCTGCACCAAGGTCAAAGAGCTAGAAGATTGCTTTCACTCCCACATGCAAACTAGAAGGGTGCAGCAGCTGCACAGTTGCCTGTGCCTTTGGAAGTTGTTAGAATAATATTAGCAATATCCAACACGGAGCAGTGAGCTGCCGAAATGAGTTTATTAGAAATTTTGAGGACGGTGACAGGAGTGTTTGCAGCTCCTTTCCAGGGACCTGAGTCAGCAGATAATATATAACACTTATTCCTTGCCTTAGTGTAAGCATTTGAGCCTGTTCAAAGGAGGAGAGTAATATTTTATTTTAAAACAGTCTGAAAGAAGTAGGTGAGGCAAAAGGTACTGGAAGAACTCTTGTTTGCACACCAGGTGCTTGAGACGTGATACCAAAAGTCCAAAAGCTGCCCCTTCCAACCCTCAGGAGAGTGTCCTAGCCTCACTCTTTTGCCCTTTCTAAACTGTCTTCATTAGTAGACTTTGCTCCCATGACTGAGAAACTCAGCATTTTCCAACTAGAAGTTTCCCAGGTATTCCCAGCCGGTTCATTATTACAATGCTTCTTATACCAACCACTGTCTTTTTTTTCTGTAAGAAATAGCAGTCCACTACTACCAAGGGTTGAAGTTGCAAATGTTTCATAAAACCTTAATTTTCATGTTGTACTTAGAGCTTTTTAAATGTCAAGAGACATGATTTAATAACTTCTTAATACTTTTATCTTTGGTGTTTCTTTTTTTTAGTTACTACAGTAATAATAAATGATTTGCAGCAATGTAGTTAGGAAGACTTTTTCCTGTAAGCATTGCTCACTGAACTTCATAGTTTTTCAGCACATGAAAAAGATACTGAAAAAGGTTTGGTTACACTGTCTCATTTTGACTGGTTTAAACCCAGTTTCTGACTCCCTCTATGCGCACTTAGGCTAGGGAAGAAAGAGAGGGAAGACACATGGCAGTCTTTCATTTAACAGTGAAAATTTAGCAGTGGTTCAATTTCCCTTTAATCAAGAAATTCCATCAGTCTACTTTTTAGTACTTCACACAATATAACCAATTGCTGTGATACTGCATTGCAAATTGATGCATTATTTTTCATTCCTATATATTGTATCTTATCATATATGGCCTTACTACAGTTTTAGGGTTTTTCTTCAATACTTGTTCTAAACTTTGAAAAATGTAAGAGCTTCATTCTCTTCTTATGCTGAGAGAGTATTTTTAACCATTATTTTAACCTGTTAAACCTTATTATAGCTTTCTTTCCTCATCAGAACTCTTAATTTAACAAGTTGTGACTTTCATAACCTGTTTGCCTCTACTTGCAGATAACTTTACCTTGCCAGAAAGAGCAAAAATAACTCTGTAATGAAGTCCCAGAAATTCAACCAAAATCCTTAGATTTTAGACATTGATGAAATAGAAGTTTCATACTGAACAGTTGTAGAAGAACAAGGGAGAAGAAATATTTCTCATTTGTTAAAGACGGAAAATATCAAAAACAAAGAAAAAAAATGTGTGTTTATGTGAGATAAACAGAGCACACTGAGCTAAATAATGTTTGAACAAACAAACCAGTTTAAAGGGAATCCAAAGTAAAATATTAAAACAAAATCTGGAGTAGTCATACATTTATAAACAGTTTTGTTTCCTATAAAAGATACATATAGAAGTTGAAGTACAGGGTTTCCTCAATATAAGATGTTAAACTATTTTTGAACATAAACTTCCATTCTGTGTGAACTCTAAGTGTTTTCAATTTGCCATCTAAATGGCTGAAAAATATTTCTTTCCAAAGCCTTTCCTGCTTTTTTGGTGTCTAATTGACTTTTATTTTATATTTCAAATAATGAAATAGCACATTAAATGCAGGGAAAAGAATGTCCAGACTTCTTACATCACAATTTCCTTTGGAGAGATGCAGTTAACAAGTGAGTTAAGACCAAATACATACGAAATAAATCAAAGACCTCATTTCCACAGATGAAACTGCAATATAACCATTAATGGTACCAGAATTGTCATTGTAAACAAATGATTTTCTCTTTTCATTTACCATTCTTTCCACATCTTTATAGATGTCATAGCAATTATCAGTGTCCTGAATATAGCTATTAAAGACTATCCTGGTTTTTCATGTTTTTGAAACCCCAGGAGCACATATAAATCTGTAGTGCTTGTTTGGCATTAAAATAATGACTTTTGTATGTTCAGAACATATCTAGTTAAAAATGGGATGCTAGGGATTTACCCTTTCTTAAATGAATTTCCGTGTATTAAAAAGTGATCCTAGCTGCTCCTCGACATTCTGCTGCCCAGCCCAGAGAACCACACCAGGCTTGTTTTACTGAAACTGCCAATTTGTCTCACTTTGAGTTACAGTTCCTTAGTAGATGGAAATATTAAGCTTTCATTCCAATGTAATTAGCTATACTCTTCATCAGAAAAGTGTTTCTCCACGACAAGGCTGCATAGAGTAAATGAACTTCATTACATCTAAATGCGAATCATTTAGACTTTTTCTTGCTGAGAATCAAAGCAATTCCTTCCAGGTATGAGGGAAGGCTGGTATCTCATGGAATTATTTCCTTCTCCAAAATGTTATCAGGAACAGAGCTTTGACGACTTCATAATACAGTCAAAAATTTAGCAGGTTCACTTTTTTAGGGATGAAGAAGTGCTATAAAATATGAAAAAACCCAAATACGTAAATTGACTTAAATATGAGCATTCACTAAATATTTTGTCTGTAATATGGCACATTTGGTTTGCCTTAATCTCTGTAGACCTGCTTTCAGGAAGGCAGGTAAATTTGGTATATGTGTTTTTTCTAGCTAGATTTCCTCCTTTAGGATTTCCTCCATATTACCACTAAATTGTGTTGCATGTGTTAGCTTGGTTATTGAAAAGAGTGTGGAAGCATACTCTTTAATACATTTTTCCCTCTCATAAACATTTTATTAGGGTTGTAATGAGTAACAGCTTGAGTGCTGTAAGAAGCTTTTCCTTGTGTATTGACCCTTGCCACACATGGAACCACATTGTCTTGAATCCCTCTTTAATCAGAGGAAAGGTCTCCTCATCCAGTCATTCACCAAATAATTATATGTGATCAGCAGCCAGATTAGCCTGAAGCCAGAGCTCCAGTTTCTCTAGAGGCTGCCACTCACACATGCACACACACAAGCCCCAAGCCCCAAACCAGCCCGAACTCATTTTAAGTGTTGAAGATAAAATGAGAAATTGAAGTTGTGGGATGCTAGTTCTACTTGTTAGTAATGGAGGGAAGGAATAAACCTGGTTCCCTTAAAGCCGATATGACCTGCGCAATGGATAACTAAATTTCCCTTGGGTCCCAACCCATTCATTGTATTTACTTTCTAGTAGCACCAACCCTTTGAGCACCTACCAGGCAGCATCTACCTCAGTGCCCCAGAAGCGTTCTGGGAACCAATTTTCAATCATTACCTAGGAGTGCTGATGTAACCTGAACCTTTTCAGTCCAGGTTAGGTGAGGATCCCCAGTGCATCACCAAAATATCTGCTACAGTAATTACAGCAGAGACACCCGGAGAAGAGTCCATGTCTTGAGCTGCTAGAGTATTAATAAGCACAAAGACTGTTTGAAATCAACAACAGCTTTAAACTGAAAGAGGGTAGGTTTAGACTCGATATTAGGAAGAAATTATTTATTATAAGGGTGGTGAGAGACTAGAACAGGTTCTCCAAAAACCTCTCCAGATGTACAAAAAAGCTCTAGACTCCCATCTCCCCCATCCCTTTTCAAGGTCACGTTGGGCAGGGAGTTGAGCAACCTGGTCTAGTGGAAAGTGCCCCTGCCCCTGTCAGGGGGTTGGAATGAGATGATCTTTAACGCCCCTTCCAACCCAAACCATTCTATGGGTCTAATCTGATATACGGAAACACCAGCTTTAATAAATAATTGTCATTATGGAGGAACACATCTCTTCATTTACAACTTTAGTGGAAAAACCCAAGCACTGTAGCTGTAGCTTTGCTAAAACCAAACGACACTTTACACAAGGTCACCATGTTTAAAGATAGATTATATTTTGGGAATTTGCCACATATTATATAAACCTTTATCTGGAGCTTGTGGTATTCTATTTGTGTCTTTTGCAGTGCCTTTATTGTTATTTATCTTCTTTCATTTTAAAATAGGATATTTAAATTTCAGAATTTCATAGAATGTGTAGCTTTCATGAGATATGTTTTTCCTTTAAAAGGCATTTTCTTTTCTTCTTTTTCTAAATGGAAACATATTTTTTCCACTGCTGTTATAGTTCTACACAAAACTGATTCGCACTAAAAATAAATGTTCAATAAAAAAGAGATATAAATAAAACAATGCTTCTCATTATGAATGAAATGGAAACGTTTATTTCTGACCTGTTATATAGGTTTGCTGGCCAAGTGGTTATTGACAAAGCAGTCAATTTCTTCTTTTCGAAAGTGTAAGTCTTTTAGATATTAACAAATAAATCAGTATTCACTCCCAGGAACCCTTCTGTGGTTGGTTTCTCATGTTGTATGGGTCTAGGGCCTGTGAAAAGTGTTGCTTATTTCACTCTCTTGGCCTTTTTAATTTAACTTGGAATTCTCTTTGAACACTCTCCCATGGTAAGTGATTTGAGTTACAATCAAGTCTCAACAGCTAGACAGAGAAATCTGCATGCTCAGAGTATGAGGGGCAATTCAAGGACACCTGGTTTGTGAGCCCAGCTTGTGCATGGGCTGCTCAGGATAAAGAACCGTATAAAGTAATAAATTAAGCAGCCAGATACACAAACTAAGTACCAGGACATAACAGAGACACTGGAAAAATCCAGAGCTCTCAGGTCACTGCCTGATAGGCCTTAGAAGGTGTAAACCAAAGCCTTGAGGACGTCCAACCACAACTTTTGAACTGGTAAAAAGCAGTCTCATAAAAACCTGTCCTGGGATATTAGATTGAACAAAATTTTACTATGGAATGTTTATGGGAAAGGCCAAAGGCAAGGTAAAGGAGTGGTTAAGGTAGACTGAGGACAATAAATGTGGGAGGAGAGGGGATAAAGGTGTCCACATGCATGTAAACAAACTGCTGATTGATGTTTTTTTCTGGCCAGTCTGTCTTCATATTGAACTCTATTTCTAACTTTTTTCCTGTGTGTGATAATAGCAAACTTCAAGCCAGAGTAGATGTTGATTAGGCTAAGAGGTTTGCGCTGTTATCATAACTTTAGCAAATAAGCAGTGAAGCACACAGTATGACAGTTGAGTCAGAAATCATTATCTCTTCAAAATAATTTTGATTATTATTTGTTGGAAGGAAGAGTTTAAAAATAGTTTCTGAAGTTGAGCAATGATCAAAATTATTTTTGTAGGTGTGCTTTAATTCTCTACTTCACTGAAGTCCCATTTACCCCGTTTCAATATCTGTAAGAGAATCAGACCTCACATGTCTAGAACAGTTTCAGAAGACCATCAGTTCCTTTTCTGCCCCTTCTGATTCCTTTCCTTTTCTAATATTAAAGTCCATGTGAGGTGCTGGTTGTGAAAAAAGTAAAATGAAGTTACAATCTTATATTCAACGTATTGCATGTGACTGGGAAAATGGAGTTCCAAGAAGTGTCATCACAGCCATCGTGGTACAGTGACGGATGCGCAAGGAACAGCAGAGAGGGGTTTTCTCGAAATGGTGGCTCACTTGGATATAGCCTCTGAATTTGCAATTGCAAGTCTTTGAAGCTCTCTCCTACATTCAGGTAGCTATGTTCTCTGGCCCTTCTCTTCTTCATTGAAAAGGCAGACTTATGGTCCTTACACTGCCAAAATGCTGTGTAGTGACTGTGGATATGGCAGTTTTTCAAGAGTAGGTACCTGAGTTTTGTCTCAGCCTGAATCAGGACTGAGTTGGCAACTCCTGCTATAGGTTAGGGTGGAGTGGGTGGGAGCTGCCTTTTTTTCCCCATTGAAGCCAAACCTCTTTGCATACAGGAAGCTCAGATTCACAACATCCTGGAGAAAGCTTCATGAGGCAATATATTTCTGCAGCTGGGAATTAGAACTCCTGGCTATGCCTGACAAGACCTAATGTTTTCACCACTATTCCTTTGCTCATTTTATAAAATTTGAATGTTAAGAAGAGTTTAGTCTATAAACCTCTAAAATAATTCATAATCATTAGTTTAGGACCATGACCCTAGTTTGACATTTTTGGATAATCACGGAATCACAGAATTTTAATGGAAAAAGGAAAAGATCGTAGTGCAAAGATGGAACAATTTTTACGTTGCAGTAATATCAGCACTGTCTGAATGAATGATGATAGCTTATTAATATCCAGTACACTTCAGCATAATACTAGGCTAAAGAATGCAGTACATCTTAAGCTGAACTCCAGAAGGGATAAATACTTGTGATATATTATCAAGCACAGCAAGAGAAAGTTAACAATGTAAAAATAGTAATTGCTTCTGTGCAAAGAGACAGGCAATAAGTAATTTTCTAGGCTTTACAATTAGAGATAGCTTGCGAAATTACACTTCTTCCTTCACTTCTACAACTTGTCCTAACAGTCAAGATAAAATCCCTAAGGAAACATGTAGACTTGAAGAAAGTATTTCCCTGAACAATTCTCTTTGCTCTGTCATTCTTTTTTATTGTTGTAACCTCAGGGTCTTTTGACTTATACATCAATGAATATTTAAAAGACTTTCAGGCTAAAAAGGACCCATGAACTGCACATTTTGGTTTTTAAAAAGGTAATTTTGAATTAAATTAAAAGTACTTCTTTTTAGATTGTGAAACTGTACAGGTAAAAAGAATAGTTTATATTCTTTTATTGTGGTCATCGACCTGATGAACATCACTGACTGCATGTAACCACAAAGATGATGGAAAGCTTTGCAACAATCCCCTGTTTATAAGCCTAAACATGATAAGGAAGAGTGGGAGACTTCTGGTCTATTTGCCACCCTCATCTTTGGTGCTGTAGCAGATCTTCTGGTTCTTTAGTGTCCCTGGTACAGGCACCACCTGCACCAGGGAAAAGTAGTAGTAGTAGTAGTAGTAGTAGTAGTCGTAGTAGTAGTAGTAGTTGCAGTAGAAGCAACACTGAAAACTCTGCTCAAGTCTAGGCAGTTGTGTCATGCACATTGCATTTGTCAGCTAATAACACCCATTTCATTGGCTGATAGTATTTAATGCACTCTGCTCCTAAGTGTCCTGCTAAGCTCTCACAGGTCATGAAATCATAGAATCATTAAGGTTGTAAAAGACCTCCAAGATTATCAAGTCAAACGATTGAAACTCTTACATTCTGAAGATCTAATCATGACACTAAGTACAACTCAATCACTGGGAGACTGAAGCTCACTGCTCCCAGGCAGTTATAGAACTGTCAGATTTTTCTTGAGGTGCTAATATTCTCAGGAGTAGTAGCAAGTACATGTTAATGCTGCATAAGTTAATTGCCCTAATGCAGATGTCTACTGAATGAAATTCCATTTAAAAAATGTCCCAAGGTGAAAAATCCATCATTTTGTGAACTGATTTAGCATATTGAGTTATCATGAAATATCACTTCCTAAACAGGATTTTAAGGGAGTTAAATTTGAAATTAAAATAGTATTCTGTGATTAAGTTTAGAACCCACTGTACAGTTATCTCTCTCAATATAGATATAGATACAGATGTAGATATCTATAAAAACATATGCATATATATGTAAATACATAGTTATAAAAGAATTTTTAGTATGTCAGCCCTCTTTCCCATCTTACTTATAACTCTCGGAGGTTACTGTTAGTCCTTAAAAGTAGGTCACCAAATTTTCCAACATTTTACTTCTCAAGTACACTCTTTAGTTTAAGCAAAGTAAAAATCACCAGGTTGGTAAAATTCAACTTTTTGTGTCTCCAAACAGAATAATATAAAACTAGGTGGGAGAAAACACTTCGTTGCATACAGCTCACAGATGTTCAGTAACATACAGGATAGATATGTTCTGAGTTTATTGAATTAGGAGATAAAACTTGTAAGCCATTGCAACAGAGGGAATATTTTTATTCATCTTGTTTGAATCTGATCAGCAGAATATCTGCCAGATATTGAAAGAATTGTTTTTAAAAAAGCAGAAATAAAACACTCTAATCCTTAGGGTGCCATAAAAAAAGTTCTGAATATATCTGTTAATGTTCTGGACACATAATACAAAGGGGATTACTTTTTTTCTAATACATAATAAAAAAGAAAAAAGAAATAGAATGAAATTAAGAAGAAGCAGGTGAGGTAATAAAATCAAGACACACGAAATTATTTCCTTATCTCTTGGGAAAGCACTGGAACCCTAAAGAATAACACTATTATTTTATAACTGCTGCATTTTGATTCCACGTGTATTTTAAGAATGCATTTTCAAAACCAGGAACAAGTACTTAGGTAATCTGTCATCTGCAGTAGTTTTAAAAAATGTATCAATAAATGAGAAAAAACGTACCAAGGATGTGCTTTATTACCTGAAAGTTATGTATTTGTTGCAACTTATTGCTCTTAAGATCACTTTTTCTAAACCAGGGAATTAATTCTTTCATGCCTGCATTTTTTGGCTCTTTTTTTCCCCCCCTCAATAGTAGTAGTTCTTACATTTGTGTTGTCTTAACAAACAACTGGAAGTAGGTACTGCTTTGTTCTCAGTGGATACTGAAAGTCCCCCCAGTCTTTTTGGAAGTTCCCTATCAAAAGAGGCCAGGAAATTGACCTTATTCTCAGTCCTCCAACAACAAGATGCAATGCAAGAAGTGAAAAAGTGTCATAGGAGGTAGGATCCCACAACTCAGGTATGCCCAGCTGTAACTGGGAGTTGTTGACATACTACCATAGAAGTTCATGGTGTTATAACTGCAAAGAATACTATTTTCTAACAATTCATTTTTTACAGAAATATACCACAATTATTCTAACAAAAAAGCACTCTACCACATGTACATACAAAGCTAAGCTAAAGCTAAAACTGGCAATAACCAGCTCTAGTTGCCTTGAGGGCTGCTAGCAAGGAGAGGACTCCATTTGGACCCTGTATGGCTGCAGAGTCTGAGGGCTGTGTCATATTTTGTACTTGGTTTCTAACACTGAAGTCAAAGTGATGGAAAAAGTCACATTACATTTTTCTCACTGTTTAATCACTTGTAATTCATATCTTTAAAACTACCTTGCAATTCTTAACTTTTTGAAGTACAAAAATCATGCAAAACACTGTTTGATTTGTTTTCTTTCTTATATATGACCTGTAAGATTTACATTACAAATGGTTAATAGATTTTATTTTTGTAAACTCTATATTTTGGCTTATTTGTGAGAGAGTGAATAAGAAAACTTTTGTTTATTTCAGAAAAAAATAATGGTCTGGTAGGAAACTCCTTTCTTTTCCCACCTCCCCCTGAATCTGATGAAAAGGGCAAAGTGTTGAAATAGCATCCAGACATCTCTTGCCAATGGATGCTTTAGTAACATTTTGATCAATGTGTCTGCCTCTTCATCCAGGAGCCATAGGAGGCAGGAAATTGATAATTGGTGATGCAGTTCAAAAGATCACATGAAACTCTCTGTCATAGCCAAATAAGCACTTTCTGTTCTACCGCTGCCATGAGATTTGCTTTAGACATACCTTCTTAAACTAAATTGTAAAAGGCTTTTTTTTTTTTTGGCTTTTTTTCTGTTTTCAGATAGAAATATTTTTCCTGTGTTTGGCCTTGTCCTCTATTGTTTCTCTGGTAGATCTGCTATGTGATAAGCTGGTCACTTTCCAGACAGTGAAGCACCATGGATACACATTAGTCCATAAACCTTAATTTACAGGCATTTCCTTAGAAGTGCTGTTGATGTTTATTTGTTATTGACACAACATGTCTGCTTTAGTTATGAACAATTAATGCTGTAACTGCTCAAGTCCTGCACCTAATCATTGCAGTTATTTCTTTCTCTTAGATCTCAAATTTTCCCTTAACAATATTTTTCACACATAAGCCCTGAGTAGACTAGTATTAAATTGCTGCACTGTTTACTCTTGATGTTTTGTTCTACTTAGTGGAATTATAAATAGTTAATAAATCTTTCATTAACTAGAACTATTTTCCATGAATAAAAAGCTCACTTTATATAAAAGTATACAATTTTGGAATTTCTTCTTGCATTACACTCAGCTGGTTATTTGAAGAAATGAGATTAGCTAATGTGATTTAAATAAGGAATCAGTCTTGGTTACGTTAACCTAGTGGATGTTTTTTATTTTGGGGTTTTTTTTGTTAAGCTGGGGGTTTTTTTTTGTTTGGTTTGGTTTTGGTTTTCTAAGTTGTGCTCTGAAGAATCAAAAGATTAGTTAAAATTTCTTAGAGACTGAGTGGTAATGGAAGGTGTTTTAATGACAATCATTGTCTTAAGTTATCTAGTACACAGGGTATTCACATGGAGCACCTTCTAATGTTCAGGTCCCGGTTCAAGACACTGAGTATGCATGTGTGTGTAAAAGTACTTAAATATGACTCATACAATCAAAAGCCTTACATTCTTACTTCTCTGCCTACGCCTGCACCTAGACCTAGACCTAGGCCTATTTTACTCTAGAAAATTACATTACTGGTTTATTTTTCACTGTTCTATTTAAAATTATAATAAATTTAATGTTCCTTAAGTAACTGAAATGTAGCATCAGTGTAGTCATTAACTGATGCAAATTTGTTGGAGTACTGCACCGGTGATGCTGCTATCTTTTCCTCAAAGACAACGGAGAAAAGCACAGACAGTTACTGACTTGGGGATGAAGAAAAACGATCTATGCTAAAAACATTTTTGTGCTGGTACGTTGAATCATAGAAACATAGAATAGCCTGAGTTGGAAGGGACCCATAAGGACCATTGAGTCCAACTCTTAGCTCTGCACAGAACAGCCTCAAGAATCACACTGTGTGTCCAAGAGCATTGTCCAAACACTTGAACTCTGTCAGGCTGAGGCTGTGACCACTTCCCTGGGGAGCCTGTTCCAGTGCCAAACCATCCTCTGGGTGAAGAACCTTTCCCTGATATTCAACCTAAACCTCCTTTGAGCTTCATACTATTTCCTCCAGTCCTGTCACTGGTCATGGTTAAATATTAGCTGGGCAACATGGAAGACAAAGAACTTCCCTAGGAATTAAGTCCATAGCAGTATGAGTTTGTATACGCATATTTCAAAATTACTTCCAGACAATCATTGGATTTAGCAGTCTCACATCAGGAAACATAGCACTAGAAATCAGCCATGGAAACTCCGAGTGGTTTTGTCTACAGAGCAAACCTAGGTGTTCATTTTAGAACAGATAGTTATATTTGGAAATGAATGCCCTCCTGTGCTGCTCAGTTATTTCAGCATTTCTTCCTAGAGTTATGTTGTGCTCTTATACTTGGGTAGAATTGCTTTCCCTGTCTGTTTCATTCCTTTCAGAGTCATATAGGCTTGCTCTGCAGTCATAGGGAAGAAACAGACCCTTTCAGAGGGTGATTATTCCTCCCAATTATTTTAGATATTTATCTTCAGATTGGATGAATCACACTCTGAAGGTGTATCTCTGTCTTTTTATAAATTTAAAAAGCCCAATGATGGTTTAAAATAGGTTAATAATTCAGCAGCTAAATACATTTGGGATTAATTCTGGTGAAGATAAAATAAGCCCAGATAAGGTTCATTATATCTAACACCGGTTTGCAACCTTGTTGTTACTTGCAGATGGAAAGATTACTTGGGCCACCACATGTCAGGTGGAAGTCAAAATGAACCCACAGACTATATTCTGCAAAAAAAAGTGAATTAAAAAAAAAAATCATAGCTATCAATAAATGTTGTCATTAGAGTTCTAGTGATGATTAAAATATATAAATTTTCCAGCTTCATTAGGTGAAAAGATGAAGTCATCTTTCATTTAAAATCTGATTGCAAGGACCTTTCTAAGAAGCAGAAACGTTTTTTAAAATATTATATCTAGTACCTATTTCTGTTGTATCACAGATACTTATAACAGTACTGTCTGATTCCTTTAGATTTCAAATTTCTCAGCTTGCAACAACAGTTTTATACCCAGTTCTAAAAATTTATGGTCAACTGTTATTTTTTTGAGGCATGGGAAAAAATAGCAAGCTTTTGTTATGACCCTGGCCTCTTCATTGCTGCATTTGAGTATTTTTTCCAGTGCACATTTTTTTGAGGACAACTTCTCCTGTGAATTGCAAGATTTTTTTACTTTTAATTTGATATAAGAATATTTATATCTCCACAGTTCTCTTTGTGGTGGTGCGAAATTTGAAATATATAAATACGCCTTTAAAATACACAAACCTAGTTATGTTGCTATATTGAATATATATTTATCATATTTTAAAGTGACACTTCAAAAAAAGTCAAGTTCACTAACCCATATAGTTTTGTCAAGTGATCATTCATCACATTTTCTATAGATGCACGTCCAAGAGCTTGGTCACAAAACTAAGCTGTGAAATAGAAGGTGAGCAGGAACCACACTGCAACCTTCACCAGGAAATTAAGGTGCAAAACCATGACATTTAAAAGCAAAGTATAAAGAATAATTATTTTAAAACAATTCCTGGATTTTGAGGGAGTGCTTACCAAGGAATCAAGTATGAATGGCACATGGAAGGGGCAGAAATGTGAGCTATGCTCTGACAGCAGTAATTGTGTGAATTATATAGGCAAGTATATACTACAGAGAGAGACTGATTTATACTGGGATCCTGATGAGCTAAGAATAGTCTCCTTCAGTTGGAAACACCTACTCTTCCCACTGAATCTACAAGGAATCTAAGGAAAATGCTAGCATAATGACTTACTTTTTGACAGCTACATTTATCTAAGGTATGTCCTATCAAAGATAAGTAACATATAAGGTTTTCTGAAGATGAAAGAAGGCTATAAATGTGTTCACCTATCACTCAGTTACATAAATAATGACTTTCCCTTCCCACTTTGGCCTCCACTTCACTATTCTTGCTCAGTTTTTAAATCCCTCAGAATGTCTCAAACTAAGTGTTTATTAATAACTATGCAAAGTGTGTGTTGATTCTTTTTCTTCTTATCCCTCCTTGACATGGAGTAGCATGGATTTGCCCAGAAAGCACTTGTCACTCATCTTTAAACAGAGAAAAAAGCAAGATCATTTGGAGCAGTGTCACAAAAATCCCATGTCCAGAGTCAAAAAGAAGCATCATGAGACAAGGGTATAGAGGTTGCTAGATAAATTGGTTGTTTCCTTAACAGTTTTCATTCACATTATGTTTTTTATAACAGGTCTTTTTAACAAGGTTTCTTTTTGAATAAAGTACTCATGGTATTAGAGTCAAAAGGACTTCCTTCCTGACTTCCTTCCTTCCTTCCCTCCTTCCCTCCTTCCCTCCTCCCCTCCTTCCCTCCTCCCTCCCTCCCTCCCTCCCTCTCTCCCTTCCTCCCTTCCTCCCTTCCTCCTTTCCACCATCCTTATATCAATCCATTCATTTTTCTTGGTTTTGCTCTTCTGATTCTCTTCCCCATCCTGCTGGGTACAGGAAGACT
The DNA here is from genome assembly GCA_013397895.1 of Origma solitaria. Lineage (NCBI taxonomy): Eukaryota > Metazoa > Chordata > Aves > Passeriformes > Acanthizidae > Origma > Origma solitaria. The sequence continues at coordinate 416,836 of VZRL01004026.1, forward strand.
GAGCAAGCTGGCCAGGGTCAACCCACCCCACTCAATGAAGATCAGCAGTGTAGAGTGGTATTTAGTTTACCTGAATGTGCCATTTGAGATTCCTTAAAGTATCGTACCTGGACCTGCTACTTCTCTAGAGGAGTATGCCATACCTCTACTGTCGTGTCTATCACACCGTGATTTCCTTACCCATTCCCCCTCTTCCTGTGATGTTGGGGCTTTTTTTGGTGGAACATAAGAAAATATTAACAGGTTAGCACAGCAGAGTATGGAAAGCTACTCCTCCATCTCTAAAATAGGTCACCTGAACATGAAGTCTTTGGAATTCTTTGAGCCAATGGGCCTGAGGTTGTGGTCCAGTGCCAGACCTCAGATATGAAAAAGAAGCTATGGTGACAGTCAAGCATGGCAAATTACACAGTGTGCCTCCATTAAAGAAATTGAATAGATCCCCAGATGCCCTTTGGCTGTGATAGATGTACAGATAATTAGTGTATAGTCAACCTCCAGGCACTTAGATGTTGAATGCACAGAATTGAATCTAACCTTGTACATGCTCACCATTCATCTAGGACAAAGAACTGGCTTTGGGTTGCTTTTCATTATTTAATATTAGTTTTAAGGAGAGAACAGCTAGAATTAAGTAACTGTGAGGTTTAAAAACTACTTTGCTAAGGCCTCTACAAGGAGAAACTTATAACAATCTTTTTTCATTGTGTGCTGATATATGACAATATATACAGCATTATAAATTGGGGAAAAAAGCCTGCAGAGGATGACATGATAACTATGCGTATTTTATCTCCATAATCTATGTCTGTTCTCTAGGACACAGTGATTTTAAATTAATACATTAGAATTTACTACTAAGTTTCATAACGGAAGACTATTCAAAGCATCTGCCCTTTGTTTAACAGTGCATTGAAATCTTTTACTTTAATTCAGATGAACAAAATAAAATCTCTTTAAAGGCAGATGAGAAGCATTGACATCGGTAATAGGTGAAGGGATTATAATAGGAAAGTAAAATTTACTGGACTGCTTCTCATTTTCCTTGAGAAAGTCCATGCTAAATGTATAGGAACCAGGGAATTTTATAAGAGAATGTGAGGGAAGAGGCAGAGGAAATAAGCTAATTTATTAAAAGATCACAACAGCACAGCTGAATAAAGAAGTGTGTAGAAGGGTGGTTGTGGCAGAATTAAGTCATATCTTCATGACAAATAAACCAAATAGAGGTGAGACAGTAGGAACCTAAAACTTTTTATCACACTGTAGTTCAGTCATGGGTAGTATGATATTTATAACCCAGAGTCCCCTTAACTTCCTGAGGTCTAAAAGTATCCAGACCTAGTGAAGATGTGGGTATGTAATTAATTAAATAATACACCAGAGAAGACAAAATGAAAAATGAAATTAATGTTTTTAAAAAGGCATATGCTTTTGATTCAGATTACCTAGAAAGAAGGAGGAAGAGATTTTTACAGGTGATGTGAAGCAAAAGAAACATTAAAGCTCAGATGAAAGGTGAAAAAGTATGATGCAATGGACAACACAAAGTGAAGTAAGCTGTAAAGCACATGAATGAGAGGAGAATATCCAGGGAAACTGAAATTACAGAAGAATTTCTTTTAGTGAAAATCAAAACCTAGGAAGTTAATAATTGCATGCAGACAAGAGTGGATTAGGCAAGCAAATTACCATGTAGATGAGTTGCTAAAACAGAGGCAAAAGCACAGAAGACAGTGATTATGTCTCTGGTATTACCCAAATGACTAAATGGGGTTCCAGTCTTCCCTGAGGATTCATACAGAGTCTATTCATGGACTGAACTTTGATGTGCTTGATTGCAGGTAAGACCCTGCTTTCTTGGTCTTTTTTGGCAAGCAATATTAAAAGGAATTAACTCTTGAGCTGGATGTCACAGAGAAAAATGTGATTTGTCTTCAAGGTGAAGACACAAGCAAAAAACAAGATGGCACTCAACCACTATTTGCTTCTTTGGAATGCCTTCTTTTTGGTAGACTTACAGAAATTTAGCAGCATTTTTTCCTGAAGAAAAATTAAGCAGCATTCATTATCTTTTTCCTCCAAAATATTATTATTGACTTTCTAGAATAAAGACTTCATCTGTGGAAGGACAAAATATGTATTACTAAAACCACTTTAATTGGCTAACTTGTAGTACTGTATGGTCTGTAATTCCATGTTCAGTATGCAGAGCTTTTTGACCTTTGAAAATGTAGCTCATATATTACAAAACCGCTTACAATAATTCAAATATTTTTGTGCCATTTGTTTCTTTGCTGTGTCCATGTGTGCACTGGTAAATGTTAAAGTGTCTTGCTATAAGGATAGCGCTCAGATTTCATTCTCTGAAGTGTGTGAACAGATAGACGCTGCATTATAGTGCTACTACTGACATTTCAATTCAGAGCCAAGGCCACCAACACTTTCAGCCCCTGCTGTTCTGTTAAATATTTGTCAGTGAAAGGAGACTGAGGATTGCTTTTCATATTTCTTGTACATGCTGAGCTACACCAAAGGCAAAATGTCAGGTAAAAATCAGTGCATACCCTTTTTCTGATAGCAAAACTCTTAGCTTCCATATAGAGACTGTGGCCTTTCAAGAATACACTATCGCCATGTGCACTGTGATCCTTTAATTGAAAAGCAGTGTAGGTAGATAATTGTGCAGATTAGAGACAGACCCATGATGTGTGCTAATTATGCATGAAAAAAAAAAGTAGACTTTGTATGACAAGGGGAATAAAATCAGGCTGATATAATCATAGTAGAGACAAACTTTCCAGATAACTCCCACACGAAATTAGAACTTGTAACTTTTAAGTGACACAGTGGGGGCTGGTTTATTGCTAATGCTTTTGAATAGGCCCTGCAGGGCTTGTTCACTTTTACTTTCTTGGTAAGTACTTTGAGCATAAATGGAGCTTAAATGAACTGGCATGATAGACTCTCATTTCTGTAACACCTGTAAAATTTTCACTATAGTCATCCCCTGCTCTGTCTCATCCTCTTGATAGTCCCGTGTGTGACAGTATAAAATTCAGAGACAGGATTTATTTGTTTATTTGTTTAAAAATCTGGGAGAAGAGGAAAACAGGAGTTTCAGAAACCAAGTTATTTTAAAGGAGTAACCACAATCTGCTCAATGGACTGCCTTCTAGTCAATAGTGCTGCTTTCACCAACATACAGAATTTCAGCTAATTACAAGAGCTATTATCATTGCAGTCAGCCATGAAAATCAAGTACAGTTAAGTACATCTTGATGATTTTGTGCACTGATGGTATTCATGATTTGTGACACAACTGATATTGAAGTGGTTAGACATAAGCTATTGTTTTAATTTTCTTTATTTTTGAGATATTTTCATTCATTTCTTCATAAATAACTTCTCTCCATCACCCATTCAAAAAAAAAAAGTATGGGTTTTTTCTTCTCTGTCTTATGACAAGAAGACTGATTTTAAGTGCCTGCTTTGTCAAGGAAGGATTGAGTGAGAAGCAATCTGAGAGCCTCACTGTAACAACTGGGAAAGCAGCTGTGTGTGAGATGGGAAATAGATAGAACTCTGGAAAAACCCAGAGATTTGTTATGTTTCTCTTTGGAACAATTTGAATGTGTAGTTCTCTATGTAGATGGGGAAAGAAAGCATTTTCTCCTAAACTTATGGTGTAATTTTGGGGAGAAAGTTGGAGAATTTTCAGATGCCAAGAAATATAAATTTTGGAATTTTCTGAATATTCCTGTATCATTAACCATAACAAACCGCCAATATGTGCTCCACACGGCTTTGGAAAAGGTCCTCTCTTGTGCTTCAAACTTCTTTAGAGTGCCTGTGATATAGTATATCGTTCTTCCAATGTTTCTGTTTTGCTAAAGCAGAAAGGAGGCCATAGACAGAGGAAACACATTTTAAAGTTAATGCTTAGTATGGCTACTTTCTAATTTGTAATAATATAAAGTGCATGATGTAAGTTGCTGACATAAACAACCTCTGTAGCTGGAAACTAAGACAATGGTTGAATTGTTACAAATAATGAGTAATATATTAAAGGAAAAAAAACCCTTAAAATTATGTTATTTTCCATGTTAAAAACCCTTTGAAAAAATGTTGTGTGGGCCTAAACTGGTTAAAATCTGTATCACATTGTAGTACTTGAAAGCTAACTGAATGTGAATATGAATGTGATATGGATTACAGTGGAAGAATTTAAGAATAATGGGTTTGTATAACAGTGTTTTATTCTGTTTTAGAAAACTTTGCTTTCATTTTATGAACTTATAAACTGCAACTCTTAAACAAACCTGTGATTAAAGCATATTTTCCAGAGGACTGTGATAGCTATCAGGTCCCTTTCACATAAATTGTTTATCACTCATTTCCTTCAGAGGTAGTTGTTTAAAACAAATAGACACAATGAATTATTGCCTAGCAGGGAAAGAATTTGTCATATGGTGCACCACACTGTTTTGTACACAGGCATTCATTTAAACAGACATTATAAGATTTTAATGTGTCTTCTGAGAACCAGAGTGATACATGTTAGTAGGTAGCATCAAAATAGCTGCACATTTGTTAAAACCAGATTATCATAGTACTAACCATTGAACTGCATATTTATAGGTATTTCTGATAACTTCATAATCAATCTCTAGGATATTTGCCCTGTTTTCAGAATCTAAGGAGCAAAACTTTCCCAAATTGAGGACGATTATACATGTGCAATATGTAGATGAGAAAAAAGAACTCAGAGCCTCTGCTTATAATAAATTCCAGTATGATTCAGCTATGTGATGGTTTAAAAGCTGTTTCACCCCAAAGCCATCTCATTTTACTCTCAGTGTTTTTTCTAACATACTCATTGGTGCTTTGCTGTTAAAACACTAATTGTAAAGGACCTACCTTTCATACCGATGTTCACGTGGCTGTGGTGCAACAGGACCATCTTCAGAAAAATCTAAACAGTAACAGAAAAAATAAAAGTTGTAAAAAGGAACCTCACATAATGTGGTTTGGACTATCATTCTTCAATCAAAGTCATGGAATGTTTCAGTTTAGAAGAACCTCAGGAGCTCTCCAGTCCAACCTGCTTAAAGCAGTGCCAGCCCCAAGATCACACAAGGATGTCAGGGCTTTCTCCTTGACATTTAGAAGAATGCAAAAGGCCCAAGTTTCTCTACAGTCACTAAAGAAAGGGAGGCCAATTAATTAATTGTCCAAGATTTGATGACACGTACCTGTAATATTGTCTCAGTGCTAATTATTCATTTAAGCTATTAGTGGAGTAGCTTTTGTGCTTTAAATTCAGGTACTAGCTTAAAAACCACTCATTTTCCAAGGTAAAACCTGCTTCTATAGTTCCATGGAATCTTAGAAAAAATATATTTAAATTTTCCTCTATATGCAAAAAAATGTTGAGTTCTTTGAATAATATATCAATGCTGAAAAAAACCCACTTGAAAATCCAGTTGAGAGCTTTCTGAACAAGTTTTCCCATTCACTTTTAAAATAATTTGAAAATTATATAAATATTTTGTTTTTTTATTGAGCCACATTGCATCTCAAAGTGTTCTGTTTTATTCTGTATCATTCTGTTTGATCTCATCAAACGGCTGCGGTGTTCAAAGTTTTAATGATGTATAGTAGAATTACTGTAGTCTCTGAGGAAAAATCATGGAGATGAAAAATTGACTTCCCACTTGCCTACCATAACCAATCAAATTTTAATTAAAATTGTTTTAAATTAATTGACTTCAGTAACATCTTTCAAATCTCATGTATCTGTGCCATAGATATGTGAATTAAAGATGATCTTGTAATGTAGTCACAAATACTACTTTCCAAATACCTCATAAGCTGTATTTTTACCATTTTATTTTCTACTGCCACAGGTAGAAAGAAGCATTTCTATGAAAAAGCTTATTAGTCTGAATGCAGTGAAAAAGATCCTGTGGGAAATTGTTTTTGAACTGTAGCACATCCATTGTCAGGAATCACACATTCACAATTTATCTTTGATAAATAAATATTTACTTAATTCAGATAAGTAGGTCTGTCAAGCTGCAATTCTTAGGGCTAGCACTTCTGAAAATTGGCTTATGCATACACAAGTTCACTGGGGACTCTTTGTTCTTTTTTCCCATTATATTATTGAAAATAGCAATGTTTGACATTTTTGTGCATAGAGATTTTTATGTTACCTGGCACTATAAAGGAGCTGAAACATCTGTTGCTAGAATCTAGTCTCAGCTTTGCTCACATTGTGAAAGGGGAAGAATGACTAGAAAAGCCATTTTTACAATAGAAAGGGTAAGAAAGACGATTGGTATTACTACAACCTTGAAGAGCCTGAGTATTCAAATAACACTAGAACATTTTTTAGCTGAAATAAATACATCCATATAATTTTTACAAAAAATAAATGTATATATTTACATGTTGAGAGAGTATACTCTGTGAGGGGAAAATAGCAGAAGTATTCAAGACAAGCATCCTGTTTACCCAATTGAAGATTTCTCAGAATGCGATTTTGAATGTTTTGACCTACATCAAGTTTTGTTTACACTAGACATGACTGAAAGGTGGGTCAAAAAGTGAGAGGGCATGCGCTGATGTTTTATTTTCTTTGCATACTCTGCTGAATTTTAATCTCCTCAAATGTGCTCTAATGCATTTTTGACAAATGATTTTGGGCTGGTAGGTTCTTTAGGGATGGATGTAAGACGTAGAGATATACACTTTCTTCTTCTCCACTGAAACTGTTTGAATCACAGAATGATAGTTTGTGTGTACTGGACTGCAGAGTTAACTGCCAATCTGAGGTATTATGAAGAGTTTAATGGAAAATGTCCCATTCTAAACTTTCATGGTGAAACAGGAACGTGCTTTATAGAAACAATTATGTTATCACAGTATGACTGTATGACTGTATCCTACATTTTTGTTGTAAAATAATAATTCTGACCCTCATTTTCATATATTTTTTATCTTTTCTAAACCAAAGAGTTAAAAATAACTTCTGGTCGTTCTAATACTTTTTTTTTTTTTTTTTTTTTTTTTTTTTGTTAAGAGCAATATACAAGTAAAGTATGAGGGAGCGCTCAAACTATCCATGGTCCAAGGTTAAAAAAAGTTTGGGGTTTTTTATTCCTTGATACACCCAGAGAAGCTTGTAGGGAGACCCAAATGAGGAGTGAAAAACAGCAGAGATTTTGTTTCATATTGGAAAATGCCACTGGAAGGCACTGCATAGCAGACTGGCAAAAGAACTGCAGCAAATTACCAGGACCACATGCTAATCACCTAACATTTTTAAGCATTTAATGGAAAAAATAGGCGTGGACACTTTTGCTTGAAACTATCCTGGCAGTTACCACAATACTGCCACAGAAGTGGCAAATGCCAATTTTTAAAGAGAGCTTCAAAAGAAATCCTGAGACAAAAAGCCTGGTAAGTTTGTGAAGAAAGACATAGAGGCTGTTTAGAAGAGTGGATTAACTGGCAGACAGACTAAAGTGATACATTGAGAAAGAGCTGAAATGCCTTTTGGAAAATGAACCCATAATTCGCAATATCCATTAGAGCGCTCTTGGATTTAAAAAAAAAAAATGACAAGCTCCCACTAAAGGCTTGTGAAAAGTTTAGAAATGAAATTTTGAGAGCAACAAAAAACATAGGGAACAAATAATAAGTTTTCCTAGATGAGGAGGTTGTTATGGATCTGGATGTAGATATCCCATGCTGTTCATCATATTAATAAAAGGTTTCAAGAAAAGCATGAGTATTGAAATGAACACATTTATTAATAATAAAAATTATTCTCATGGCTGACAGATGCAAAATGACCACACAATACTCAATAACTCATTATATTACTCAGGAATTAGATCTTAAGGTTTTTATAGGCAGCTTTTTGAAATTAGCAGTGCTCAGTAGGAGTGAACATGAAAGAAAATAAAATACTGAGAATCATTATGAAGTGAATGGAGTAAAAAGCAGAAAATGTCCTTAAGGATCTTGTGTAAACCCACTGGATGAGTATAGTTAGAGAATTTCTCCCTATATTCCCATTGCAAATGTCTAGATAAGATTCATAAAAGCAGCCAGACAATCAAGACTATGGTGCATCTCCTTCACATGTGATCAGTAAATACACTGCAATGAAAGGTGTGGCTGATCTATAGTAAAACAAAGCATTTCCTGGAGAAAAAATGTCTTGTTTGCCCAAAAGTTAATTTCTTTGTGCTTCTTTTTTAAGTATCTGATGACAGCTATTTTGTAGTCCATGCTTTTATCCATGATGCAAACATGCAATAAACAATCAATTTAAAAACTCAAGTAATAGATATAAATCTTGCTAATATAGCTATCCAAGAAGTAAAATAATTTTAGATAACAAAGTAGCTCATTTATAAAAGGTCACTTTCCTCAGTTTTGTGGCAAACCATTAAGAGGTGTCAGTCTAGCTCTCAAAATTTGCACAAATAAGACATAGTCTTCGGCTGTCAAATCCCTTGGTAGACCGAATTTGCACCAATACCAGAAGAGCTGATGGGCCACATTTCATTGCAGAAAGGCAGAAAGGATCCATCTCTTTTGTTAGAATGTTTTGTTTGTTTGTTTCTTTATTTCTTTCATGATTTTCTGTCAATTTCATGCTAGAACAGAATAATCCTGGAGCAGATGAGCCACAAGGATTTCAGGGCTTTAATAGATAATTTTATTTCCAGCAAAGACTGAACCATTATCAGAGAACAAAGTGTGCCATGTCTGTTAAACACCCCAAAAAAGTAACTAACTAGAAAGCATTACTAACTAGATCAATGCTGTTTGTCATGGGTATTTAAGAACCATATCAGTTCTCAAATTGCTGCTTATAAGTGCCTATCAATTCTTTTCTGTCACTTTTTCTAATATGCTACATATCTCTAATAGCAACAATGCGTATTTCTAGCTTTTTAGTGGTTCAGCCTTAGTCATGAATGTAAAACACAAATGGTATAGTGATCAAACCCATCCTTTGCCTCCTTCACTTTTCCTCATTCCATGTGTTAAGGATATCAACACTTTTGTTAAAGGACTATCCCTCCGAAAAGAAAATGTGAAACAAAACCACAACAGTTAGAAAACTGATAAAATGGATAATACTGTGAGAAACACATGAAATAGAATGTCAGGAATATCCGTGTAACTTCATGAGTAGATGGACAGGAAGCTGACCTTTGACAAGGTCAAGTTCCACCTCACTCTCAAGGATATTAAAACCTGAAAGGATCTTAACAAAAATCTGCTTCCTGTACTCACAGCTGGTTTAATACAGGAAATGTTTTTGAAGTGTTCAATACACATCTTTTCCATTCAGTCTAAATCAATGAAAAGAGAGCACCCTAAGACTGTAGGACCTTAACAACAAAGAGCCTGGACATTTCTAAATAAGGTTGTCTAATGATTTGCAACTTAGAGACCTAAAAAAAGCATCAACGCGAAATTCAAGGATGATTGATGATCTCAACAAGAGATTCTGCTTACTGTAGAGACTTTTTCTGATAACTGTGTTCAATAGGCAGAGAAAGGGATTTGTAGGAACATAAAAACTTGTATTTATTGTGCTTTCTGCATAGATGCTTTTAAGAGAAATATTATCCTTGGTATTGTCAAGACAGGTACTTTGCTGTGGTTCAGCTGATAATTAAGTAGTTAGAAACTGACTCCACATCTCAATTACTGTGTTCAGTTTTCCACCCCTCACTACAAGAAAGACATTGAGGTGCTGGAGGGACTCCAGAGAAAGACAGCAAATCTGATGAAGGGGCTGCAACCCAAGTCTTATGCAGAGCAGTGAAGAAGCTGGCAATTTTTAGCTTAGAGGAAAGAAGACTGAAGCGAGACTTCACTGAAAAGAGGTTGCAGTGAGGTGGGTATCAATCTCTTTTCCCAAGTAACAAGTGAAAGGGCAAGAAAACATGGCTGCAGGTTCACCAGGGGAGGTTTAGATTAGATATTAGAAAAATTTCTTTACAGAAAGTGTTGTAAACCATTGGAAGAGATTGCTAGGCAAGTGTGGAGTCACCATCCCTTGAAGCATGACTCATACCCCAAATTTGTCCTTTATTCTTTGTGGCTTGAAACTACTTTTATGCCTTGTGATTCTGAGACTTGAAGTGGTGTGTCTCTAAATAGAGAAGTTCCTATTTCAGAAAATCATATTGCAGAGTAACACTGATTTTTCTTACATGGAAAAAAGGCAAAGTATGACTTCAAAGTCAGAGAATCATTCTTGTACAAACACATATTGTAGACTTGAAGGATCATCTTCAACTGGCCAAGTGTATCTCTCTGCAAGGTAGTCTTTTACCTATGAGCTAATCATCTGGACATTCTTTACAGGCAATGAAAAGAAACGGGTTCTATGGGGCATGATTTATCTTCTAAAGTAGACTTAAAACTCTGATGGTAGATGTATGAGAGGTATCTTAATCAAGCTTATTACAGGAAATTGCCTAGTACACTTTAATACTGTAAGATAACTACAATTAAATTACTGTAATTGCTGAAGAATATGTCAAACTTCTTGCCAAGAGCTATTAGACTTCAAATGATCTTAAATTTAGCAGCAGTCCAGTTGTTTTAAGGGTTGAAAGAGCCATTCAGCCTGCTCAGTGTCTTTTCTAAATTTTTTTCTGAGACAGTTTTTAGAGCTTACTCTATGTCAGACTGTATACAAAGGGCTCCTTCTGCATCCTTAGCAATCATCAATTTGTTTTGCGCTGTGCAATAGCACCTGTTCAGCTAGGTGGAATAAGAAACAACTTGTCCTCCCCAGGAAAATTAGAATCCAAAATTGTTCAAATTCAAGTCATAGAATCATAGAACATCTCAAGTTGGAAGGGACCCATGAGGATCATTGCATCCAACTCCCTGCTCCTGGTAGGACTACCTAAAATGAAGTCATATGGCTAAGAGCATCATCCAGATGTTCCTTGAACTCTGACAGATGTAGTGCCATGACCACCAGAGAGATCAGCACCTCCTGATCTCCTGCCTCCCTAGAGCAAGTTGTAGGCTGCTGTGAGGTCATCCTTCAATTTTTCCTTCTCCAAGGTGATCAAACCAGCTGATCCTCACAACTTTTGCCCTAGAGACCTTTCACCATCTTTTTTGCCCTCCTCTGGATGCACTTTGCTGTCTTTCTTAGATTGTGTCACAGTACTTGAGGTGAAGCCATACCAGAGCAGGGCAGAGCGGGACAATCCCCTCCCTTGCCCGGGTGGCAATGCTGTGTGTAATGCACCCCAGGTCACAGTTAGCCCTTAGGGCTGACTGTCTCGTATTCTGACTCATATTTGACTTGCCATTGACCAGACCCTGAGGCCCTGTTCCAAGGGGCTCTACAGTCTCTCATCTCCCGATTTGGAGATATAACCAGGATTATCCCATTCTAGGTGCAGAATCTGGCCTTGCACTTTTAAAAGTTTATACAATTGGTGATTGCCTAGTTCTGTAGTCCATCCAGATGTCTCCTATACCATGTCATAAAAATGCAGAGTTAGAGGATGCCCTTGGCAGAATCACAGAATCAGTAAGTTTGGAAAGGACCACAGTGGGCCATCTTGTCCAACCTCCTGTCTTATGCAGGGTCATCCTAGAGCACAACACAGGATTGCATCCTGACAATTGAATATCTCCAGTGAGGGAGACTACACAACCTCTATGTGCAATCTGTTCCAGTGCTCAGTCACCCACACAGTAAAGAAATTCTGCCTCATGTTCAGGTGGAACTTCCTGTGCATCACTTTCTGTCTGTTGCTATTTCTCTTATTTTTCAGCACCACTGAGAAGAACCTGGATCCATCCTCTTGACACCCTTCCTTCAGATACTTATAGACAATGATGAGGTCCCCTCTCAGTCATCTCTTCCCAAGGCTGAGCAGGCCCAGCTCCCTCTGCCTTTCCTTGTAAAAGTGATACTCCAGTCCCTTAATCGCCTTTGTTTCCCTCCACTGGACCTTCTCCAGGACTTCCATGTCTCTGTTGTACTGAGGAGACCAGAATTGGACACAGTACTTCAGATGCAGCCCTTCTTCAGCCTTCTTTAACATAGAGCCTCCATTTTCCTTTAGAAAATATGTCTTTGCCACAATAAATCTAGATATAAGAGGAATTTAAGAATGGGATTTTGGGCAGACCCACTTTTAAAAAAAATTAAGCACCTGAAAAGTGATGGCTCCCATATCTCTTAAAATAATTAAAATATTTTCATAATATTTCAAATATCTTAAAAATTTGTACCATAATGATCTTAAATATTAATAATAATGATTCCCTATATATTTATTTGGAAATATATCTTGCTTGAAATTTTTTCTTCTTCGTTAATTGCTTATCAATACAGACCAGTAATGAAATTACTGGGCTTTTTTGAGATGCTGAATACAGTTTGATTCAAGATAATTATCCTTTCATGAAGCATGCAGATCTTCACTTCTACTATATATAGTGGTTGTTTACCTGCTTCCTCTTTCTACAAGTTTTGCTAATCAAGTAGCTCTGCAACTATAATGCTACAAGCTATAAAACATTACAGAAAGTTTCTAAATAGATAAGAGGATATTTTTGTCATTTTTTTGTCCTCAGATTTCCTTTTTCTCATATGACTATGTTAAGCTTTTTTTTATCTGATTGTGTTTTCTCTTTCTTGTCTGGTCCGGGATACTTCTATCTGTCAGAATCCTGCATGAGTCTCTGTGCTGCTTGTTCTTGCTGGTGTTGCAGAACCACACTGTGATTATAAGTGGTTATAAAAAAAATTTAAACACTGAGGAGGGAGTTTAGCAGTCATCAGAGTGGTTTTGGAACAAAGAAACATATGTGAAAATAAATATATAATCCTGATTTAATTAATTTGCATAGAGCAGTAAAAGGATTATTAAAATAATGTCACCCAACTGAAGGAATAAACTGAAATTTAAAAATTATTCTTACCACTGACATAGCTTCATATTTTCTGTCAGAGGCATTTGGTGCTAATGTATTTTTTGTATGTATGTCTATTTTCTTACCTGACTCACTAACAAACTTCTTTTGTTTTTTAAAAAATTCCAGCTTTCTCATATTTGGCTCAGAAAAGCTGATCTTGCCTTGTTATAAAACCATTTTTGATTATCTGTATAAAAATGAGTCTCAGGATGAGAACAGTCCTGGCAAGTATATAAATATAAGTTTTATGTGGTCTGTTTCTTAGAATACTTGAAAAAGACTATTTAAGACCAGTACTTTCTATCTTCTTTGCAGGGAAAGAATGTTGTTTTACATCCTCTTCCTACACTAATATGTGGCTCCTATTTTTCATGTAGTAGCCAATCCTGTATTCCTTATTTAGTGAAATGTCTACAAATGTACAAGACTTTTGACTGAGAAAGGGCCGTAGTTCTGGTGCTCACAGAATTTACAAGCTGTTTGACATTGTCTTGTAATAATTAAATTACACTGTTGACTTTTTTAATAAACACAATCAATCTCTTTCAAAATGTAATGGGTTTGGTGTGGGGGAGGGGTTACAAGGTGAATGTGCTTCCACTTCTTGATTAATTGATGTCATTACTGGTTAACCGCCCTGATTAAATATCTATTTAAATACTTCATTTTAGAGCTGGAATATTTGGTATTTTTATACACCAGTGTAATACCTGTTTCACTTGGTTTCTTCACAGTATCATAGCTGACATTTGCACATTGCTTTAAATTGATTGTCTTTAGAAAAAAAAAAGTAATTTTTGGAGGCTATGTTAAAAATTAATCTGTATTTTAAACCCAGAGTGTTTGTGCATGATGATCCCTAGAGTACTGATTCATCTCATCTCACTTGAGGCACTATTTGGAAACAATCTATGCATATCTGTACATTCCTAGTACTTCTGAATCCTTTGGGAAGGTGTTTATTTTAATAAAGAGTGTGTGTCTCTCAGTAACAATAATTCAGGTAACTTATCTCCTCAAAGAGTCACCTCAGTCATAAATCTAGAGCTAGGAAGAACTAATCTGGATACGAAAACTAATGAAATGCAATCCTTATTCTGTGGAGTTCAGTGACAGGCTGAAATATGGAAATGTTTTGACAGCATTTCAAAGTATTCATGCTTCCTCCAAAGGAGCCTGTTGTATGAAAGGCTATCTGTTCATGACCATTGTATAGAGTTTGATCTTACCTCGATGCTGAATTTTTAATGGTTTTTCTCTGGACAGTGGCCAAATGCTGTGAGATTTTTTTATTCCTTTCTCTCCAAAAAGGACTAAGTTGTAATGTGATTTTAGGCACCAATATTAAATCTCTTTTGAAAATAATCACTGATGTAAATAACCTCTTCTACAGGGATTTAAATACCTGAGAAACACTTCTAAGTCAAAAGGAACACATTAAGGAGCTCAGAAAGGATGCTAGGCATCTCTGTGGGAAGAAAAGCCTCCTCTATTATATTGCAAAGTTTTTGGAAAATAGACAAGCACTGAAAGCAAAGCTTCAGGTTTTGGAAAGAGTTGGAATACAGATGGGATTTTGATAGGCATAGACTTACTAATATATGAGAGAACTAGGTTTATAAAACCAAATGAAAAGCATTAGAACATTCAAGCTTGTACACAATAAACCAGCAAAAGGAATGAGAAAGATTCAGATTCTGAGAAAGATCCTGTCTTGTTCGTAAGATATGTGACCATTAATGAACCTTCTGTGTCTATAGCATGTTTAAAATATCCAAGCTTAAAATATGCATTACCATATATTGTAATTTATGTAGTTTAATGTTGACTTCTAACTGTTAATTAAAGACAATTCTTATGATCGCTCCAGTCAGAGAGAAACATAAAAAAGAAGCAACTCAAAATCACAATTATTTGAATATTAAAACAACTGCTTATGCCAGCCAAAATGAAGTAGTTTTTCATTTCTGTTTTAAACATGGAATGACCCAAAGAATGTGAAAGTTTGTGTTTTTCTCCATAATACCCTTGTGCTATGTTAATATTTTCCTCATATTCTTTTAGTCATATAAATATGTAGGTATATTCTACTAGGTCAAGAAACACACATTGTCAAACCCTGTCATCTGACTATCTTTTATCACAGAAACATGCTCATAAATGTAGAAAGATGTTAACTTGGTATAGGTGTATATATAAGTGTGTGTGTATATATACAGATAAAACTTTATATACATACACACATGTACATATATATATGCATTTGGTTTAAGTAAAGATACAAATATAATATATATTATATATCTGAAATATATACATCTATAGAATATCTATATATGAAAACATACTTGGTATATGTTTCTAGATGAATCAATGCATATTTCAAGGACAATTTACATTTTCTAATCAACATCCTGACAATGGGCTCCCAAATAAACCAACTGCTTAACAGCAAGTATTATCCAAGCAACATGAAATATTTTTTCAGCCAATTCCTTGCTGCATACGTTATGTGGTGAAGCTTAACACAAAGGACAGGGGACACTGCAAACACATTGAACAAAAATGGCAATGTTGTGCTGAAATGCACTAAAGGATAGTTATGCATATAAATTGTTGTCATTAATTCAGTTCCTGAAATCGATACAATTGCTCCCTCCTGAAACACTAGAGGTCAAGGGAATTGTATTTACTAAAATAAATTGAAGACAATTTTCTTTTCCTATCAGGGAAAAACTTCTATTAGCCAAACACAAAGCAGAGGGGAGCAATAGCTTTCCTTGATAGGGAAACATCCTGATAGCCCATGTGAGACTTGCAGAACTTTAGCTGTTATAAGCTGCCTCATCTGTATATTATTTACATTTTTATACAGTCTGGTAAAGTGTTATTGTTTTCCCGAATAAAATGTTCTGCAAATGTCTGAAAGGTTCTAGAGTTCTCTGCCTGTCATTTAGGTACTGCACACAGTTAGCTCTTCTTCATTAAAGTCCTTTTGACAACTTACGGAGAAAACCCAGTGTATATATTCTAGAAATATGTTGTGGCCTAAAAGACAACCAAACACAGACATTCAGGAATTTTCTTTATGCTAGGGATGTAATGGGGCCATTTTTGTTGGAAGTCCTCAGACTTATCCAAAGTTTATTTTACTTATGTTTTAGAATGTCTCTTTTGATATCAGAAAGTATCAAAGTGTATATTTCATTGTTTTCTCCTTTTTCCTCCATTTCCATGGAACTGATAAAATGGTATGTTATAGTCCTTGAAGAACTGGTTCTGGAAGCTTTGTAGTTATTTTATTTTTCTATTAAAATAAAATAATTTTCAGTGCAAATATGTTATGTCCATGATTATTTAAAAAATACTATCTCACCTTGTAATAATTAATAAATATACTTAGATTCAAAGAACAGAAAAAAATTATTTCTTTAAATAAATAATATGCTTTACATCTTGCATACATATTTTATTGATCCAAGACCCTCAGTTTCTCTCATACATCATATAGTGTAAAATCTATCTATTTTCATATTCATTTACAACTTGAGATTTCTGATCCAAATTGGGACAGATGCAATTCTTATTTAATCCCTATATGGGTTACAATTCCATGACCTTTGATGGGAATTTGTATTTGACTGTTATAAAATCACTGTGTCCTAGTGGAATGCTTCCTCTTTTGAAAAAAAAAAAAAGCAACCACCACCCCCACACCTCACATCCCAAAATATCTTCAAGTTGGGGTCCTCAGTTATACGTTTCTAATGTTGCTTTGGCTGTTAATTCAACAAGGTTTCAGTATTATTTAGTTGTACTTTGGATCTTAACCTTATATTTGCCTTTAAAAACCGTGCACATTACTTCATGGTAAGATAGTCTGATCCACTTTCAAAGACCTAGTGCTTGAAAATATATTTTTCTGGAACCCAGACAAAACCAAAGATTTAGAATTACTGGATTACATCAGTCTAAAATATACTAAAACAGGAATTTAAATGGGAAATCCATGCTGTGGAGAGTAGAAGTAAGAATGCTAGGTGGGAAGAGAGCTCTTGAATAAATCAATTCCAAATTAATAAATCTCAAATGAGTAAATCCCCCTGATTTTCAGACATAAACTTCAACTGCTGTTGAATTACTTTTTATTACCGATAACATGGGAACCAAATGCATGAGGAGATTATGCTCTAAAAATAATATTGAAAGAAGTTAACATATTTGTTTTAAACTGAAGAAACCTAAGACAATAGACAGTAATTCCAAAATCTGAGCCTGGATTTTCTTGTGTAATTTTTGTGCTCAGTGCCCAGAGCCTGGCCATAGCGGTGTAGAAGGAAGAGTATTAAAATCAAGATTGCCTGCTCTGGATGTCTGAGCAGTTGGAGATCAAATCTGCTACCCAGAATCCCTCCACCCTCCCTGGTCTCTTCTGCCAGAGCCCATCTCCCTACCGCCACAAAAATGAACAGCTGATTTTTAGCTCTTGCTAAAAGGGATTCCTGCCTCAGTGTTGAGGGAGAAGTTGGGAAAGAGATAAATGCTTCAAGTAGGAGGTCCCATTTTTCATGTCTTTACCAAAAAAGCCAACCAAACAAAAAAAACAAACAAAAAAAAAATAAAAGAAGAAAAAAGAAGTTTATTTAACTTAATAAAACTTCTTCCTTTTTCATTATTTTCTCATGAAGTGCAGCTGGACCAGATGGCCTCCAGAGGTCCCTTCCAACATCAACAATTCCGTGATTCTGTAGGCTTTAGTTCTGTCATACCAGGTATACAGTTCATATACGTTTATTCAGGACATAAAAATAAATATTAAACCTTGTAACTGAGGCTTGACACTCACACGAAGGGTTTGTCATGGGCACTCCATCCATTTCAACCTGCTGATAGTGTTTCATTTTTTTCTTCCATCTTGTTCTTTCTGCTTAGATGAAAATGACTGAACAATATTATTATATTAAACAAAAAACAATGCAATTCTACATGAAGGCACCTCATTGGATATACATGACCAACAGTCATTTAGGGCTAGTTTTTTCTCCAGATTGTAAATATGTATGCAATTCAGCCTAAAGTGTGAGCAAAAGTGGAAGTTATTTGGTTCATTCTAAAGAAAACACCTGGATTTTTTTCATCTCCACCCCACTGAGACTGTATTCTTAAGTAAATCTCCATTTACTATAACAAAAGGTTAGATAACTAGTTCACATGAAAACCTTGCAGACATATACTTAAATAGGGGTGATGAAAATACGGGACCAAATTATGCCTATAAGCTGTATAGGCAATGGGAAGATATATTTTTAAAGAAGTCTGTTTTATCTTGAACAAGGTACCTGCTACATGTCAGAAAAATGCAGCGCAAGAATGCAATTTGCATTCTCTGTAGGGAACTAGCCTAGGCACAAACATCCTCTCTGAAAATCTACAAAAAGCTGAATGGCTGTTATTTGATAGTTAGACCAGAAGTCATATAACTAGTAAACTACAAGGAAGCACATACCGTACAAAATATCCTTGCTAATGCTTGAAGCACAATATTATTACCTGGCAAAGGAAAAACAAGCAAGCAAACAAAACACCTGCAGTGTGTGATAACCATTCAATTTCTGAAATAAAAACACCTCAGGGTAAATATTTAAAACACAAATAATTTCTCAAGCTATTGTTCAGGGGATGCAGCATGTCAAACATTCACAATTAAAGACAGTAAAATCTGAAAGTAATTTACGTGTGTTTTTGTTGATAGATGCTAACAGGGGCATTATCTTTTCTTTCAGAGTAGTTTGTTTGATGCTATTTCTGCTCCTGGTTTTTAAAGTGTCTTATCTAAAGTGAGTACTCATTGTTATAAGGCTATTTGCTGGACCCAAGGTCACATCTAGAAATAGATCTTTGCAAGATTATTCTTAATGTCTGAAAATCTCTCCTTCTTGGGTAAGCCAAACAAATATCTGTATTTGACATCTTCATACCAGCCAAAACAATTTCATCTTTCCTATATGTGTATTTCTTCATTCATTCTTTCCAGCTGCTTTCTTCTCCCTTGGGTCAGTGCCTTACATGCCTCAGAATTCTCCACTTCTCACTTGTGCAATTTCCTTTCCCTTATGACTTGGGTGAGTTGCATCTGATATATGCTGTGTAATCTGGAAATCAGTGCCCATGTATTCCTGTCTGAAATACATCCCAGTTCTCACCAAGGAGTTGATATTAGATATGGAAACAAAGGCAATAGAGTTAAGAAGAATAAATGTATAGAAATGAAAATTACCAGTGCTAACACAGAAATAAAACTGAAGAAGTGCAATGCACTAAATTCAGTTTTCTCCAGAAAAGTGAATTATATGTTACTGACTATTCTGACACAGGTGACATTTGAAACCAAAAGCAGTTTCAATAGAATAATTGTAAAATCTGGAGTATTATCATATGTCTGAAGAATAGCAGATGCTTAAGTAGTTGGAAAAAGCAATCCAGGCAATCTCAATAGGCTATCTTCTATAAGACTGAGTTACATTAGGGAGAAAAGAGTAAAATACTGCATTGATTTACAAATATAGATAATGCCAGAATAATCTAACTTTATATATATTTATATATATATATGTATGTATATATATATGTATGCGTATATATATGTATGAATGTGCGCATATATACGTATATATATGTATATACAATGAGCCTCTAAAACAAGAAAATGCAGCAAACTTTATCATCTGGCTTTCAGCAATATAATATATTGGTACCACATGAGATATCATATCTCAAGGTGGAAAAATGGGGATTAATTAAAGTATTATGAAATTCGTAAAGAGCTGAAAAAAATCGTGATAACAACCAGTCCATCAGGAGAAATACAGAGCTGAATTGTTAACAGTGGGGTTTCTTAAGATTACTCTTGAGACTAAGCTTACACAGTTTTTTGAGTAAGAATTTAAGCACAATATACAGGAAAACTCAGAGGAAATGTTTGCCTAAGTTGGAAGCAGCATTTATATATAAGACAATAGAAATATTACTTTCCTTGAGGACTGGATCAGTGACAATATCATGGAACTTAATGATGTTGAACACAGAACAGAGACATATCTACAAGGAAGATGCTTTGCTATAAAATGAGTCTTTTTCAGCTGGAAATTTTAAAAAACAGACAAGGATTTGGTATGAGGATTAATCTGATACATCTGATGAATAGCAAATGCAATCTGAAAGTTTTTAGAGGAAGGCATTGTATTAAAATCTTGTATTTCTCTTGAATAATGTAATACAAGGCATCATACTAATAAGATATAATCTAGAATCCTGCGTGTACTTCTGCTCATTCTTACTTTAAAAAGGTTAATTTTTAAAGAAACAGATGCAGAATTGGCTTTTAACAAAATCAGAAGAATGAAAATCATTTTATTTTGTAAGAGTAGAGTAAAGGAATTTAATTTACCAACAGTACCAAAACTGAGGTTAGGAGAAGAGATATAGTTACATTACAAAGACATCAGGGGAATAAACTCTGGGGAGAGAGGACAATGTTAAGCTAAAGGATGGTGTTGAATGAGAACAAGCATTTGTCACTGAGCATGAATAAATTTAGTCTGGAATTTTAGGAGATGGTTTTTCAGTGATGTGTAAGCAAAATTCCAGTATATCCTTGCAGTAGAAGCAGTAGCAACTGGAAATCTAATTCATTGCCATGTAATGCCTGACAGATTTGTGATGGGTGTACCTGTAACATAAAGGAACTGTATTCAGCAATCTATGAGATAATTTTAAAGCCTGTGATCATGATAAATGTATATAAAAATGACCTCTTTCAATTAAATTTTATATATTTCTTTAGAACTGTACCTTAATAAATATTGATGTTAAGAGTACCACAATGACTTCATCACAGTTCAGGCACTGGAAGATAAAACCTTTGCTGAGTGTAATGTTACGTTTTGAACCAAATAATGACCATTTAAATTTTTTATAAAAGCTTCTCTGATTTCTTATTCTCAGAAGACACTAAACCTTAATATTTATTTTATAGCATTCCAGTATGTCTGCAGTCCTTGCCTTGCCACCATTTAAATTAACATGGATTATGCTAAAATATTCTTAATACATGCTGTTTACAGGAATTAAACTTTTAAATGAAAGGCTAATTCTTAAATAACTAAGATTACTGCCATGAGCTATGTATACAGATTTTCCAAAACGAACTGCCAAAGTTGTTCTTTGGAGGCTGCATTAAAAACCTATATTGTTAACAAATGGTGGATGAAAAATAATTACATGTATGCTATGCAGAAAAAAATAATCTGGTGTTTATTACTCTGTAGGCTGATGAAATTGGGAAGGATAAATGAATATGTTGAATAAAATATCACTTAGCAGACAAGTATTCAAAGCAAATATCTACTAATATTAACCTGTTTGAAGACAAATTATTCTGGAAAGAAATAACTAAAATTACTAGCTAACTAACTAGCTAACTCAAGTTCTTCATTATGGAACTCAACATTTCTAAGTGTTTTTTGGTGCTTCTTTGCTTCCTTACAATGATAGCTTAGTTTCATGGGAAAAAAAAGGACAAAGTCATTTACTTGCTTTTGTCAAACAACCACTGCCTATTTCTATTGATGAAGGGGCTACTTAAAGGTACAAACTCAGCAGATCCCTACTGCTTGACATTCATGAAAGTTCATGCTACCTAAATTTTGACACTTAAGTGATTACCTATTACAGGAGCCAGTCTCCTTCTCTGCTGTCCTTATTTGACAGAAAGCTCACATAAAGTTGGAATTACCTTACTCCTTTCTTTTGAAAATTAAGTGGCAAAAAAAAAAACAAATCGGGAAAAGTCAGACTTCAGGTGTTGATTCAGCAGAGTGCTGAAGTACATCCCAAAATGCTTTAGCAAGTAAGACACAAATGCCTTAAGTTATTTAGAACCCTAAGTGCCCTTGAAATCCCTGGGAATTGCACAGTCACCTTCCTTTATGGAGTTCTACCTTATGACAGATAGTGCAAAGAGATAAAATACTTTAACATAAGGCTTAGAATTGCCTTAGAGTTATGTGGCTCCCAAATGTAACAGATCTATAAAGCTCCTTAACATAAATGGCTTAAGAGAGCTGGTGAATGAACATCTTCTACATAAAAAATTAAGGCTGCAGGTACACTAGTGCAGATGCTGTGTATTGCTTGATAGCATTTAAACAACTGAAAAATAAGTCTTTGAATATGTAAGCTCTAGGGCTGAAAGCACAGATTTGGAAATATTTGCAGTAAATTAAGTCAGGGGTTGTTTTTGTTCGGTTGATTTTGGTTCTGGGTTTCTTTTGTAGTCAACATGAGTACAATCTTATAAAAAAGTACAGGGTTTGGTAAACCTCCTCATACATTTTTATCTAATTGGATAAGAATCTGTTAATCACAATTTAACAAACTTATTTCATAATTTATTTGGTAATGAGTCAGAAAGCATAACACAAGTACAAATACCATTTGTGAAATCAGTTTGGAGGTGTGTGCTCATGGCACATATAGTATATATGGTGATAGCTGGAAACAGCTGGCTTTTTCAGACACCCAACTGTTTTTTAGTGTATTTAAGAAGCAGTTAGATTATTTACTGGTTTCTAAGAACTGGTGAGTCAAAGGAAAAAAACCTCCAAGTGATAAATAAACAGCATTAATTATATTTTATTTATATATATGTATATATATATAATAACTAACCCACATTCCAAGTGTTCAAATCAGGCATAAGTTTATTTAATATGCAGCAAGCCTAAAAATATAACACAAATTTTCTATAAAACAACATCTTGAAAGTTGATCAAACAGTAAATTAAATATATCTAAGTATGAATAAAACATAACACTAGATGTATTACTTATAGTATATGTACACCAGCAATACCTTAGTAAAGAAAATATCCAACACCCAGATGACCATTCAAAATTTTGGTCAAGCTTTTGCCCCCAAGTAAGTATTTTTCTTTTATTGGTTGAAAGGCAGCACTGGAGCCACATGTAGTAGGCTAAGAACAAATCAGATTTACAATATAAGGTGTCAAGGTGAAATACCTGCCATAGCTTCTTATAATACATGTGAACACTGGACATGTTTTTCATGGGAGCAATTATACTCAGATTTGCCTTCAAGAGAGAAAAATACCCTTTTTATATATTTACCTCTTGTTTCTCCCACTGGAGTATTTCAGTATCTGCACAGGCCTAGAATAAGGTAAAAAAGGTGTTATTGACTACTGATGGATACTTTCTGTTTATGTTATTCAGTTTTGGGAGTCCAGCATGCTGAATGCTCTACACCACTGAAAATAAGCTACTCAAGGGATTGTCATAGACATTTGGTTAGTCCTGTGGCAATGCCCAAAAAAGCCAGACAGGACTGAATTTCCAGCTTGCATTCTAACAAACGTGCTGTCCTACCTAAGCTGTGGTCAGGTTACTGTGGTTTTGTTAAAACTATTTAATTGCATCTCCTGATTACTGCTGTTCCTCAAAGCACAGTTGCCAAGTGTGAGTTTCTTACTGGTCTATTGCATTTACTTACTGGTCTATAAAATGCATTTATCTAAATTACCTTGGTAGTGATCTGATAATTTTAGATATACTCTAAATTACAAATACACCACCAGTCCTGTTGATAATATTCTAAAAATCATTTTCGATCAAGAATACCTGGAAGTTTGAGAGTGTTCCAGTCCAAATTTGAGGTATTAACCGTATTTCCTTGGATCGCTTGCATCTTCATACAGTGAAGTGTCCCCACAATCGGAGCTGCCTTTCAATGTTGCCTGACAGATGGACTCAAGTAATGATTTACAAAATATTCCTTGTTCTCACAGAAAGATAATGAAATCTAAACCTAGTGTTTCTTTAAAAGGGCATTTTTAAAAGGATCTCCACTTTTTCGTTTTGTTGAAATAGGTAACTATGAAATCATCTAAATTATATGATATATGCAATTTGGAGGACAATCTTTCTTTAAGCTGGTTTTGAGATGGTATGATCTTTTGGACAGGATGAAAAGAAGAATTACTTAAAGCATTGTACATACTGAATAAAAAATCTGAAATGGCTAAAAAGTAGCTTTTCTCTAAAATTAAGTGGTTTTGTGCAAGCAAGCAGCACAGTTAAAAAAAAGGTATTTCTATTCAATACCAAGATCTGTATTGTTCTGCAAAATAACAGTGAAGAGGAAAAACATGAGGATGTTTCTTTCAGGTCAGACGTATCTATTTTTACAGATAAGCATAGAGTTAATCTGTCCTAAGTTAGGCCTCCAAAAGTATTCAAACAGAAGTCCTCAAAAGTATTTTTATTTTCTCAATAGAAAGATACAGTCATCTCAAGAATAAATTTAATTTCAACAAAGATCAAATAAATAATCAACTGAAGATCGTTCTCCATTGACTGTAAAATCAGACATTATTAGCTTGTTCAAACTTAAATATCTAATTACTATAAGTATTATAATATATAATTATTAATATAGAATTTTATATATATTATTAATATGAAATTTATTGGAAATTCCTAATAGATAAAAAATGAGTTCTTTCAGTATAAAACATATAAACTTTAAATAGGAAAGAAAATAACAAAAGGCTGTATTACAGGTGTGCTTTCTTATATTCTTTTCCCAATAAAGACCTTGGCTTAATAGTCTCACAATATAGATCTTTGGGCCAAATGCAATCATGAGCAGAAAGGCATAAAAGATTTTGAGAAGAGTACTGGTGGCTATATCAAATGGCCATCTATTAAAATGCCCTCTTCTCTTTCTATCAGAAGTCATATCATGATACACCCACTCCAGATAATCAGCTGTATTGGATTAATATCACACAGCAATGCTGAAAGTGTTTTTACTTGGACTTAATTTCTAGGGAAGATGAAAACATCTGACATGGATTTCCTTCATACTGAACAAAATGTTGCTCCCTTCTTCAAGTTCTGGAAACTCTTGATGGGCTGTAAACACGCTTACATAATTATCAGTTCATGTGGTAGAGTGTTGCTTGAAATGGAAACCATAAACGGAGTCTGCAAAGAAATTTGTAAGGGTAGTCTTACCAGGAAGGTGCTGGCCTGGGACTTTGAGTCTTTGGTTCAGTTCCAGGGTCTGATGTAACCTTAACTGTGTGGTCTTTGGCCACACCTGTAGAAATGGAGATGATACTTTTCTGTCATCATTGGGTTTTGTAACAATAAATAGACTAATGTTTGTGAAACATGGAAATATTGCATGGATGGTGGTCATGCAAAGTAATAAATAGAATGTCAGTTTGTTAGCAAATGATTCAGCTCTCATCAAAATAAATATCTACATGAAAACCAGGAAGCAAAAAATTAAAAATGTTTTGTGTGTGGTCTAAAGAATATAGACAGCATAGATGGAGTTAATGCGGTTTTATATAGTTATCAAAGAGTATATACTTATTGTAATTCTTTGTTCTGTCTACTAGAGAAAATAGAGCTGCCTTTGTTTTATATAACAGTGATGTTAGCAATCAGGTTTCTTAACTGACCTAACTATCTTAGTGCAGGAATAGAAACTTGGTATCTCTTTAAAGAGCTAAAAGCAAAAGATCCTTAAGAGAATTAAAATGTTTCCTCACATTATGCATATTTTATACATAAAACTGCAGGGGGTACTTGTTTAAGCTTGTTGTTACAAAAGGCAGTGAACAGAGTGAAAGGACTGAACATTTAAGAGGGGTAAAATATTTTATGCAAAAAGTGTAGCACTGAGCCACCTTTTAGCAAAGATATACTTCTAACATAATGATGTTTGCTATGCGTTTCAAGTAAAGTTGTCCCTTTCCTGTGACAAAGGCCTGAATTACACCGAGAGAAATTACCCCATGTTTCTGTAAAAGCAAAAATACCAAACTTCTCACAAAGATAATACAGGCAATTTTCTTTTCCACTGAGATCAAAAATGATGAAGCCTATTTCCTACAATTCTGCATCTTGTGGTTGATTGACTTCCATTGTTGGCTGAAGTATTTATTATGTGTCTCTGGCTGTGTCTAGATGACATCTGATCCAGCAGCCAGGAGGGCCTCTAGGGCTGCAGGTTGGGTTCATCATCAGCCTCTGTCCAGGTTAAGTGAATTCTTCACACTGTCATCCACACAGATGAAATCTTCTTAGGCATTCAAAAGAGCTCCCATGACCCGGGAATCAAAATTCCATGGTTGTGTGCCAGTGTGTGTCAGATGTCAGCTGAGATGTATCCTAAAGTATGAACCTTCATGAAGAAGGAATTTGTGAATGCCTCAGCTTTTCTATCAGAGAGGCTCTTCCTCCTCTCTCCTTTTCATGCATTTTGAAAACACAGAAACAATACCTTTTTTAAAACCTTTTCAACATTTTTTGTTGAAGCTAGGATTGGATTAAAAATTTACTGAGGACAGCACAAGGATTTTACACACACACACATATACGTATACGCATACAGCATGACTGCATGAACCTAGTTTCTATATGACACCAGTCTTCAAAGCTGGGTGAAAAATCCAGAAAATATATCATTGTGATCAAATACTTGCCTTCCTTTTTCTACTATTCCTGAATTTTTGGGGGAGAAAATTTCACATATAGGTCTAACCAAAAGACTCCTGTATCTCCATCCAGAAAACTGGTCATACAGCTGAACAATACCAAAAAACAAAGTACAATGGAACATGCAAATTCAAGTATCTTACTGATTGAGAAAAGTATGACTATGTAGTTATCTGTGTCAGAAAAAGTTCCTGAAGGAAGTGTCTAGTCTAGAGACAGATTTTAATTGCATTTATTTTTTAAAAATAAACTCAAAAAATCATCTACTGTGAAGTTGTTGAGATGAAATTCTTCACTGCCTCATTGATGGATAAAATTGATTTTAGGCTTTGTAACACAAAGACGACAAAAGAAACACTTGATTATGTTTAAATTACAGATGCTTATGATACTGACTGGAGTGGTGGAGTGCATATTGTAGATATTTACTCAGTTTCACCATTTGTTACTTAGATGCAGATTTTTCTATTTCACATGGAGAGCTGTGATTTCTGAATCAAATACTCAGTTAAATAAGAGCTAATGCTTCTGGGAAGGACAAGTGTTAATGCAATTCTGTGAAAGATGGATAGAGCATTTACAGGCACTTGTTAACGTTGAAACTATAGAAGCCTCATAGGTTTGTCACAGAGGCCTACCAATGAATGAGTCAAGAATTTCCTGCTGGCTCATAATTTCTTAGAAGGAGTATTCCTTGTGTCAGGACTTTTATTTATTTATTTAATTATTTATTTAGCAAGATTTCTCAAGAAGGTAGACAAATGAAATTATATCAAATAGAATATGAGCCTTCCTTCCCATAGTTTTCCAACTCTGGAAATTATTCATGATAAAAACTTGTAAATGCTTGTGGACAAAAGAAGATTAAGAGTAAGCTCTCTGAGAAGGTGCACATCTGGAATAATATACATGAATTCTGCTGATTTGGCTCTAGTCCTGATATTTAAATCCTCTCTGGTAAGTGCAGTTAGTTTTCATTACTGTCAAAGGGAGATTTTGACAGGAGTACTTGAGTCTACAGCCAGTATTTGGTCCACATAATCTAAAGTAGAATATAAAGTGGAGGCATAACATCAGAGTTTGAAAGTGAGATGTGAAAAGTGTTCTTCATTCTCCTAATCTAACACACATTGCCAAATTCTAATTAATTTTAGTAGAAAGTGAGTTAGTGAAATGCCTAACACATTACACATTGTGCTAAAGTGCTTTAAAACTATTTTCAGTGTTAATGTTGTTCTTTCTTCTAGGGGAATAAGAGTTAAAGTCTAAGGCAGGAAAGCTACTTTATTCTGCTCAGAAAACCATTAAAACCCTTTCCCCACAAATGAAGAAAGTGAAAATGAAAATTTGTCAATTTCCACGAAAAGAAGGACTGGGCAATACATTGTCACAGCCCAGCTCTCACCAGATTTTAGTAGGGTTAACCCTGAGATAAAGACAGGGAATGTGTTTGCATAGGTCCTGATGGATTAATTTCTCTCAAAGGTCAGTGCAAAAGCTGAGTTAAGGAAAGCATGGTAAATTGAAGCCCAACTGATGTGACAGAAATCCCCTGTGATGATACTGTTTGTTGCCAAGAGTAAGAGGAATGTGCTGAGGCCACGTATTTTAAGGAAACTTCTCCACCTAGAATTACAATCTGTGACTGTCCAGCTTCTTTCACATTGTTTCCCTAATGAATTCACACATCATGTGAGGTACTTAGGCCAACTATAGTTAAGCTGCTATAAATTCCAGTGCAGTTCATGGGATACGATTTACTTGGCCTTATTAATGGCTCCCCCAACAAAAGTTATAAATGTTTCTAATTTTTCAAGCAGTTCTGTCTGCAAATTCCTCTTACTCTTTCTGCAACACTCCTCTCAATATTTTCATTTAGACTCTTCCATTGATAGGGAGTGGAAAGTGTGTGGAAGCTTTTCTAAAGACTGATCTTAGAAAGAGATAATATTTTGGATCAAATATACAAGCACAAATGTACAATAAAATTCTCTGTGTACCCCATCCATAAACACTGTCACACTACATCACCTTTGCAGGCAAAGCAAAACACATAATTCTTAATAGAAACACAACAAAATGTAACTCGATACAGAATCTATATTGTACATAAAACTTTAATTTAAGATACAAGAATCTAGGATTAGACTCAGCGCAGGCTTGTATGGATGCTATCCAAATTTGAAAATAATGACGTTCTTTTCTATGCTTCAGAATGTAGGGAGAGATTAATCTGTCAGATTAAGATGCCCAGATTTAGATGTATACATGGAAACCATGTGTCAAAAATCAATGGAGATCTACAATTTAATGTAGCAGCCTCAGCTGGGGTATCTGATTACATCTGAGATGTCCTGAGGTAGCCTTTGAGACCTTAGGTTGACGTAAAATAACTTCTAGTCTTCACCTCAAGAAAGTCAAAGATTGGCCTGTAGATCCTCAGCAAAACCTGGTAGCCTCAGCAAAGACTAGTAGCCAAGATATGTGGGTATCTTGAAAACGCACAGGTAACTCAGATATCACCATATTTAAACAACAACCTTTGCCATAGAACAGGAATATGTCAACAAGGAAGTTTAGGGTCTGAATCATCAGGTTTTCTGCTTAAATGCCTTAACATGTTGCTTATGCTGAGGATGCCTAATGCAGATCTACAGGATCAGGTTCCAGAAAATGTTGCAGTTCCTCCTTTTTTCTTTTTCATAAAGGTGAACAAGTATTATGATGTTACTCCTCTTTTATCTAATAGCCTAGTAATCAGAGTTAGAGGAAAGAGAAAAGGAGAGCTTTCTGCTTCTGCATGGTCTTCAGTATGTAGATAGTTGGGTCTCCTACTTCTACCTACTCCTACCAGTATGCCCTGACCTTCAACTGATCATGGTGCACTCCCCATCCACCCACTTTAGGATATAGCACATAATGAAACATTATGTTGGCCAAAGAGATTCGATATTGACATTAGGGAGATCATCTGGAACTTATTACAGATATGGCAGTCTATCATGCTAATTATGACTGGGTAAAACACCCTTTCTACCTTTCCCTTTGAAAGAAAATGTCTACAGCTACAGGAAACTGTGTGTTGCTGATGTGCATTAGGCACTCTGAAGAGACAGAAGCAGAAAAACATCTATGCTGATATTCATTGACCGAATTTGTAGGTATCCACATCAAAGTCGGTTACCTAAAGTTGTCTTTGCTGTCAATAGGAAGAAATATGTTGGTATAAGGTATTGTTTATCACCTGATAAAATAGATATTTATAAATAGATGAGAGACAAGTCATTCCCAAAATAAGATCCAGTACATCTCACATTAGAAATCTAAGTTAGGAGAATAAAACCTCCATCTGGCAGCATTTAAGGGAAGCCATTAGGTTGAGTGTACAAGGAACAAATAATTGTCTTCAACATTCTTAGGCCCCTAAAGTCAAGGCACAAGTTAGGCAGTATTCTTCTTCCCATTTCCACGTCTTTATGGAATCCATTTAGATGGGAAACAAAGAGTGAGATTTTTAAATTGGGACAACTCAGGGCATGCTCATAATCATAATTCCAAATTTCTTAGGAAATCCAGTGAAATAGTAAATAGAGGGTTTTTCTTGTGAGAAATGTTTTGGATACAGATTCGGACTTTAGTTTTGGACTCAATTCTTACTAAGCTTTTATTAGCTGTCACCTTACTCTCTCAATACATTATAGCGGGAGCTTACTGACTAGTGCAGGATTCTAGGTGGCTGACTGCCTAAAATATGAGATGTTGATTTTAGCTATTGATATTCTTGACTGGCTGCATTTCCAATATAAGGAAAGTGATATGAAAAGTCTCAGTCACTGAGGAAAAAAATACGAGACTATTACATACAAGTGAAAACAGGAGGCTCTCATAAACAACAACTTTAACTATAAATTTTATTATCATAGCAAGTAGGGTGTTTTGTCCTCTGAAAATATAAATAAGGGTATCAGCTCCTTTCTCTGGCAGTTACACGTGAGTTTGATGATAGAACACTGGCTTTTTATATACAAGGTCCTTTTGGATGGTTTATTCAAAGGCTCAGCTCCTTGTAAGTGTACCAAGACTTGCAATAAATTGCAGTTGCCATGCCAGCCTGTTTCTATTATGATATGCCTTGTATGTATACACTTGCACAATACACTGAATCATAGGAATTTTCTCAGCCCATTGTATTTTAATAACCCTTATGAACCGGAGCTGCAGTGTAGGTTTGAGGCTGTTTGTTGCCACAGGTTGGCTATTCCTGTAAGACGAGATGAGCAACTGATGATGAATTAATATTTACTCGGCTGTGTATTTTGCCACCTCCAAGCTACTTGCAGATTACTAAAACAAGTCTTGACTTGCACAATTGTATTCTGAAAATAGTGCATCTTGTTTTCCAAAATGCCCAACACTGTCTTAGAAAAGTGAGGATAGAGTCCATTTCCCCAACTCACAAGTGTAATAAAAAAATAGATTGGACACCCTTTCGTTTTGTATCATATTTGCAGATTTTTTCTCCAACCAATTCTGTAGTCAGAAGGCTTTTTGTTGCAGCTGATCTCTTCTATAAAGGGGGCTAGATATTAGATTCACCCATCTTTCTCTTAATTCTCAGTGTGGAGCCCTGACCTGATAAATTAATTTTGCCTAGATGTTGACTAGCAATTCCTTGTGTACCCTTGAGGATATATCTTTTGTGCGGACACAAATGAAAATCAGAAGCTTCCAGAACAGCCAGACCTAAACATCTGTCGAAGTAATATAGGAAATTATCCATCTCCTCTTGTTTCTAGTAGTTCTGGGTAAATTCCTGAGCAGAATTTTACTTCTAACACCTGGAGTGCATTTGTAACATTAGATATGGCTCTGTTCCAACAGTACAAATACATCATCTTAGAGAAGTTCATGCATCTAAATATAGCTGCTTCTGATAATAAAAATGTATCCACATTTTTTATTGGAATCATTTGTGTATAAAACATTCAATTCTGTTAATGTTCAGATTAACTATACTGTTATTTAGTACCTTGGAAATGTTTTCTTTCACACTCTGTAATAACCTTTTGGTTGATTTGGCCCCAATGGAAGATTTAGCCCTAAGTATATACTTGGAAAAAATAACATCTGTTCTTGTAAAAATAAATTTGAGAAAAGGCAAACAAATAACATAGAACATTAGAGACTGTGTTAACTCCATGAGGAATTCCTGATAGAATCAGGACCTTTGTGACATAACATTATGGTAATATATATAGTCTTTAACCGGGAATTTCATAAAGACTTAGAGTATAAGTCACAATAAAGAGGAAACATTTCAAAGGAACATTCATCCAAACTATTATAATGTTAAAAGACTGTTTAGTTAAAGAAACAAGGAAGAATTGAAATATTGTTGTAGGAAGAAAGATTATTATTCATCTTCACAAAAATTATGATTTACAGAGAACATCAGATTGTCCTGACAAATTAACTCAGAAGTGCGTGTCTGACTTACTAGGAAACTGATTAATTCCTTTTTAAATATGTAAAAAATTGAAAATACCTTAGCTTCCAAGTGCAATTAATATAATTACAACACATATGAAATTGAAATTCATATTAAGAAATGGAATAGGTGACTGTCTCATATGGAATTTGCACTGGTATTCAATGTTAAGAGGAGATAAATTTTAGTATATCATGAAGAATTCTGACCCCATCGCTTAACACAAAATTTATATGAATCGTTGCTTTTTAGAGCTATATTTCAATCCAGTAGTTTCCTTATCCTAATTTAGATTTCAACAAAGCAGATTCTGAAATGGTAGTGCTTATTACCCAAGATCTCAATTTTGCAACATATTTCACCCATGATTAGCTTCAAGCATATAACCACTCATGCTGCATATGAACACACCAATGTGTGTGTATCAGATATAGACTGGCATGAGAACAGTGGAACAGAGTCTTCGTTGTGATTTGGCGCAATATATTTGCACATAATATATACTGTAGGTATATTTATGTTCATAAATACAGGTTCCTAGCTAGAATTTTCCTCAGCTAGTTGGGAAAAAAAAGCATATCTAAAAATCTAAATTATCTAAAACTACGGCTATCAAACATATCTTTCCCGTGTTTTCTATTTAATTCCCTCCTGTTTATGAGAAATAGAAGACTTAGGTGGGCCTATAAAGTAGGAATTTCTAAAATGAGGGCTAGATGTATATTGTTCAAGAAAGTGTTCAAATCATGCAGCAGGAGATAAGACTGAACTAAGCATAGGTCACTAGTACCACTTTTAGTGTCTTGATGTATGTCTTGTGTGCTGCCTGTGAATCTCTCACACAACATCTATCACTGTGATTAACTGGCTGAAATAAGCTCACTATTACACAGGTACCTACAGTGTGGACATGTAAATTAAAGCAAGACAAATCATACCCACAGTTATAAAACACACAGAAGACAGACAACAAGGAACAATCACTTCAAATTGGTTGTGGGTGATCTGAAGCAAGAGCCACCTCCATTGCATATGCTTATCCTACTTAGGTGTTCATATCATGTATATCATTAATGTCCAGATGGTACAGAAAATAGTATTCAGTGCAAGAGACACTTCTGGAACAGATAAAATAAAGCTGTGCTTCCATGTGTCAATCAACAGCAGAAGTTCTTGTTCCCGCTCTCTCTTTCCTTGTTCCTGTGTCCTTCCACTCTCTCTTCTGCTTTTGCAGTTTCACCTTTTCCTCCAAGCCAAGTATGTGCAGCCACTGCCAGGGTTTGATCAAAATTACTAATTCAGCTGAAAAAAAATCCAGTTTTGACTTTCTAATTTAGTTTTCAATTGATTTAGAAGGCTAAGAAAATGCACAGAGGAGTCCAGAAAAGGGTCAGATACAGTGGCTAAAGTGAAGGAAAGGAAAAGAAAAAGGAAAAGGAAAAGGAAAAGGAAAAGGAAGAGGAAAAGGAAAAGGAAAAGGAAAAGGAAAAGGAAAAAAACGAAGGAAGCACAATGAAAGAGGGAGGGACAAAGACCAGAAAAAAAGGAAGGAGGTGGGTTCAGGAAGAAGGAACAGGGCTTCCTCTTTTGTCATCAATAACTCATGCTCCTAGATCATATGCACATGAAATCAGAGACCTTTTCAACCAATTTTGTGAATCTTAGTATTCATTGGCAAAGTAGAAGGAGAAATGAGGGTTTTTTTACAACTCATAGAGGAAACAGTAATTAGTCACTAAATTACAGGAGATGTTATTTAATCTAACAAAGATACATCCCTAAGCAAGCAAAATAATGCTTACTTTAATTAAGAAGAATAAGTAAACCATCTCCTGAATAAAAAGGAAATAATAGTTTCAGGTAGAAAGATTAAATTTGTCTGGACCCTTGGAGGATTTCAAAAGTGAGATTTGTTACCACAATTCAGCAAGAAAATCTAATCTATAGTTAATTCAAAAAGTGCTAGTGCAGAAAGAGGGAATGCCTCAAAGCCATGAATACTGGCAGAAAGTCAGATGGATAAAGGTGAAACGGAGTGCCTTTCACACATATTTGTGACATTCTGATGTGTTTTTGATGTTGTGTATAATATCTTTACTTGCATCTGATATTTATTTAGTTTTAATTTCGAATAATTTTACTGCAATTACATCACAGCATTTTCAGTTCAATAATCTGAAAAATCTATCAATGATGCTTCTTGGATGTTTTACCAAGTAATTGAGTATAGTTTACTTTAAACAAATCGCTTGCAAGTAACTTTCTCCTGTTGAGTTTCCACAGAACTCAAAGAGTTCTCAAAGAGAATTCCCACATCTCTTGCATTGGCTGGTTGGATAGCAACAAATCTAGAGGGTCAGAACACCCGCAATAGCTAAGAAAATAGACTGGCATCAAGGATGTTGGGCTTAACATTTTAAAGGAAAGGGTCACCTGGCAGCTTGCTTCAGACTTTATTTTTCTTCCTTAAATTCGGAGAAGAAATGGAACATAGAATTTGGAAAAACTGGGATAAAGATTTACATGAAGGAACAAATTGTCATTTGGCTTTAGTGCTCAGTATTTATTAAACTGCAGTGTAGATGCTGTCTTGACCTCTGAAGAGAGGTCTTCCAATTCTTAGGCAACTGACATCTTGATTTTGCTATGAAAGCCCATAAATTGTACCAAATTCCCAGGAACAGCACTACACCCATTATGAGGGAAGCCAACAACCTTGAGACCATTACTCTTTTTCATGAACTGCAGTGAAAAATATCTGCCAAGGACTTTTATTACAAAGATTTGTGTACCCTACATGGATTTCAGGATATTTAGCACATCTTTGACTTATTGAAACCATTTTCAGTTGCAAGTATTGAATGATATTCAAGATTTGTTCAATGGACCAAGCCAATGATATCTAAGAATTCTGGGCTGAAAACCAATGCTGATAGTTGCACAATTTTGACACTCAGAAACCTTTCAAAAAAGAAAATAATCTCTTTTGGGTATAAAATTTCCAGGCATTCTGGTACTAAAGCCTAGTTTAGCTACAAAACATCACAAATTCTGATACCCCTTCCTGCAAATGAAAGTCAACTGCAACTCAGCATAACTTCTCCAGTGGAAAAGTGTATTTGTCCTCCGATTTTGAAGAGAAATTAAACTAGAAACAATCAAAACAAAGCAGCATATATTTTCTCCTTAAAGAGAAAATGAGAGAACACACCTGTGAACAACATATTTGTGACAGGTGTTGGTACCATCACTTAGAATACTATTGGACACACACTGATGCAAAGAAAAAGAGTTAAAAAATATAAATATATACCATATAGAAAAGAAAAGGTCTTATTATTTCTGCTCAATAATATTTTTTCAAATCAATGGCCACATGTTTAAAGATTAAGATAATGCTGATTAATGGACTCAGACGAAAATTAGTTTAATATTCAGAAAACTTCTTTCAAGCACTGTACCCAGTCTAAATAAATACTTGCAATACCTTCTGATGATGCTGTATCTAACCATTACTTATAAAATCTATTTTATGTACATAAAGAAATTGAAATAATTTCAGGGTTTGGGTTTTTTTTAGGTGAAACTAACATCTATGATTAAGATTATAGTTTAATCATACACAAGGAAGCAGGTCAAAAATAAAACATTTCCATCTGTTAGGGAAGTAATGGTATGTTTATTTATATTCCTTTCCTTCTTTAATGTTTTTATTTTATTCATTTTCTGACGTAATTTTTCATGAATTGCTGTTCCTATACTGTGCCAAAAGCCAATGTTTTCACAAGTTATAGGTCAGCCCAATATATTAAAAGGACATATAAATTGTTCTGTTACATCACAGAACTACTTGCTTATCTCTTGGTAGTCAAATCTTGTATCAATGAATACCTCCATTCTGCAGGACTCCACTCAGAAGCTAAAAAGATGGGCTCAAACACTTTTGTAGTTTCACAATCCAGTTAATTATATTTCAACTCAGCTAATGGTTTTTATCATTTTGTAAAGTGATTCTGTGGTTGTGGGTTTGATTTTTTCCCCATGTTGTGACTCACTTTAGATAAATTTCTGAAGTGTTTAAACTTTTTTAGTCTAAAAAAATGAAAGTATTTAGTGCTTCTTAAAGGGCTGAAACTAAAAAGAGCCACTCTGTGTTGGCTTGATCCTTGGACTGTTTATCCTTTTCATTCTAAACAGTCCGTTGATAGAAGGCAGAAATAACTGAAGGCACAAGGAATTTAGCACAATGATGTGGGGTTTTCTATATGAATTATTTAAATAATATGCTACTAATCCTGTGTTTCCACAGCGGCCTAAACTGATGTAAATACTGACTGATTCTCTCCCATCCTCTGCTGCATCTCTCATTCATGTGTTCCACCTCCCTTCTTAACCTGGCTTTGGGGTTTGCTGGGCCCTTCATTTACCTGTCTTGTGTTCAGTGACACAAAAAAACCAATTTGGCTCTCAGAAGGAACCAATGATAATTGAATTGAGTCCCAGAAAAGATGTATCAACTCATGCTTGAGATTTCAGTTAGTGCAAAATTACAAAAGCTGGCAGCTATTGACTCGTAGTCTGCATCAGGCTCTTCCTAGCTGCTTTTCTCTCCTCCTCAATTTTTGACTCTGTGGGGATCTAAAGTCAGTTTAAAAGGACTCTGTCATTATAGAGACTAATCTGAATCTCCCAAACTCTGGTAAGAATTTAGCCTAGGAAATTAAATGGTGATTTATATAGCAGAATATAAAATATAGTGTTGATGAGCAAACTAGTTCATCTCATTCAGATGAGATAGCTGGCTGCATCATTGATATTTATTTTACCATTTTATTGTGATAGACTATACCAACCATAAAAGCTCACTGAGCTGCTCATGTTAATGAAATGGCAAAAAATTGCACATATATACTTATTTAAAACCATACACACAAGCACACCCACAATGTATTTTTAAATATAAATAGCTGTATACACATATAGACATACATTAGTACAGCAGACAGTTCTTGTCTCAATACTCATTGCATCTGAACTGTGCCTGAACTGTGTCTGTGCAGTTCTTAGTGTTTGAGGACAAAGAAAGTAACTTCTTGCAGTGTATTGGGTTTGCCTTTGAAATAATAGCACAGAACTATTGACAAAAGGCTCACCTAACAGCAGAGCTGAGATTAGGTGCTGAGGGTTATTGTCTTCCTCTAGTCTCAAAGCTATGTGAAATGTCAGTTAATTGAAAATGGTAATTGTTCCACACAACAACATCAACTGTTTCATTCCAGGAAATGTGCTGCTCTTAAATTAATAGCCATCGATCCAGAGGTATTTCATGATTCTTCTCCATCGTTTTCTCAAATTATCCAGCTATCAGTCCTTGGGAGAAAACCTATTTCACCATTTTTATTGACCATTCTTTACTGAGTGACCTGGCTTCCTGTTCAGATAGACTAAAATAGGTCTATCCATCTGAATGTTTGTCAGGCAGACCAAGGCACCTAACTTTCAAAACACCAACTACTTTTTACTATAAATACTCAGAAAGAAAACTGTTAAGTAATAGTACAAAGCAGTTACATGGTTATTACTGATTAATACAATGAAGTGCACTCTCATGCTGGGAAATTGCTTTTGTGATAGTAAAAATAGTTCCTTTCAATAGTGCATTTCAGTAAAACTTAAATTCCAGTTTGATTTCTTAAGAAGCAATGCAGGGTATTTGGGGTTTTTTGTTTGCTGAAGGAGTATATTATTTTTACAACCTATTTGAATAACAAATAACAATATGTCTTTGTTATTGCACATAGAACAATTGCAAATGCTGTTGCATTACTTAGCTGTTCCTTTGAAAGCTTAAGAGAGAAATTAAGTGGCGTAAAGTTGTCTTTCCACTGTGGAGACATTTTCCCTTCCTTCTGTAGTCATAAAAAAAATCCAAAAATACCATGTAGATAAGCAGTGAAAACATTTATAGAGATACAAACCGTAATGCTTTCTGTGTTCAGAATTTGGTAAACTATCATCTAGCAAATTTAAAATTTAATTTCTGAATAAATTGTAAATTCTATCAATTAATGATTTTTGTTAGTACTGAATAACAAGAGTCATGATTTTCCAAAGCTTTCACTTCCATTTTAACTTGGAACAGTTTCACCTTCACTGATATATTAATAAGCTGTTGTCTATTTATTCATAATGTTTAGATTCCAAAGTGAAATTTACATATAAAGAATGATGGAAAAAGTGTACAGAAATATAAAGTTTTTAAATAAATATATATTAATATCAGTTGTGCAGTGGCCTAGAAAATGCCTCCTTTAATCTCAGAAGAAAATGCTCTACATTTCTCTCTTCAAGGGCTTTTTCTTTACAAGGGGATGCAATTTAATGTAAACTCAAACAGTTGCCAGCAGGAAAGAAAAGCAGTCTTGTGTAATATTAGATACTTTTCTATTGTTTCAAAAATAATAGGTTGGTTGCAAAGAATTTCTCTGTGTGATCTTAAGTTGCTGTATTTTTGTCTTCTTTTATTTATTAATAGACAGTTTTATATAAGAAATGGAAGAAGGAAATCTGATTAAAGTTTCTAGGACAGCTGCAGTATAAAATCAGTGAAATTACATTTCCACATGACATATATAATGAATTCAGATGGTATATACCAGTTTTAATGCTCAATATGGTTTATAGTTAATAGAATCAAAAGGTATGTGAGTCAAGGAAGATTTTAGGAAAAAAGTTAGAGCAGGTCAGAGGAAGTGGAAAAGATCCCTAGGCATATGGTGCTAAGTAAACGAAAGTGAAAACTACTTTTGTGAAGAAATGTAAAGGAGGCAAAAGAGCCAAGTACAAAAGGGAAACACATTTTTCCATCATTTATGCCTGAGACAGTGAACACATGCACAGTTCATCCCATTTCTTGCCATTTTGTACATATTTTCTCTTTCAGTGAATTTCAGCTGCATAGTTGCGAAGTGTGAATCAAAAACAACTGAATAAATGATTTGGTGGTTATGCAAAGAAGGGAGACATGGAGGCAAAATTTCCTCTTCAAAATCAATTTTTTTTGTTTTTTCTTTAATTTTTTCAGATACTGTGTCAGTGATTTGCCTCCATACTCTGTTTTATTCTGTTTGAATATCTAAGCTTAATCATAGTTTCATTCATTTTATTGGTTAAAAAAATGAACAAGGGTCATCTGAAATTACTGAAACTTTAACATCATCCTACATGTGCCACTCTAATTTGATGTTATTTTAAAAGGTTACCTGTTTTTTGGGAGCTATTGGAAATTTGAATCACTTGAGCAAATTTTTAGAGCATTGATAGTCAATTTGAAATATCTGAAAATATTTGAATATGTAAGCATAGCTCTAAGTGTGTTGCTGTCATTAATAAGCCTCGAAGATCACAGTAATTTCCAGCCTTTGGAGCTTTATCTCTTTAAAGCTTATGTTAGCAGCTAAAGGCTGTCTTTCTCAAAGTGATTTCACATTAAAATATCATAAAAATAACATTAATTATAGAGATGAGGATTACAGATATAGATAACAGCTGAACATTGAAAGTGCTAAGCAAATCTGCAAGATAGCAGTAATGACTTAATTAAAACAAAATGCATCTGTATCTGAGCACAGCAATAAAGGAAAAAGAGGCAATCCACAGTAACAAAAACATGAGCGATTCAGCTGAAGTATGTAAGAGTAGTGTGTAATAGATTGGCTCAGGTAAGTCTAATTTATGCCAACCTTAAACATTAGCATTCTAATGGCTGCCAGAAATTTAGAATATGTTATCTTTTGAGTGCCAGGTAGTTTAGAGGGTAACTACCAATTACCCATAAACTGAGTCATATCAGAAATGACTTAATGTTTTATTTCCTCCCATGGCCAAGCTGGCTTCGATACCTTTGCAACAGACTTCATTAACTGTGCTTCCTGATTTAAAGGGAAGCTGTCCTTTCCCACTTATCAAATGGATTGAAATCCAAACAGGGAAAAAAGTTGGTGCCAAAAAGCAGAGTTACATTGAGGCCTTTTCACACAAGGTGATATTCTATCTGGTGCATATGACCCACACTCAGCCCATGCAAAGCATTTCTGCGGCCCAGATCTGGTTGTAAGAAACACTTATATGTCTTATTCCGCACATTCTGAAAATTCAATCATTTGTAATCTATCTGCAATAATATTAGTGTTTTTTAAAAAAACATTAAATTCATGTAACAAAGCTTAAAGGGATCTGTATTTTCCATCCCTGGTGTGGAGGGGATAAAAAGCCAGATTCCCCTCATGTTAACTTTCTCCACATATCTTTACATGGAAAAAGGCCACAGAACAATTCTCACTGGAGATACAAACAACAGTATCATAACAGTTGTTATAATAATCATAATTATTATTTACTATTTTTGCCACTCTGCTTCTATCATAAACTGTGAGACCTGATTCAAGAAAGTGCCTAATACAAACCTGTGCTTTTTTTTTGAAAAATCACATAACAATTGCTTTCTTTTAACCATGCATTTCCTTCCTGCTAAAGACAAAAAGAAGAAGCAATAGCCTGACTGAATTGTGGCAGCAGAAGGCTTTGGCTGCATTAGTCCACACTGTATGTTGTCTGTTAACAGAGTATCTATTTTATGTCTCATGTTGATGTTGGCTGAGTAGAATGGATATACTGTAGGAACATCCAAAATGGCTGATTCTGCATGGATGTCCATTGTTTTCATGCAAACTTTAAAATAATCACTTAAAATCATAGAAATTAAGTTAGGATTAGGTGAAATTTACATCACTTTGATGGTACTCTATAGATGCTTAATGATAAGAGACTAGAAAGGGGAGCTTTAATTTGCATGTAGTGTATACATTACATTTCTCCATGAATTAGGAGATTTATATTGAATATTATTATTAATATAGAAATTTGTATTGGTCGAGGGTTTTTTTTAAGTGGAAAGACTACACACAGTATCCAATTTACAAATTTTCACTATAATGATACTAATACTTTTCCTTCCCTGAAATATTTATCTTCACTGGAGAAAAAATATTTCCTTTGCTTATATAGGTGTCTGCCTATTCAGGTTCTCACATTATGTTCTGAAACTATTAAATTATTTTAATTTCTCAATTTAATTATAATTTCATGTCTCAATTTAATTATAATATTTATTTACCTTTGCAAAAGATAATCCAATTTTCTTCCCCTGCTATGAAAAACTTCACTATTTTATTTGAAGGCTCTCTGAAAGATGTCAGCTTAAAATTACAGAAAATGTTTTTCATGTAAATGAGGAGTTACTTTATCTTAACAAAATAAAAATTAAAAAACAAACTTTTAGTCTACTCAGTTTCATAAAGATTGATCTTGCAGTCATTATCTAGACTCATAAACAGTTACTTGTAAATTCAGAGAGAAGCTCTGTGTGACTAGGTGAATAAAAAGGAAGTTTAGATCTCTAGCTAGTGGAAATAGTGCAGATGCTGCATAGACAGCTAGGTCTGCATTTAGATAATTAAAAGAACAAATTTTAAAGAAATATGAAAACTGAAAGTTATTTTGACTGTTGTCTGTAGATGGATGAGAAGGAAAGCAGCACGTGTTGAATATGTGCCAAAAATAATGAGAATTATGTCATTATTATCTCTCTCTCCGAGACAGACTGGATATGCAAAATATGTAGCATTGCCACTGTCACTGAGAGCTCCCTCTCTGGAAGAC
This sequence comes from Origma solitaria, assembly GCA_013397895.1. Taxonomy (NCBI): domain Eukaryota; kingdom Metazoa; phylum Chordata; class Aves; order Passeriformes; family Acanthizidae; genus Origma; species Origma solitaria. Next base: position 458,627 of record VZRL01004026.1, read on the forward strand.
ACCAACACTCAAGTAAACTTTAGTTTTCCATCATTCTTTCCTCTTCAGCACAATTCCTTTGCTAGGGTATCTGAACAGCATGGTTTTATTCATACTAAGTAGAAATGTCTAATTTTCCCACTTTTTTCTATTTAGAGTGTCATCTTACTGAGAGAATTATGTTTTTGCTTCAGTACACTCTGATAGAATATCAATTAAGTCCCATTCAATGGCTAGTTCAGAGCTACTTCATTTTCAAAATATCACTGAGGCATAAGTTAATTAAATTACATAAATTTCACTCAGTGGTGGAAGAAGTTATATTTGATATAAATAGCTGTAATTTTTTACTGAAATCCCTATTAGGAACAAAAATGTATGATGATATATCACCAATGTAATTAACAGTCTTTTTATAAGTCATGGGCGAAGATATATCAAAAGTAAGTTAGCTGTTCCTGGGCAGGTAAGCAGGATCATTGTTGTTTCTTTTTTCTGTGCCTGTAGGGCAGAACTCAGTCAGACAGTAAAATTTAATGATGTACAGTCTGATATTAATTGTGCATGTACTCATGGGTCACAGTAAAGGGTTTGTCAGAGGTGGCAGCTTGCCGCAGGTGTTTGATGTCACATGATTCATAGTAAATGGCTTGAAGCTCCCAAGTATCTACAACTAAAAATAATTCTTCTTTCTGCAAGTGCCCTCCAGAGCAGAGGGCCTATCTGTCAGCACAAGATAGTGGGTAGCAATTGACTCCAGTTAACAGCATCTATGAGCCATTTCTCAAGGATAAAAAAGTGATAATGGCCAACTTTGTCATTAGAAACCATGTTCTTTGCACTGGTTAAATTTTTAATATTTTCCATTACCAGCAATATAAAAAACTAGCTTCTATCTTTATCATATGTAACATAGAATTGCAAAAGACACCATATGCCAGACTTTCAACACCATAGCAATTTTTGGAGTTTCTTTGGCCATGTGCTCAAAGATAGAGGCTCTCTTCTTTCCCACATTTATTCCCTTAATTGAAACTGGAAGGTTTTCCTTGGGCTTCCATGCACATCATACTAAAGAAAATGATGGGGTGGGGGACTTTGGGGATTTTGCATTATTGACAGTGCTAAGAACATTTGAAAATTCAATTTTTTAAAATTTTACAGTTGACCTCAAATCTTCATGACAACTGTCATGGTTCTAAAATTTCTAGTGCAACTTCTTGCTTCCAGTTCTACTTAGAATTGAGAAAAACATTAACACAAAGCTGAAAAAAATGATAGAAAGATGTCTACTACTTTGAAAAATATCAGATGTTTTAAATTTTTTTAATAGGACCCATAAAACATATTCTCACTTCACATGATCTGTTTTGATCAGACCAGCACAGAACCCAGAATAATTCACGGTGTAAGATCCCTGGTTCTAATTTATAATTTTAAATTTAAAAGAAACTTAAAAGCATACAATAGTTTTGAAATCATAACTTTCTATTCAGAAACAACACTAAGTTTAAAATCATGTCAAATGCTAGATGACTTTTCAGTGTGATAACTTCTAAAACACGTTAACAGTTAACCAGATTTCAGCAATGCGTCTCTCTAAGGCGGTCAAGGACATCTTGTTGTTCAAACCATAAAAAGAGGATACCTTCCAGCACTTATCTCCGTTTTCCCAGAACTGGCAAGGGGAAATACAGTAGATCTGCTGCATCTTTGGCACTCAGTGTCTGCAAAAGCATCACAAGGTGGTCAAGGGATGTGCTTGTCCTGCTCTACTCCATGCTGATGTGCCCTCACCTTGCATCCCATGTTTTGGGCAACACAATATAAGAAAGATATAAAGTTATTAGAGAGTACCAAAAGGAGGGCAACGAAGATGGTGAAGGGTCTGGAGGGGAAACCACATGAGGAGTGGCTGAGGTCACTTGGTCTGTTCAGCCTGGAGGAGACTGAGGGGAGACCTCACTGCAGTTACAACTCCGTCATGAGCGGAAGAGGAGGGGCAGGCACTGATCTCTCTCGTGAGCAGTCACAGAACCCAGGGGAATGGCCTGAAGTTGTGTCAGGGGAGGTTTAGGTTGGATATTAGAAAAAGGGTTTTTTACCCAGAGGGTGGTTGGGCACTGAACAGGCTCCCCAGAGAAGTGGTCACAGCCCCAGCCTGCCACAGTTCAAGAAGTGTTTGGATGATGCTCTCTGGCACATGGTGTGATTCCTGGGGCTGCCCTGTGCAGGGCCAGGAGTTGAACTTTGATGATTCTTCTTTGTCCCTTCCAATTCAGGACATCCTACAATTCCATGACAGTACAATAAACCTCTATAGCAAAACTGCCTGTCACATTGCAGTAAGTTAACACATCAGTGTCTCTGAAGAGAGGTTATTTGGAGCCTGCTGGCCTTGTTTCCAGTGGAAACCTAGACACCAGACATCCTCTGACATCTAGAAATCTGGCATCTCTCTTCCCAAAGATCAATGCATAAAGTTGACATTCTTTAAAGACAGGGAAGGTACTGAGAAACTAAATTGAGACTCTCAAATTTAGGTGTCAGAAGTTGAATGCCTCTGCAGGTGCTCAGTCACAAGATTTGCAATTGTAGGCTCCAGTCAATGGGAAAGGAGGAAAAACACCACCAGAAGGTGTTTTGGAAGCCTAGTTTAAGTGCCCTGAATTGTTCTGATTTTCCTGAGCAATGTTTAGCAGTTGGTGTAGTAAGAATAAAGAGAAAGATTATTGACAAGAGGAAGCTTCCTACCTCTGTCTGGGAAAGAAAAATTTAAGGTGAATATTGTACCACAAAACTCTTTGAAGCAGAGCAAAGAGATTCATGTTTTCCTTTTAATGTGAAGGCATGAACTGATACTACTCCTTGTACAGTGCATGTAATTTAGGAAAGCTTCCTCTTTCAGCTGCCTCAGTAGCTAATTGAAAGTGATAAACCACTCCAGAGATTTTAGGTATACTAAATTATTCCCTGGAGGGGTGACTGGCTAGAGAGGAAAACCTTGGTAATTAAGACTGTGAATTAGACACTTCAGTTAAGAAGATTGGACACAAGCTAAAGAGATTTAAAGAAAAAAAAAACCATAAAGCATTGCAACTAAGAGAGGGTATTAATACTGTACATGAAAATATACACATCAATTGGATTTTTTTTCACCCTAACGGAGAAAAAAATACTAATATAAGTATAATGCATATATTTTAGAGATCCTTCAGGCTGCCGAAACCTTTGGAATTATATTTGTATGTGTACCTATTTTTTTTGTCTGATTTGTTAAATACCTGCTACTGGATATTTCAGTCATTCTTTACTGGGACTGTGAATAGGGTCAACACAGTCCTTGAAATCACTTGCAAAAGGGTTATGGTCTGAGAAACCGTGGAAAGGTAAATAAGTACTTCTTGGTCTTTGCTAGTGAAGTTGATGACATAAAACACTTTACTTACAGGTTTTGACAAATTTCATATATGCAAAAATATAAATACACACATACACACATATATAAACTTAAGAAAGGGTCTTTTTCAATTTGAAACCAAATGTGACCTTTAAAAAAAAGGGGAGATAGGAGAAATGATTAATGGTCTTAATAAATATGTAGAACAGGCAAACTGGAAAGGTTACAAGTTAAATTATTTTTCTGCCTGTAAATGCAAATAGTTCTTCACACAGCTGGTTATGCAACACCGATGCAGCAATATTTGCAAATATTTTCTCAAATCCTATTCAAAAGCCACAAAATGCCAACACATACTGTTGGTCAGTAAACAGACTGGAAGACACAGAAGGCAGTGTGCGATTATAAGCCAAGGAAAGACTCAAAAGGCTGCTGTCAGGAGTGAGAGGAGCCAGAACAGAGACAAGGAACTGCAGAAAAATTATATACTGACATATTAGAGATCTGTGGATGAAAATCTTGACAAAGTCTTCTTTCACAGCTTTGGCATGGTAAATTTCTACTGCTAGTCTGTTGCTGTTGGAGAACTTACTCCGTGTAAATTCTTGGAAGTTGAATGAAGGTGAAAGCCTTCTTTATTCAACAAAACATTTTAAGCACTTTTTGTTAAGAAATTTAGTGAAATGAACTAATGTATATTGACTGGATCTACTTTTGTTCTAACACTGTTTGTAGTGTTTATAGACAGGCTTTGCAGATGTGCTTGTAATCTAACAGCAAAACAGAAGCAAAAAGTTGTATAGACCAATTGTACCATAGAAATGCCTATGAAGTATTAGTTTCTACATCAGAATCTGGAGAAGTATATGAGAATTTCAGAAACATTCTGAAGAAAGGAGGCAGAAAATGTCTTTTAAGGCACATTGTAGACTCTGTGATCTTCTTGTAGTCTTTAAACCCAAAATATGGCAAAGGTTTAAAGACAATTTTGTAGATTGTCTTTAAGAGTGCACATATTTGAATAATGTAATTTGAAAGATACTGACTGTGCAAATTTCTCCACTCTAATTATCTTCATTTTCTAGATCACCCATTAATATCCTGATTCTTTTAATAATGAGTTCACTCTGTTTGTATAGTTCTAACTATAAGTGTAGTTCAGTGTATCTGAATTTAGCAGTTGGGTGAGAAGCAGATCTTTCCAGAAGATAAAACGCACTCTGAGTGCTGTGTTTAACCTGACCATAAATTTTCTCAGAAGTCTTGCAGGCAGTTTTTCTTTGGAAAATATGGTTCTACAGTCACATGCTCTATTATTTACAAAGAGTGGATAGACATATGTAAGACTTCTCTGGGTGCAGCAAAATCAGTTGGCAAAGAGATATTACCTGTGGAACCAGGTGTCAACTGGCAGGACAAGTAAAGACAGAAAACTGAAGGTGCGGTAATGTAAATGTCTAATTAAAGATGTTTGTAACAGATCTGTTCATGGTTTTGATCATGTTTGGTACATCCTTACCCAGCACCTCTTTGAGTGGTCAGACTACTATTTCATCTTTGTACATTTGCCTAGAACAACCAGACCAGTCTGACTAATAAACCTAATAAAATTTGAGTAGAAAACTAACAGGTTCATTTTATTTCCCTGGTTTTAAAATTTTTGTTCCATTTCCCTAGCAGTGAATTTTTCCACATGACCAAAATCATGTGAATTCTTCATTGGATCAAGTTTTCCCTGCATGTAAAAGGGGCAAATAAGTATTCACAGGAAATTCATGATGTTATGAAAATCTTTTCTCTTCTGAGCATCAAAGTGAGAGAACTGTAAACTTGATATTCCTACTTTATAACGGTTTTAACTTCACAGTTACTGGCCAGTTTGAGAGCCAAACTTTGATCCCTCCATTTCTAGAGATAGAGAGCTGCTTCATGGAATAGCATGAACATGGACAGAATAGTTCGGTTTTGGGATGTCCTGTCAAGGAAGTTACATTGATATGATGGTGGAAGCAGTTCACATCATAACCATTTGAAGAAGAAATAGGCAGTTGAAATATTATACTTGTGCTACCTATTTACACTCCATTAATTCTTGTATTAAGTGATCTTACGTTACCCTGCAGCTAGAGCATTAAACTGTGCACTTCGTAATGACTATGTGGAGGAGTTATAGAAATCAGAGTTATTTGACATAAGAATTAAATGAGGAATAACAGTTTCTATTATTATTTCTCTTTACGTAAGCAAACAGGGAAGACTCAAATGTCGTTCATGAGGACCATGCTAGAGGGAAAAGTGATTTCTTGTAGTTGAAAGGAAGTTACAGTAAGAAAGAAAGTTTTTTCCTTATATACTTTATGTATTATGGCTTAACACAACAGTTTATTGGTGGTTGCATAATATCTTGGAAATGACAATTTAATAAAAACGTTTTTCAGACTGTGAGTAATGCTTAAAACTTAATTCAGAGAGCCTCAAAAACTAACCATTATTATTAATGTAAGCAATTTTCTAATTAGCTAACAGAAGTGGAACAGATTTGAGTTGATGTGAGGTATTTATTTAATAGAATCCATTCTTACTGTTTTAAAAATTCTTTGGCCACTGCAGATGTTGCAACTCACTATAAACAGTTCATCCTGTCCTTCAGCATCCAGAGATCTGATTGCAATGCATATACAAAGGCTTCCAGAAGAAAATGAATCTATGATGATCCTCTATTATGATGACAAGTATAAATACTATTCTTCTTACTAAAGTGAGCTTATACATGTTTTTACAGTTTTTGAAGGATTTATTATGCTTGGCTGAACTTACATAGATAAAAGAGAAATCAGTCTGAATTTTATCTGAAACCTGAACTGAATTTTCTGCTTTTTTTCTTAGATTGACTCAGGGTAGATTTTCTACTCTGCACATGCAGTTAAAAATCTATAGCATATACTTATGAGTCTATAATTGTTATGAATCTATAATGTTGTCATCTGTATTCATTTTGGAATCTGCTTTTGTGCTTCCTATCATTACATGCTTTAAATGGCTATTCAGCAGATTTGCTGGTTGAGATCTGGCAGTTCAAATTTACTGATATCATGGTTAAAAAAAAATTGTATAAGCCGTCATAGGTGTAGCAGGGCACTAATAGGAAATGTCAGAATATATGATTTTCAACCCTGTATCTGTGTATCGGTCTATGTCCTGGGGCCCAAGGAACCAAAAATCCCTTGAATGCTGGCAGATTTCACATGTGTTTTGCATTTTGCTAAACAAATGAGGAGCAAACTCCCTGTACTTCCTTCCTGAAACAGGCATGGAGGTAGTGTCTAATAATAATCATACAAATGAATTACATTTCTGCTTGAAACATTTCTGAGAGAGCACTATACACAAGCAATAAGTTGGTATAACTGACTGCAGCTGGTAATTTAAAGAAATTAATACATTATAAAGTAGACCTGTCTTCCCTTCTAAAACTGAATAATGAGGTCACTGAATTATTTTTCTTTAATGAAGTCTGTGACAGATATTTCTGACAGAGAGCTAGTAATATCACCAAACCCGAATATTAATATTTAAGATGTTAGGCTAAACCACAGTCTGGGTTTTTTTGGGGTTTTTTGTTTTTGCTTTTGTTTTTTGGTTTTTTGGGTTTTTGGGTTTTTTTGTTTGTTTGTTTGGTTTTTTTTTAAAGTGGGGATCTGTTTCTTGTATGTTGTGTTTAAGCAACTGGCAGAAAGATTAGTCTCTGAAGCTTTAGGACCCACTACCATTTACACCTCTTTTTTTGCAGAGAAACTTTAAGGTAGGCATTTCACAATTCAGTGAATTGGGTATGTTTTTCATTTGGTATTTTTTTCAGCTTCTTACAGAGTTCTTGTTTCTTCCACCATTCCTAGAAAGTCAAGTTCGGGTAGAGGGCTCCAGGAAATACATCTTAACTGCTACCCAGATTGATTAGGAATTAAACAACATCATCCTTGGATGAAATTTTTTACTAGGAAGAAATTCTTTACTGCAAGGGTGGAGAGGCGCTGGAACAGATTGCTCAGAGAGGCTGTGGGTGCCCCATACCTTGGAGTGTTCCAGACCAGGTTGGGTGGGGCTTTGAAAAACCTGGTCTAGTGGAAGGTGCCCCTGCTCATGGCAGGGGCTTGGAATCGCCTGTCCAGGAAGGTGGTGGAATCACCAGCCCTGGAGGTGTTGAAGGAAAGATTGCATGTGTCATGGTCTACTTGACAAGATAGTGTTCAGTCATAGGCTGGATTCGATAATCTCAAGAGTCTTTTCCAAACTAATTCTGTGATTCTGTGAACCACATTGTCCTAAGGTCCCTTCCAACAGAAGCCATTCTATGATTCTATGATCTTAAGATCTTGGATCGAGATACTACCATGCAAGAAAAGACAAAGACAGTGCCCACTGTGCCCTTCCAGAATCCCCCAGAAATTCTATGGTCCATGTTATGGCTTTGACAGGGTGTTTTTGAACACTGTGCTGTGCTTTGTGTAACTCTTAATGTAAACAGAATATGCTCTGAATTTCTTTGCCAGTTGCAGCCTGCACACTGTGCCAGTTTTGTTGTTCATCTTATGTCAAAACATAGCTGATGAGTCAGAAACTACCAGCCAGTTTTTCTTACAGCTGTCTATCCAGAGTGGTATTTTAGTAGAATTATTTCTAGGCAAATAATATTCTTTAATTAATTTTCAGTTTATTTTCTATGCTTTAATGTACTTCATTAAAACATGTGCTTACTTCAGAGATCCTTTTGGTGCCTTGAAATCTCATATTGAAAATATGCAGCCCCTTTCAGGATCATGAACAGCATAGGAAAGAGCTTGTTTCAGGACTAAGCTCATGGATGAATAGATTAATGCTGAGCAAGTAAGGCTGAGCATTTCAATACTTATTATCAGTTGGAACCTCATTACCTTTTTTGAAGACGCAAAGCTGGTTTCGGAGTTCTGATTTATTTTTTTTTTATTCCTGATTGAACATACCGTTTACCTATAGTCTCCTTTTTTGTGTGTGTTTGTTCCTATTGACTTTGAGAGTTGCCTATCTGGTACATGTTCTCTCACATTAAAGGCTATACGAAATTGTAATAAAAGAGTAAAAGTGCCTGATGCATATATAATATATTACATGCTTTTATATAGACTTACCTGTTTTGTATCCCATGACTAGGAGGCACAGAACTTCATGATGAGTTCCGTAACAAACAGAACTAACTGCATATTTTCTGAGACAGCTTTCAGCAGAAAATCTATTTGCTGATCCCAAAATGTTTTCATTCCTGCATCTTATTACCATATTCACTTCTATGGATTTTATAATAATCCTCTGAAGTCATTCTTGGTTACATTCTTGCCTAGCTATCCTAGATCAGAGATTCAATACCTTTTTTAGACTTGGGTGATATCTGATTACTACAAGTTTCTGGTTTGTGCAATCCCAAAATTTGGGATCTATGACCAGATCTAGGCAGAACACCTAACAAGATAATTTTGGATAAATATGCCAGGTGAATTGCTTATAAGATGCCAGAAGTAAATATGTCTAATACAGGCAGGAACACCTGAGTATTTTTTAGTATGAAGATGGGAACTGAAAGTACTTGATAGAATTAACCTTGGCTCTGGGTTCTGTCACACAGAGCTTGGACATCAAGAAATTTCTCTGATTTTCATCACATTATGGTTTTGTATGCTCTCTGTAAAAGTGTATACAATAAGAGTGTACACAATAAGGAAACTGGACATGAATTATATGGAAAAAGCATTAGTCAAGTAAAATCTAATGCCCTGATCAATCAGTGTTACATTTGAGTACAACCATGTAGGTTTTATGACCAGAAATCACTGAAAAGGTAAAAGGAAAGTACCAAGAACTTTGCTTTGACCTAAAAGTTCTATATATAATGCAATTCTTGCAGTGAAGAAGTAGAATGCCTTCACTAAATTGAGCAAGATTAGAGGATGGACAGCTCTTGGTAAAAACAGATTAGCAGGGCAGTAGCAAACATCTTCACGCTATCAGGATTGCCTTGACAATGGAAAAGAACAAATCACACTCTGTGAATTTGAAATTGCTTTCCTAATGCTACTTTTCAAATGTACCTGTTTATTTCTAGACTGTAGGAATTAACATCACAATATTTATTAGCAAAGGCTGACCTGCTAATTTATTTGAGGGATTAAGGCCTGTGTTACTATGACTTTTGCCATAAAAGAGGAGCTGGAAGAATAGAAGAAAGACTTACCACCCTCAAAGTCATAACAAAGTAATCTTACAGGTACTATAATCATTGACACAATAGCTTTTTTGGTCCAAGTTTAAAGGAAAAATTGTCTTTCCAGGATTGGCAATTCATTAACAATTCATGATGTGTTCACTTCTCTAATTTTGACTGCCACATTTTCTAGTTTGTTTTCTCTAGGGTGGTTTATTTAGAAGAACTTCCAGTGTAAGAAGAAGTGAAAACTTGGTATTACATATGTGGCCTCAACAAAAATCCCTAATTATGTCTGATCAGGAAAAATTCTTTTGATAAATTAATAAGAAAATGAAGCCCAGGGGTTTATGTATAACAAAATACTGTACCAACATTTAATATTCAGGAACTTGGAGTGGGATCCATGAAACCAGATACATTTCCCAAAATCCTTGCCCAGGAAGACTCATTGTAACTAGCTAACTCTGGCATCTCATGACCTGTTAGTACAGAGAGTCAGAGGCATGACCCATGGTCTCCACCCATACTATGAGGAGACTGGATATAAGATAGACCCAGACGAAAAATAGGTGTATACATTATGCCAAGCCTATGCTGCATATAGATCCCTCAGACTGGCCTCAATAGGTCCCTGTTGTGGCTGTCACCTGCAAGAGTGCAGCTACGAGCTATTTGCAGGCCGAAAATAGCTTGTCTTCCACCAGTTTGGGTTGCTGTCATGTTAAGTCATCTTGATTTATACTGATGTACTTCAGATAATCCTTTTAGATACTGACAGATGGTTCTCTACAGTCCCTGTATGGCCACAGAGGATGCACATTTCAGGTTGAAGCTGGGCCATATAGTACTAGCAATAAAGACAGAAAAGCCTGGACCAGCAAGGAAAAAAAAGAAAGCATAGATATTTCATTGTAGAGAGGCTTTGTGGGCATACCAGGAACAAGAAAAGGTCCTGTGTTGTGCTCTTTCTTTTAATCCATTTATGAATTTTATCTTGATACTCTTTTGTGCAAACAATGTAAGCAACTTGATACAGCAGGAATTGAGGCACCTGCAAAAACTCAAACAAAATGTAGGTGAAGGCATCTGGATCACATTTTTTAAGTGTTAAATTTCACATAAGTTGCACTTCATGATTTTAACACAGTATTGAGTATAGCCCTAAAATTCTTCTGAAAAACATTGTGCTCAGAAATTATTTTTAAGTTATTTAGGACTCCAGAATACTATTCCCTTTTGGTTTCCTCCCTACACCACATATGCTTCTTAATTAGGGCTCCTCTTTCTAGAAATTACATACTCAATTTGATTTGGCCTAGGATTTCGATTTTTAAGGGAAAAGGTAATGTCCAAAGTTATTACTCAGTAATGTATACAGAAGTGGTAATTTGATGCTAATGACTTTTTTTTTTTTTTAATTCTTGTCATTCCTTGAAAGTTACTATACTACTTTTGGTACATATAATTTAAAGGTCTCTAGTCTCCAAAGATTTATTGTCATGATTAATTTTAAACATCTGCTTAGGTCATTGGTTTTTATGAGGTTACTTGCACTCAAAGTTAAGCATGTGAATATTTTATGTAAGAACAAGGCCATGACTTGCTACAGTCTAACAGGTTTAAATAAAAAAAAATTTAAAAAATTTAAAGTAGAACAGTTACAAGAGCGACATTACAAGAGCCCCAGCAAAATATGTTACTGTAGTATTTGAAATACTTAAAAATAATATTACCTTTTTGTAAGTGTAAAAGCTATATTACCCCTATTTTAAAAATCAGCTAAGAAATTAAAATGTGAGTATAAATATGCTAAGATAATGCATACAAATAAATGGGATTAGTCTAGGAACGCGAGAATTTCTCCAACATTCTTTTGGTCAAAATATGGTTTGTTGTTATATATGCATAAATGCACCCATACATACGCCTGTCATAAAAGCAAATGTTTTGTTTGCTTTTATTGCTTGTTTTTTATTATTAGACTTATTGTGGGTTAAGCCTCATAGTCAGCTAAGTCCTGCACAGTCACTCACTCACTGCCTGCAGTGGGATGGAGGAGACAATTGGAAGGGTAAAAGTGAGGGGGGCTCATAGGTCGAGATAAAGACAATTCAATTGGTAAAGCAGAAGCTGCACACACCAGAAAGCTAAAAGGAGAGCAAGTTTGATATCAGGAAGATATTCTTTACTATGACGGTGGCAAGGCTCTGGATCAGTTTGCCCAGAGAGGCTGTGGAGTGTCCCTCACTGGAGGTATCCAAACCCACATGGGCACAGATCTGTGCTGTACGCTGTTGGACAACACTGCTTGAGCAGGGATGTTGGACCAAATTACCCCACTGTGGTCCCTTCCAGCCATACCCGTTCTGTGGTTCTGTGAAATGAGTAGTTCTGTATCTGCAGGAAAAAATTCTACTGACTTTAGAAATATCTTAGGAACATGCAGAAGTACCTGCCTGGGAGAGTTGCTGTGATTGCCAACAGTGTCCCCAGGGTGTTTATCAATACATCTATCTATACAAACAGTGCCTATCAATTGGTCTAAGTCCAGCAAGAGCTTCCTAGAGTACAGGTATGTTGGCAGGGCTGTTTGAAACCACCTGAAGAGGTTCTGTGATAATTTGTTGAATGCACTCTTTGAAACCAGACAGCAGCTCACTCAGCCACCTTCTCTCACGTCAGTTCCTTGTCTCATCTTTGCTCACAATAGATGTGAATTTCTGGACCTCTCCAGGATCAGACGACTGAATGTGCTGGTTATATGCACAGCCCTGACATGCTGGTAGTCCACAAATGTAACTGAATTTTCTTGTTTTACAGCAACTATTACTTTAATTCCATAAATTTTGCTAAAGGGTCAGCCTGTTTACAAATAGCAGTATCCTTTCAAAGAGACTGGGTTTTTTTTTAAAATGCAAACAAGACAAAATGGTTATCCCCATGTAAATAGATTCATTCTCTTTCGTGAAAGCTGAATTATAGTATTTAAGCATTAATGTCTTTCAAGCCCTTCTTAACACCATTTTTCCCTGTTTCTTAATAGGCATGTGAAATCTACTCCCAGGTGAAATAATGAGCTACAACCAGAGTTTCAGCAGTTGGAGGGATATCCTTCCACTTTATTGAGTTAATCTTTATCAACTCTAGCAAGGTCATTCCTGACAGATTTTGTCAGATCTGTTCTTAAGGGCTGCCAATTTTGAGCCTCTACGATTTAGTTCAGTAACCTATTTAGTGCTTAGAAGTCCTTCTGATAGAAAATCTTTCTCAAAGTCTAGCCTAAAGTTTTCCTGCTTTGTTTAAAGTCTGATACCTTTTGACTTCTCTATTATGGACATTGCGAACAGAAGCTTTTTACATACATTAAGGCATTTATCATATCTTCAGTTTTCAGGCTATAACAACTTTTCTTACAAAAACTCTCTTACTGAACCATAGGAGATAGAACTCTGTCACTCTTGTGGTTTGGGTTTTTCTTTTTTTAGATTTTCTCAAAATGTAACATATCTTTTAGTTCTGCAAATATCATGAACATGCTATCTTTACAATAGAGGATATGCATTTTGAGAACAGAAAGCAGATTTTCTAAAAGGTTAAATTGCTAAATGAAAATTGAGTGAAAAAAATTTATGGATTTTCACATGGGAAATCATCATAAAACATATGGATAGAAATAATTCAGTGGGCTCTGCCAAATCCAGCTTTGAGTTTGAGTTTTATTCACTACGGCAGAAATTCAGGGAATATCATCCTTTAGTCACAGATTCAGCAAAATTACATAATCATGTACATCAAAAATACTGAGGGTAAGTTAATATTTCGTTAAGCAAGTGGAGTGATGAACTGGTTCATAAAAAAAAGGCCAGGTGCAAGTGGGTTCAATATACCAATGGATCCTCTGCCCATTTGTTTCTTTTCGTATCTTGGCCATCATTTCCTGTGCAGAGCTTGCACATCACCTCTGATTATTCTCCCACAGCCAGCTGCTGGTTGTACTTCATGGTTTAGAATTGAAGCGTAGAAGGAAGGAAAGCTAGAGGAAAAGATTTGCATCAACGCCTTTTCCTGCTCATTTTCTCCCCATTGTTTGGGATCACAAAAGCAGCAGCACCTTGCACAGCAGCAATATCAGGGATATAGTTTGTTGCATGAAACTCTTATAGAATACTTATTCTTCAGCCAGGGAAAGTTCAATTTATACTTGCCCTGTGTCTTATATTTTTTATCTGCATGTCTTGAATTGACCAAAGAATGATTTTTGTTCTGATCCAGTATCATGGTTCATGTATTGTTGTATTATATGTTTGTTTTAATGATCATTAATTTTGTATCATTGATTTTTCCATAGCAAAAATCAGAATCTATAGCTATTGCATTTCTTAACACCTTAATATTCTCCCTTCTGTGACTAAATCCCTTTCCTCATTCTTTGTTATTTTTTGTCTTTTCTCTACCAACTGATCATATTTTTCAGTCTCCCTTTTTTCCATTACTTCTTCTCCATTTTATTTCACAGAAAAAGGAATACAAAGACAATGATGCAGGATTGTATTTCCACTTTTTGTTTGGGCTATTGTGTTTATGTAAGTCTCTTGTTATCCTTATTTTTCATATGTCTAATGTGTTTTTAGGACAGTGACTGTGCTCGGTTTCCTGATGCTTGTTAATGTTTATAACAACATTCCTGAAGTTTTACTTCCCTTATTGCAGTCCCTGTATTATTATAACTCAGACGAATAAAAATCCCACGCTTGTACTGCCCTTTCCATCAGCTATGCCGCCGAGATTCCACTCAGATGGCACTTAGAAAAGGAATTGATACAATGCATAAAATTCAGAAGGAACCAGTCATAATTAGGTTAATATTGTTTATTCCTCTGTTTACAGTACTTTTCTTATCAGGCTGTCATTGTTGGGATAACTTCTTGTTTATGTTTTCAGCCTCTCTAAGATGACTTTGTGCAACAGCAAGAATATTTTGTGAATGTATAAAATTAGAAGGGAACATGTGCGCTTTATGGCTTTTGATAATTAGCCACATCCACTATAATGTCCTTCATTTTACCTAAAAGTTTGTCCTTGAACAAATTCTAGGCCTCTTCTGTTCTCATTGTGCTTTGTGATGATCTTTGCCTTTTCATTGATTCAGCACTTACCTTTGAGCTTTACTTTTCAAATATGTTGAATTTGCCTTTTATCAGCTTAAAAATGTGAATCTCATGCATATTTACATGGCAAACTGTGACAGCTCTAGAAGAGGTCAGTTGTGTCAACTGCTCTATACATCCACAAGAAACTCTATTATCTCTTGAACAGAGACAGCTTTATAATGTGTAAAACTAAGCATATTTTTCTGATAATATTACCTTCTTATTTTGAAACTCAGTGTTTGGGGTTTAGTTCTACAGTTTTATATAAGAAAGGTCTTAAATTAATACCTAAAAAGAAGAAAGGTGAAGTTTGAATGAAAAAATCTTTGTTCCATTGTAGTTTTGTGGCTGTCACCAAGAATTAGGCTTAGCTTTAAAATTGTAGCTGAGACTTCCTTTTCATTGCAATAACAATTTTTCTAATTATAGGGTGATAAAGGCAAAGAATCTTCACCAAAGGAAAAAAAACAAATCAAATCAAAACAAAAACAAACAAACAAAAAAAGACCCAACAAAAGAACGTCTGTTGAATCAGATATTTCATAGGCTAGAACCTGATTCAAAACTCTTCTTTGCAGAACAAGGACACAAAATATTTGCATTTCATTGCTTTTAATTTTACCTCCTCTTTTGTGTAGCTGGACTTGATCTGTTACCTCATTTAAAAAATATACATCTCTTTATGATGACTGACATTGGGGTAAATTATTGGTGAGATAGAGTTTTGTCTTGAATTGAATTTAAAGCACATGGGAAGATCCAGGGTAAAGGAAAAATTACACAAGTACAGCAGGTGAACTCAGCCCTGACCTTCAACATTTTAGAGTAGGAGTTGCATGAAAGAGGAAGACATGAGGCTAGGACAGCTGGAAGCTCAAAAAAGAAGAAACAAGACAAGGGTTTACAAAAATGCATAATAAAATTAACCTCTAGTGGGAACTGTTTTATTTGTTTTAGAGAAGTCCTAACCTATCCAAAGGTTAAAGCAATTGCAAAGTACTGCCTGCACTGTTTTGTGTGCTGCCATTTCGCTGGTTCTTATGACCACTCTGATACTGGTCTCTTACTCTGATATGAAAATTTTTATCTCTTTTACGGTGCCAAGATACTCTTTTTATAGAGCCAAGGTATTTATTACATTACAAGAGAAGTTATATGCCAATATTTTTAGAGCCTTATGGTGCTCTGATAATGACAGGCTGAATTTATCCAGAAGGAGGCTCTAACATCCAAAGAAAAAAGAAGACCCAGCTCTTCCCAGTGCTGAAAAAAAATATTTAGAAAGTAGAAATAATGCTCATTTATCACTTATGACAGCATCTGGCAAACGTTTTAAAGCCTGTTGAATAGCTTTAAATTCTATATATAAGTTAGCAATGAAAAATTGAAGTTACTATCTTCAGAAATGATCAAGGGAGATATTTCAATGCAAAAATATAGAAAAAGAAAGAAGGCAGCACATGACATTTTTACATTGAGTTAGAACAGACCTGTGACAAATTCATGAAATATTTTGATAGAAAGAAGGACCCTTTCATCAAAATGTTTAATTTTTTGAGTTCTTATTAACGCATGCCTCAGTCTCGTTAGACTATGGAATACTTTGTTCCATCGTCTTGTACAGCACAATTCAGACAGAATTTCTGTGAAGTGTCAGAAGTAATGTCACTTATTTTATGTAAGATTAATGTTTGGGGATTTTACCTTCATTTAAATGTTAGAAAATAGTCTCTACTATATTAGAAAATAATCTGTATAGGAGATTTTTCTTCTTCAAAAGGAGGTCTTTGAAAGGACAGCGTCGTATCAGCAAATATTGTTTCTTGTGTCACAGAACTTACATATTTCCAGTGAAGAAAAAAAGAGAGAGGGGAAAAAAGGGATTTTACCCAAGTTTTAGACTAAAAAGCTACTGTGTGTTGAGATTTTTTTTTCAGATTTCCTTTTGGACCTTTTGCATTGCAGGAGATGCTGGGAAACAAGTTAACTAGAGCTGAGTGTAAGCTCTCTACTCAGGACTCTTTACTCCACTGGGTCACTTCTGCCTCCATTCATATATTCAGAATTTTATCAGAGATTCTTACAGTGACAGGGAAAGCATTCAAACTGGTAAAAAAAGCCAGCAAGAAATACATCAGCATACTGTTTCTCTTACATATCTACCCAAGGTATCATCCTGTCACATTCTGATCTTTTGGTTTGCTTTAATTAACAAAAGATAAGCAGACCTGGTTTTTGTTTCATTGCTATTAAACTATAGGGTATAGGGTTTAATATGTGTAGGAAGAAAACAGATGTACTCGAAACAAACCAAGAAAAAGTGTTGTTCCAAATATCCTTCATAATTCTGTATGTTTTAGAAAAAAAGTATTTGCACACATTTACAGACTCATTTGAGCAACTTTTAACATTTTTTCATACTGAGTAGCATTGCCCTTGGCAACCACTGTAAGTGAAAAGATCACTGAAGTAAAGGTGGCTTTCAATATCAGTAACTATAAAAATCTGGTCCTTACACATCTGTCATTTGTTCTTAAACTACTTGGTATCCTTAATTAGCATAACAAAAGATTGAACTTTAACCTTGTTTTGTAGACTTCTCTTTTTTAAGGAAGTAATTCTAAATGGCCAGAAAGCAGGCTGTCATTGCCATTCACATGCACGCTGCACCATAAAAATGACAGAAACATGAGCCAGCTGCAGATTAAGAAAGGCAGCTACTTGAAAGTCACTTCTTTAGCCTTTATACAGACTTCCACTAAACTACATGCTTTAGGGGAAAAAAGCAAAAGTAATTTTTTTGTTTTGTTTTTTTCTGTGTTAGGAAGAAAGTGGAAACGGTATTGAAAACTCTGTAGATATCCAGTAAGGGCTTCATTTGGCCACCCCATCTTTTCTCTCTGTTTCTTTCCATGTTTTTCATTTGTACTTTTTAATTTTCAGGGCACTTTGAAATGAATAATTCAATGTGAATTATTCCTCTGTTGGAGTTTCTGCAATAAGACTGCAGTGAATATTGCTCTTTGTAGCCCAGGCTCTATCACAAGGCAGAGGAGTTTTATTTCTTTGTGTGTGTGTGTCAATTGAAACAATTTATTTGGACTTTGAGAGTGAAAGAAAAAGCTAAAAAGAGGCTAATAAAAGTCAATATCTTCCCTTTAAGCAGTGTCAATCAATTTGAGTGAAATAGATTCCCTGCTTGTTCAATAAGAAAATTAATTTGTGTCACAAATGACCTGGAGAATTCTTGGGTGTCCTCATTATCAAGAAATACCTGGTGTTTTGGTCTTCCATTACCTATTTAATTGGCAGTGGGTTATTTGTGTTATCTGTTTCAGTTAGACAATTTAGAAGAAAATATCATTTTTTAAAATTATGTCAAAGTGAAAGATAAGTAACAGTCGCCATGACAAAAAGTGCTATGGTAAGTTTGGAATTATTTGGCATTAAAACAGCATGGTAAATTGATGGTGTGTACTGGATGTTGAATCAACTCATAAGTTGATTTTGACATAAGTTTGAAATTTTTGGAATGCTTTTGTAATTTTTTTAATACTCCTATTCAAAGAGGGATTCTATTATATTCTTAGTCTCTCTATCTGGCTCATATTTCAGTGATAATTGTAGCAGTAAAAATAAATAGGAAAATGTGAATTTACTTAAAAGATCTTTTTCATTTAAGTGGTAGAAACATTCAGCTTGTACATTGAACGCAGCTTTCCTGACAATATTCATCATGTAAGACACAGAGAGACTTTAAAATAGTAGAAATATTATTTTTTGAATAAATGTATTATTTTAAAAATAAATTATTATAGTGAATAACTTATGTTTAGGTAACTAATTTGCATCTTGGTACCTATTAGATTATTTAATATGGTTATTATATAGTTAGCACATCATGCTACAGTGGACTTCAACTGGGGCATGTTAAGGATTATTTTGTCTATATTTTCATAACAGGCTTGTTTTATCTGGCTTCTAATTTTCTTTTGGTAAGTTTTGTTTTGTTTGTTTGTATGGGTTTTTTTAGTTTTAATTTCCAGTCTTTAGGCTTGTTTTTTCACTCTTTACTGATCAATAAAAACATACAATCTCTATGCTAAATATTGTTAGAAACAGTTCCTCTGAGGCATCTGATGAGATTTTTGCTTGTTTTCAAGGCTCTTTAGAATACTTCTTAGTCCTTGCTCACACCAATTTTCTTGAGGCAGACATGTTAGACACCTACAGATTCTTTTCCATCCCTACCTTAAATGTTGTATAATACACACTGCAATACAGACCTTGACTGTAATTTGGTACCTAGCTGATGGCAGGCTCCAAAGATCTTCTTTCCTCCAACAATCTTTTGACAAATTATCCTCTTCCTATATAGACAACTTCTCTGCTAAATACTGTATTATTAATACTGGGGTGGGGGTAGAGAGGAAATAAATGGCAAAATTTCCTCATAGAAAGTTAATGTAGGATAGCATGCCTGCTTTCAGGAATTAATTAATTTTATATATGGACAATTGCAGATAATATTTGAATGTCAAAAATACCTGTGCCTGTTGGTGAAGTACTAAATATGTATTCTTAGATGACTTACCACTTTATCTTCCTTTTTTGCTGTGCTTCACGAAAGACGTTTTATTCTGGACTGTGTAATTACTGTTGTCCTTTTGCTTTTTTATGTCTACACATTAAAGACAAGGAAAGACAACTGACCTACACAAACTTTTTTTCTACAGGCCAAAAGTAGGTTAAACATCTCCAACTTCAAAGCATAGCTGAAAAGTATGGCATTCTTTACCCACAAGGCTCCAGCTGCTCTTCTCATGGCCACACCTATAAAAAGTAGCAGTAGATTAATGAGAAATTCCTGTTTTCTCAAGCACTCCCCATTAAAGGAAAATTCCAAGGTGATGTTTCTAACTCATTTTTCTTTTTAGCATTCACAATGTCTCAGAAAGCACTCTATGCTGTCATTATCTTCTTCACTGAGAAATATGGATGCAGTTTGCCACATAGGTGTTACAAGTTTTAATTAATATGCTTCTCCATAGATGAGAACTGAAGATGGGGGTTGGTTCCCCATAAGTTAACATTCTGGATGTTCCATTTTCTGATTCAGCTGAAATATCCTACAGTGGGTTCAACATCTATAGAAAATGTATCTAACCACTCATTAATTAATTTAGTGCATCTTGTGACAAAATCATTCATGATGAGTTCATTAACTATTGCTGTAATTGTTTTAAATGTTTTGGTAGGATTTCCAGAGTAATTCAGTATTAATTACAATATTAATTAAGTGGATCCATGTTGCTGAGAATCCCCTGGTACACTGAGTATTTCCATATATTGGAAAATTTAGACATCCTCATCAGAGTAAACAAATGCCTTATTGTGCAGAAAAATAACCACGGAAAAGGAAATAAAGAAGTCAGTGCAGAGTGAGCCTTCCTCTTTTCTATGCTGTGCTTCAGATTCTCAGTTCTTGAGGGCAGGTATTATGTTCCTTTCCGGCGATGACAATGAGGTGGCCTTCATGGCGGAGTTAGAGAAAGAGAATGTATTCAGTGCTGTTGCCATACGGTGTGCAAGCAGCACTGACACATACGGGGCTTTTCAATGAAAATGGGAATAGCAGGATTTGCACTTTTATTCAATAAATTTTACAAGGGACTATTCTTTTGCCATGTTTACATGCAAAACAGAGGAAATATATTTTTGTTTTCATGTCGTTGAGTTGTATGATAATGTACCCCATGCTCTTCACAACCAGGACAGTTTACTGTCAATCTAGGAAAAAAAAAAAAAAAAAAGACAGAATTAAACTTGAAATAATTCAACTCTCGTATGTAAAATGGTGACCTGAGACGGAGTAGGGAGCTGAGAAGGGGGAGGGGTAGGGAAGGGAAACTCTTGCCCTGTTATTTTGTGTTATATTATAAGTATTTCAAGGAGCTATTAATATGCAAAACAAAAACTCTGCCTTTATTCTAGTTTTCTTTAGGGACAAGAAACAAAACCATACCAATCAAACAAAATACTTTCATTCTGTGAAGAGCTGTAAAGGAGAGAGAAAGTGCCTTTCCAATATGCTGTACGTACACTTCCAGAGAATTGAAACATGCTTGAAAGGACCAGCATGTCTCAAACATTCTTCCAAAGCAAGCCCCAAAGTATGGCACACCACTAAACTTAAATTTCTATTTTAGTATTTATTATTGGATTTTTTCAACTCTATGCTTTCCTTCAGTACTTTAAATTAACTTTTGTAACAAGGGAATACTATGATGTTGCTGTGTTACATTGACTCCATCTCACAACATAAAATGATGAGAAATTGAATATATAAAATTAAGTGACTCAGTTAGTATTAGAAATTGAAGGGTGACTCTGAAACCTGCCATGAAAAGTAAGATACCTTGGTTCATTCCTTTTGTTAAGACATTTGATATGCCTTCTAAAAGGATGGACTGCAGGATAATATTTACAATCTCTCTAGCTGAAGCTTGAGAATAAAATAGGAATTATATTTTCAAAATATCTGAGTGTATTATTACTCTCTGTTTAAAGAAAATAAACAAAGTACTTGACAAATGAGAGATGGTATAATGCAAAATGATGAGGTCAGAAGACATGGAAATTCCAGGAACTAGAAATTAAGAAAGTTATGGGAAATCAAGAAAAGGTTCCAAGAGGAAAATCACAGATCTCTGAATGCACCTGAGATACATGGGAGTAATAATGAAAATTTGAGAGTGACTGCAGTGAAGACAAATGCAGGTGGATAGCAATACACCCTTGTCAAGCTGATAACAGGGATGGAAAATATTCGAGGATGAGGGAAAGATTCTAGAACAAATAAATCAGAAAACGACAGTGTGATTTCTAAGCACAAAGTGCATTATCTAACACTGAAGAGAACAGGGGATGGCAAATGGACTCAGGAGCTGAGTTCATGGAGTGATGCTAAGCAAAAAGAGTAAGAATTTAAAAGTACTTGTAAAGATTGCATGCTAAACAGCTGTTTGATTTTGGTTTGGTTTGATTGAGTTTTTTGGTTGGTTGGTTGGTTGGTTGGGTTTTTTTCTTAAAGCAACATTTCTATAATCACAAAATTGCAAAATAGTGAAGACTATTGGCAAGGAGTTCTTACACTTTCTTCTTTATTAAGCTGGCTTCAACCCAGGGAGTCTAAAAAAGACATATATTGAAGCTTCTTCATTTGTTTGAGTTTAAGACCTCATTTTTGCAACTATTATACCGTATTTATCTTCTATATATCCTTTAAAAACCATTGCACTGGATGGTGTATAAGAGTGCTATAAATCATGGAGGTGAATAAGGACTGTATCATACAATATGAGAACGTGGAAGGATATAAAAAAAATCTCAGGTAAGAGGTTTAAAATAAACAACTGTAATACTTTTTCCACTCAGCACAAGGCATTCCAAAAAGTCAAAAAATGTTTCAACAAGGTCACAGAGAAATGGTTTTTCTGTGGCCATCAGACATCACATTTCAAATACACGTTCCAGCTGTAAAAGGCACACACTACAGTTTTCTGGAAGAGCAGGAACAAGGCAAGCCCAGTGCACATCCTGTCTTATGTTCTTCCAAATATACAGGTTATGGCCTGCTATTAGCGGTGCTGTACTTTACTCTTCCTGCATTTATGGCTTTGTACCCTTCACTTGGTAAAACTTAGGTGGCCCAGAATCTGAGAAATAATTTATTTTGGAAATAAGCAATGAGTGATTTCCACATAATATTTTTCTGGTACAACTATTTTTTTTCCTACTACAGGAAGTTTTCTCATTAATTTCTAATTTAGTTATGTTCTTTTTTTTAATTAAATTTAAATGAGCTCTGTTTCAACAGTGACTGATCTCATGTTTAAATGTTTTTTATTAATAGTTGTGTTCATATATCTGGAATGTCTCTCAATACATGAGTTTAGGAAGGAAAAGCCTAATGTCTTTCGCAGGTAATATCTGAACTCTCTAAAAGTAGAGCTAAATCAGGACAAGCTATAAAACACAGGTGGAAGCCTGTTTCATTAGGTAATATTCATAGTTCTAGTATTAGAGGAATTTATAACATGAAGTTCCTATCATTCCTAGAAAAATTTAAACATATATTTGCAAATATTCCAAGGACTGTGAAATACTTAGCTACACAAGAGAAAATAGACATTATTCCTCTCCTATGAATTACTGTTTAGTAGTGTAAATTTATAAAAAAGTGTTCCTGAAGGATTAATATTAAGAATAATAATGAGTTTTTTATCCATATTGTTTGCATAAATTTAGATGAATGGCTTTCTAAAATAACAACAACAAAACAAAAACACTCCCATAGTTTCTGGGTTCAGATTGTCTTTACGTAGTTTCCCTCAGGTACAAAGAACAAATTTATATACTCTGAAAGTGCCTGGACTCTATAGCCCAAAAAGTAAATTAGAAATTACATCAAGCTCAGCAAAGGTTTTCACATAAAACTCATGATCATGCAAAGCTGAGGTGAACAGAAGTCTAGCTAAGCATTTCAGTTTATAACTATTGCTAAAGTGGCACAGGGAGAGAATATTTTCTTTCTAAAGGAATACCTCATTGGTTTAGCTCATCCTTTTGTTGTCTTGTAGAAAGATCAGTTTTAACATAAATCTTAACACGTAGATAAGGAACTTGACTGTACATTTTCAAATTATTATGAAAGAACTAGATGTTCCCAAGGAACATCTATTTCCCTAAACTTTTTCCATTAAACAAAAAGATGAATGGTTATCTTAATAATAATTCAAGTACCAAAACAAATATACAATCTCATTCTATGAAAGGTGAAGCAAAATGATAAAGAATAGGATTTGGAATGATATTGTAACATATGCAGATACAAACTTATGAATTTTTGTATGATGACTTTTACTCTTTTCCTGCATTGTCCTTGAGAGCTAAAAGCCAGTTTTGGTTTTTTTTAGTGATGTTAGGTTTGTAAGTGTCTAGGGAGATAACAACGTATTTCAAATTATTTTCTGAATTCAAAAGAGCTTTAGATGTCTGAACACAGGAAAAATGTATTTAGGCAGGGAACAGACATAAAACTTGCATTAACTTTCTTTTCATGATCATGTGATGAGGAATATTACAAACTTCTGGCTGAATTATATTCATACTTCTTTTCCTACATAACAATAACCAACAAGACACAAAATCTCTTGTAGCGGTATTGGATAGAGTGACTCTCTGGTATCTCAAATTGAGGACTTGAATCATAAAGAGTTCAGGAACGTTTTTAGGTCCTGGTGCATTACGCCATTGCGAAATATGGGGTAAAATTCTATCTGTAGGTGTCTTTCAGTATTCTAATCCTTCCTTTTCAGGAAAAGGCACATACATGTGCATGTCCAGTGTTTAAACGAACAGTGCTGGCAACACCACAAATGTCAGTGTTTGCCTTTCTTGTAACTCTGTCTACCTGTACATAAGGCAGGATCAGGAATGTGTACTCTGAGAAACAGCTCTGAGAAGTCAATAGACCTTGAAACTCTGCGGTATCCTTTCAAAGGAGTGGACTTCAAAAGGTGACTTCCTCTGACCTGTAGAGGGTAATCTGAAAGGTAATAAAACAGGTTAAACAGAGCTTTAAAACTGATGCTTGGTCAGAAGTTCAGACTGGTCACCCTACTTCATACAGCTTTATGCTGGGTGTGGGTGGCAAGGTTTTAGTAGCAGGTAGGCTCCAGAGTGATCTCTGTGAGACCAGGGGCTACCCTGTGCCAAACACAGTTGTTTCCAGCTGGATCCACAAAACACCCACTGCAGGACGCAGCTGAGCCCATCGGCCAAGTGTGTGATGCCTCTGAAAACATGTTTAAGAAAGGGGGAAAATGCCAGACAAAGAGCAGCTTGACAGGGGTAAAAAAGGGAGAAACAACAGTGCAAATGCCGAGATCAGAGAAGGAGGGCATCACAGGAGAGACTTCTCCTCAGACAGTGGGGGGGGAAAAAAATGGAGCAGGTTGTCCTACTTCAACCCATGGAGAACTGTGCTGGAACAGATATCCACAGTGTGACTAGCAGACAGCCCCAAGCTAGAACACATGGACATTCCCTGGAGTCCCTGGAAGTGCCCCTTATAAGCGGGCAAAAGGTGTGAGGAAGGAGGATGGGCAGAGAGGTGCTGCTATGGACTGATCATGATGCCCCATTCCCCATCTCCCTGTGCCACTCAAAGCAGGAGGAGGTAGAGGAGTTGGGACTGAAAAAGTGCAGCTGGATCTGAGAAAAAGATGGGATGAAAGTGTTTTAAAATTTGCCTTTCCTTCTCACTATCCAAATCTATTATAATTGCTAATATATTCCATTAATTTTCAAAAACAAGCTGAGAATTCACCTTTGGTAACATAGCCAATCCCACTCAACAGGCCTGTTTGAGACTGTAATATGGCATCTTAAATTGTCATGCTCCATCTTCTTCCAGAGAGTGGGCCAATTTACAGAGGAAGTGTGCCTAGACCATAGATCATAGAATGGTTTGGGTTGGAAAGGACCTTTAAGATCATGCAATATGACCCATCTGCCACAGGCAAGGACTGCTTCCACCAGTTCAGGTTAGTCAAATCTCTATCCCACCTGATCGTGAACATGTCCATTGATAGGGGACCCACCTGTTCCAGTGTAAAAAATGTCTTCCTTGTGTCCAATCTAAATCTACTCTCTTTTAATTTAAAATCACTGAGCCTTGTCCTGTGACGACAGGCCCTGGTATAAAGTCTCTCTTCATCTTTCTTATAAGCTCCCTTTTAAGTGCTGGGAGGCTGCTGTAAGGTGTCTATGGAGCCCTCTCTTCTCCAGCCTAAACAACCCCAACTCTCTCAGTCTTTCTTCAAAGCAGAAGTGCTTCAAGCCTTCTGATAATTTCTGTGGGCTCTTCCTCAAGCAAAGTCCATTTTGCTCATTGGTAAGTGATATTCATTTGTTTACCTTACATACTATTTTCTTCCCCTGTCCTGTTGAGGAATGGGAGTGAGAGAGCATCTGGGGTAGTATCTGATGTGTTTCTATGTATCAGGATATTAAAGCCAGCAAACTTCCAAAGCTTTGTTTTCCCACACATCTCCATTTACTATATTTAGATAGCAGTGTTTATAAGTACTGACAAATCATTTTAGTAACTTCATCCCCAGTCTCAAATACAAGTAGAAATCATAAGAAAAAAAAAGGTAACACCAAGAAAAATAAGAAGGCTAAAGTTCCCATTATAAGGTAAATTGTAAATATTGTTCCCTCCGGATAGATCTGTAAGTTTTCTGAGAGAGGTCTTTCCAGATCCTTCTACCACCACCCTTGCAGTTAATGCAGGCTGGAATTATTCTTACGTCAGTAAAGGATTATCTCAATATATCAGCATGTTTTATTCGAAAGCATTTTGCATCTGTCTTGGTTGTCCATTTCAGCCTATTGAACATCAGTAGGTGTATTCATTGACATGCTATTTGAATTGTTATTCCTAGGCAGCATCTATGATTATGAAGAAAAGCTAGATCAGGGATTTGATTTTCTAGCTGCTGTGTGAAAAGGAACCACTTAAAATCAGATGGCTATTTTTGGCTACAGCTCAGTCCTTGTTATTGTATGCTTTCTTTTAAGTATGGTTAAATTACTACCCCCGGAATCTATAGTAATGAGCAAAATGTTGCGAAATGCAGATTTTTTTACATTATTAATCTCAACTAGCAGCTCTGTAACACATTAATCTCTGAATAACCTTCAATGCATACTGTAACATGGATGTTAATGGTAGAAATTAGAGCTGAAAATAGCTATTTGGTTTTCTACTTCATGTAGTTGCTAGATTGTTCCCTAAAGAATATTTTCCAGTGCTTTGTCTCATCTAGACTTAAGTGTACTGAGCAATAAAGCTTCTACTATTTTCCTTTGGAGACTGTGTCACCACGTAATGGATTTCACTATTGGGATTCTTTACCCTATTCAGTCGCAGTAATATGTTTCACCTTCTCTGAAATGGGAAAGAGGAAAAACATAACAAAAGCAAAAATATGTATTGGTTAGAAGTTAACAACAGTGCTCTCTACAAAACAGGCATGTTACATCTCTTAAAATTTCATTTCTTCTATGATACTATTTTAATTTCCTGTGATATGAAATTTGGTGTTGCATTTTAAATCACAACTTCCTAAGATAAAGGCAAATCCTACCTGTTCCCTTTGGCTGTATCAGTTAGTTCTCATTTAGCATTTCTTATTTGTAGTTGCAGATTGTCTTGCCTTTGAAAATGAAGTGCTGAAATAGCCACGTAACCACCAAATTCCTTTATGTCTGATTTATTAAAAAGAGTGGAAATGGATTTAAGGCAAATAAGTGTATCAAGGTGTCATCACCTTTATGAGGCATTATCTTCTTATCCCCCAAGGAGTGAACAAACTTCCATAAGCAAAAGAACAAGCTGCTATTTTTCAAATTAATGGATCAGGGGCAAAGATGAGCATAGTAGTTATACACATTACTAGAACACTGGCTAGAAAATACCACAATGACTGATAGATACATATATACAGTTACCCGTTCCTAACATGTTCCTGGCACACAGAATGCAGAATATTTTGATGAGTGCTTGGATTCAAGAAAATATGTATTCTATGTTGTAAAATAGTCTGGGCACCATCAAACAGTATTATATGAGGCTACATGAAGAGAACAGAGTAAGGTAAAGGGCAGCTGAGGAAACAATAGAACTGTTTATGTGTAATAAGGCTTTAGTAGCAATTTAGAATATTACAGAGAAAAAATACAAAGAAATTGCAAAGAAAGACACACACACACACACACACATAAATGCACATGCATACCCTTCTACACCATTCCATACACAGTCCTGGACAACTGCAGGTCAAAAGAGTGAAGTGCTTCTGCAACAGGCAGAGAGAGGGAGAGCTGATGCTCTTGGAGCAAGCAGCAAAAGAATGCAGCTCCCTCACTACTCCAGTGACCTCACACCAATTCTGCTGAAACAATTCCTGTCATAAATACTTCTTCCTCCATATCCCCATTCCAAATCCTGTCAATTTACACAATGTTTGTGCTTGGTAGTTTTAGCCTTTAGCCTCTGCTGACAAGGCTGCAATGTGCACTGAGGGTGTTACTCTCACAAGCAGGTGCCTTATCCTGTTGCTCAGCTATTTTATTTTTGCTTACCTGCTTTTCTTTAGTATGCTGAAAGGAGCTGTTTCCCCATCATCAGTGTTGTACATCTTCAGTGACCAGTAATTAATTGACCATCTGGGGGTTGTTTGCAGGTCTAGGTCTTCTGTTTTCAAATACATTTTTCAAGGCACTTGCTCTTATCCCATGCTTAAACCTGACATCATAACAAGAGACACCTGGTACCAAGCCCAAGTTCACAGAGCCAGTTCTTATAACAAGTTGGTAAAATGCTTCAAAGGTCAGGACAAGTCTTTGCACAGTTGGCATAAGCTTTCGTTTGCATTTTTACTAGGCCACTGTACAGTGTTCCTGTTCTGTAAACTAGAATTTCTGTTTTTGGTTGGATATGTAGATGGTAAGAAGTGAGAGGGAAATAGAAAAAAAAGAAATTAAGTCACCCTCACTGCCAGTGAGTGCATCCCTTGCAAATTTAAATAGATAAATTTAAATGGCTTTTTAACCTGTCTAATCAGGTCAAAATATTGGTCTTTAGTTCTGTTCTTGGAGAAGGCAGTTTCTTCAGGTTGAAGTTTTCTATTCTGCAAAAATACCTTGTTTAAGAAATTAAGAAATAGAAACTGGTGTTTCAGAAACATGTGCAGTTTTCATTTTCAGCTGTCAAAGAATCAAACCTTTTGTTTTAGGATACTTTTACAATTAAGTGTCGATCAGACTATGGAATAGAAGCCTTTCATAAAGTTAATTTAATTTTATCTTGTTTGGTGGTTAAGTAGACAAACTAACAGCATTCCAAATAATTATGTTCCATCCTTGATATTTTGTAGCTATCAAACAAAATTCCTTCACATAATGCTTCATGTGTCAGTGAAGTTACAGCCAAGGTAAATGTGCATGTTTTATTTTCTACTTCACAATTGTGTGGTCATGAGTAGATGCAAAATATATATCTATGGAATATTGTTCCAAAAGCATCAGTTCCTTTATTTTACAATCTATTTAATAGAAGTTTCCTCTAGAAATCTGATCATAGCTAGTACTAGTAATTTTGTCTCCTTCAGTGTGTTGCTAAATGCAATAGGGAAAATTCTGGCATATTCAAATTACTTTTCAGTGGATATTTATATAATTTAAATAATATTTTAAAATGTCACCTCTGTTGGATAACTTGTTACCTTCACATTTACTTTCCCAATGTACTTGGATGATTGTGACACCTTAATTCACTGAATGGCTTTTTTTTTTCCAATATAGCCAAATTGTTAATATAGAATATAGGGGTTTTTGTTTTGCTATGTTTGTCTATTTTTTTTTTGTATGGATATATTTGCCTCGACTTTTAGGGGACTACTTTAAAAAAAAATTAGCCTGCTGTAAAAGGAAACAAGGATTTGTCAATGAAGTAGGATTTGACTTCTCTCTTTTATCTGAAGAAAGGAGTTATAATCTATACACTATGAAAGAGTGTGGATAGTGACAGTTTAGTTGTGGCCTTGAAGGCCTAACACTGCTGCTCTCAAATTGCAAGAGAATTATTTAACATGTTAACCTTGC
This sequence comes from Origma solitaria, assembly GCA_013397895.1. Classification (NCBI taxonomy): domain Eukaryota; kingdom Metazoa; phylum Chordata; class Aves; order Passeriformes; family Acanthizidae; genus Origma; species Origma solitaria. Next base: position 488,127 of record VZRL01004026.1, read on the forward strand.
AGTCATGCAGGACTGCTACAAGACAGTCTGAGCACACCAGGCATACCAGATTTTAATAGTATTAGATGTGTTTTGGACATGGTTCTGTGGGAGTGAGATTGGCCATGCTTTTTAGCAGAGTGAAATTATGTGCTATGCCTGCAGAGACACAATCTCTAGGATTTATGATTAGCATAAACTGCCATTATGGCTGTTCAATTCTTGATTGTTCTGGCAAAATTGGATGTGTTGGATAACTAGGTCCCTAGAAAAGTCTTTGGAGTAGAACTGCTAATTTTCTCACTGATTCAAAGCACCAAAACAATTTGAGGATATTTTGTTCCTGAGTATCTTTTACAGTCAGAAGGATTGAGACAGCACTGACTGATTTCCTCTGGCTTTCAAAAAATACCTCTGGGCCTGCAAAATATGTAGTATGTCTTCATGCCATATCTCTGGTGTTTCATTCATGTCCTCTGTTTCACACAGTAAAACCTAACATTGCAAACTTCATCACACCGATCCCAGAGCAAGAAAACATTTGGAGAAGTACACAGAGTTATTATTATTATGTTTCACATCTGTCAGAGACCCAGGAGAAGTGCTGGGCAACAGAAGTACCTAGTCCTGAGCAGGAGGTGCTTTCTGCAAGGTTAACGTTGTGTACTGGCAACTACTTGGAGCACAGATGAGGTGCAGAAGACGTAACCATTCAGAGTGCTCTTATGAGTGGTTCTGCATTCTGTGACCCTACTCAGCCTAGCTTCTTCAACCTCTAAAGAAGGTCTTAAGAGCAGCAGCTCTCTAGAACTTAGAGGACGTTTCATAATGTAGCAGGAAGGCAGGAAATCTTGAACCTTTGCTTTTTGAAACTCCCATCTGATTTTCTCATTAGTGTGAATAAAACCTAAAAGCAACAGAAACCTGATACATGTGGTTTAAGACCAAATCACAGCATGAGTACTAAATGGCTGTGAATACCAAAATAATTTAATCGTAGGTATATGCAACTTTATGTTTTACAAAATGTCCATATTCCATGGGAGAGACAATGCAGCTGTGAATTCATGCACGTTAGTGCAGCAATCCCAGCCATGTGATGTGCATTTCTGGAGCTGGGCCACAGGGTCTGAGGGGTTAGAGTCATGGTCCCAAATCCTGCTTCAGGGGTCATGCATTCCCATCAGTTTCAGAGAATCTCCTTTTTCTGTGTCCCGGCTGGAATCTCTTCCGCTGGCTTCTCTGAATATTCTTGAGTGTCCTCATTTGTAGGGTTGCATTTTGTTTACTTCTACTACATAAAAGAGTTGGTACAGTGCTTTGTGCAACCAATTAGGCTGACTAGGCTAAATTCGTGTAACCTGCCTTGGTGGAAGGGCAGAAGAGAAATTGTTTCCACATGAAATATTTTGAACACTTTTTCTTTTTCTAAAGCAAATATATGTATGTCTTTCTGTGAGTTGTGTTCCCACTCTGTTTTCTGCCCAAAACCCATAGACAGTTCTCTCAATAAATGGAAAGATTTACTGTAAAATTAATCTGTCCATTTAAAACTCACTGAATGTGAAGCTTTCTGTCATTCAGAGCTCTTTCTATTATGGAATGTATTATTGAAGATACCACTGCAGATTGCAACGAGACATGTTCCCAGTTATACAACAGTACAGCTATTAAAGTACTTTATGATCAAATGTCAATAAAATTTGAAATTGAACCATTTTTCTTTTAACATTTAAAAAATTAACCTTTATAACCCATGCTTATTCACTAGTTTCACAACACTTGAAATGTACTTCTTATCAGCAGCTTTAATTAGGCAAGACATTGCTTTGGACATTTTTCCACTTACCTGTGTAGCACATCTAGCATGGAGGACCCATACCTTACTCTCAAAAAGCTCGTATGCACTAACATCAAAAAAAGAGAATATTTTATGAAACTGTATGAGAAAGCATACCTTTCTCAGTGACTTAAATAATTTTTAAAACTAAGTAGAGTATGCTGGTAAACTCATACATATTAGATTTGAAATATAAAATTGCTCACAGAGCTAGTGTTTAGTAATTTTAAGAAAATAATTTATCAATTTTGAGCAACAGTTATCTAATATATTTTCTTTTAATCACAAGGAATTGAATTTAGTTCTGCAGGGCACACAAATTCTTGTAATATAAATGGCTTTTACACAACTGCTCAACTAAAAATATAGAACATTAGTTAAATTGGTAAATTTCTCACAATTCTTTTCCCATTTGTACTCTCTGATACCACTGTATGATATGATCTGTGACGCTTCAGTGGGAAATGTTCTCATTGTGCCATTATACTAAATCCAAGATGATTTTCATCAAACTAGAAACAGACCCTTAGACAGTTAGTCCAGAATTTTGATCATACCTCTTTCTTTTTTCTCTCACTTAAACACATGATACTGATGTGTCCTCTTAGAGTTCAAGATATGCAAATTTTATGGAAAAATATTTGAAGCATGTGGAAAAAACCTCAGTATAGCCTGTGTGTGATTTGTGAAAAATGTAGTGCCTACCAATTCCAAGAAGAAAACATTTCTGCAAATAGACTCCATGTTCAATTTAATCCCAGTGGTATGAGGTATCCCATCTGGACTATTGGGAGTTCAGAAATCATAGCCATTTGCGTGAAATAGGTGGAACTAAAAAACAGTCCAGGCAGAGTTATGATTTAATCTTCTTGAAAGCTATAAGATTTTTTTTATTCTTCATTTCTGTACTTATGTGAAATTTGACAGCTTTTCTTGCTAAATCAATGGGAATTACAGTACCAAGGCAAAAGTGAAATAGCTGGACTGAGCAGTAAATATTTTGTTCCCTCAGTTTTTGTGAAACTCCAGTTCTTGATTCTAAAAACAAAACCACAACAAAGTATTTTTGTTTCCACAAGCAATAGTTCTAATACATTTCTATATTATTTCTATTCAGACACTGATTTCCAGAGACCAGTAACCTTAGTTTTAATATAAATACTAAATCAAATTTTATTTCCAAAATTCATAAACCTAGATTTCTCTCATTTAGTATAAACTTCAATTTTATTCTTTTTAAAGAGTGAATCTACAAAACAGGTTTTGAATGCCTGACTAAGAGCAGAAGGGAAAAGTACAGAATGTTCTATCTCTCTGAAATATAAAAAAGAAGATGAATATGGGTAAAAGTTTTATTGCAATAGTAGACCTCATATGTAATATATATGCCATCAAGGAGGACCTGGAGAGAAATGAGAGGTGGGCCTGTGTAAACCTCATGGGGTTCAATAAGGTCAAGTGCCAGGTGCTGCTCCTGGCTCAGAGTGTCACGAACATGGATACAGGCTGAGGGATGCTTGAATTGACAGCAGCCCTGAAGAGAAGGGCTTGGGGGTATTGATGGATTAAAAACTGAGTATGAACCAGAAATTTGTGCTCACAGTCCAGAAAGCATATCCTGGGCTGCATCAAAAGCAAAGTAGCTGTCAGGTCCAGGGAGGGGATTCTCTCCTACTGTGCTCTTGTGAGGATCCACCTGGAGCACTGCATCCAGCTCTAGGGCCCTCAGGACAAGAAAGACAAGAATCTGGTGGATTGGGTCCAGGGGAGCATGAAAAAGGTGGTCAGGAGTTGGAGCATGTGCCCTATGAAGACAGACTGAGGGATTTAGGTTCAGCCTAGAGAAGAGACAGTGCTGAGGAGACCTGATGGCAACCTTCCAGTACATTAAGGGGGCTTATGGGAAAGAGGGGGAGGGACTCTGAGTCATGGAACATAGTGATAGAAGGGGCAGTGATCTTAAACTGAAAGAGGGTTTGTTTAGAATGGACAAAAGGAAGACATTATTTTATGTTGAGGGTGGTGGGACACTGGAACAAGTGGATGTCCTATCACTGGAAGTGTTCAGGATCAGGTTGGACTTGCTTAACCTGAACTGGTGGAAAAACTTCCTGCCAGTGACAGGAGGGTTGAAACTGGATGATCTTCAAGGTCCCTTCCAACCCAAATGATTCTATGATCCTGTGATCCAGAAAGACTTCCACTGTAAAATGGCCCGCTCCCAGGAAGCAGATGGAGCGTGGCAATTTAGAATGTCATCTCTAAGTCTCAAACAGGGATATCAGGCAGCACTGGCTAAGTTACAAGAGGTGAATCCTCAGCTGTCACTTTTCAGAAGCTCTGGGGCTGATGTTTCTAACTGGTCAGGTTTGGAAGCATGTCTGAACTTTAAATGAGTTTGAACCATTTCTGACATAAATACTACCAAGGATGCCATTACCCACAAAATCCACCATTTTTCAGACGAAACAGAAGAATAATATTAGACATTGAGCTCTTGGAGAACCCAGTGAAATATCTCTATAATTTCAACACTGATCAATACTGATACCATCTACCCTCACAAAGGTAATGCTGCAAGTGGTGATTGTGCCTCAAGATAGGATGATCTGTGCTACATTATACCTACCTTATCTTTTTTTCTTTTGTCATCTCTCCATCTATAAAAACAGTAAGATGCTTCCAAAACAGAATCAGAAATAGATGAAAACTCATTGCATCTGTACAAATTTGCCATCACTTTCTTACAATATTAACTGGAAATTTAGAATACACAGGAAGAATTAAAAATATGTCATAATACAGATGAAGATATATATTCTCTGTATGCATTCAAAGCAGCAATTAATCCTTTAAAACTCTGAATGTTTAATCAGTTACTTCTTCATAAAATAATACATAAGGAAAATGGGAGAGTGGTTATTTTAGCACAGTCATAAGAAAATAAGTACTTCTTCCGATGTTTTGGTTTTGGGAGTTCCAGATTTTTTTCACAAAATAGTCAATATTTAACTGAATTACAGCATTCCATGGTGTAATTCAGATGCTTACCTTTCTTGTCAGTAAACATTTTTAGTTCCTTTATTGTGTTTCTATATTTTTTTTCCATGAAAGGTTACACTGTGAAGAGTTCAATAGCATTCACATGCAAAACTGAAACTTGACACATATTGGGATAAGTGTTTTCTCAGTATGCAATTTCATAGACTGTATCATTACTGTTGTTATTCCAAAGTGATCATACTCTGCTCTGTTGGCATCTAAAGCTCCATTTAAACCCAACAGGCAGGAATGTCCTCTGAGCATGTAGTCTCTATCATTTATCTTAGCTAAACATGTATACAAAGATTTTAAGCAATTACAGTTCACTTCCTTCTGTAGTTTAAGATCCCTAGTGATTTCTTGGCAATTTTTGTGTGTGCTCTCTGAAGTTTTTTTTTCCCAGATCCTTCATTAGCTTCAGAAATCATAATGTGTACTTTATTCTAAATTGTATGGCATCTAATTTATTGTAGACAGAGTGAATATGGTACATAAGTGGGAAGCTTTTATAATCTTGAAATAAAAGTACATGTCATGCTGGGTTTTTAACTTGTCTTCTCTTACATTTTCTAACATTTACATGCAATTTGGGGATTTTAGTATAAACATTCAAGCAGCTTCCTGATAAACTTTGTGTTGATAATGCCTATCTGATAGGGAACAAATTTTATTAGTGTAATCTTTCTGCTGAGTTTAGGATTGACCCTGAATTTCATATTGTATTTATTTTATATCCCTGTTGATTCTATAAATAACATTAGAACCCCTGGAGCCATACAAGATATGAGTTTTAGCTTTGTTAAAAATATGACAAATTTTGCTTCTCTCATAGTGTAGAGATATAATATTAACCAAATGCATTTTCATAATGGTAGATGTATATGTTTGTGTCCAAAAGAGAAGAATGAGAAGAAGCTCATTACGCTTTTAAAATTTGCAGAAAATTAAGACTATAAAACAATTTAGGATACAAAATCTCTTCAACTTTCATGTTCTGCCCTAGTGTCTGCTTAAAAGAAATTCAATCACACTGTGCTGCTGCTCACACACCATTCAGGAGGCATCTATTTTAAAAACACTTCCATGTCTTCTTGGTGATGAAAACAGTTTGTCTGATTCTTGCAAAAAGGGATTACCTACTGGATTGTATTAATTTTTCTGCAGATATGTCAGAAACAGAATATTTATAATGAATTTCATCACAGTTCCCTGAGGAAAAACTGCCTGGCAAAGCATCATGCATCAGAATAAATATGCATGCAAGGTAGATTTTTTATTCCTTAAAAAGTCTGCTTTGGTACATAAAATTCCCTAGCAATGAAGAATGTGTCACAGGTTTATAAACAAGGGATCTTGTTCCCTCATCTTTAGTCTTGGAATGCTCATTAGGTAATTCTAAGGTTTCAGTATTACTTTAATTCACCAGGCAGCTAACTAAGGTCATCAGCAAATTAGTTGAAATACATTGGGTTTAGCTTTGTGCATCTTTTGAGAAAAGGCTTTGCCAAATTCTTTATCCTTCAGTAAAGGGACAGGCTGCCACAGTGGGTTTTGGGTTTTTTTTCCCATTAAGTTGTGAAAGTCTTTGTCCAACTGTTTCGATGAATCACCAAGAGGACAGTGATCAGGTATATATTACTTGTCTGTGTTTATACCGAACTAGGAATAAATTACAACTCAGCTGACATGCGTTTCGAAATAATTCCCTAAATATAAAGCGCTTCTGAAACCAGCCAGCAATTTTCTCTGCGGATTAAGCACAAAGGAATAAGGCCAGAGGGTAAGCAGGAAGTCCTTGCCACGGTAGGGTCCCTGATTTAGGAAGACTCGGATGACCAAGAAGTACACATAGAGCAGAAGTCACTGAGACCTGTTCGGACCAATGAGTTACTTTCCAGACTTCCTCCTTTGTCCTCACCTGTACTTTAAGCTATACCTCTCTGAAAGGGCATTTGTTCCTCTGGGAAAGACTGTTTAGTCTTTAAGATGTCCACATCAATCTCTTGTTTACTGGAGGCTACAGGAATGATGTAATTTACAGGCCAATGGGCTTTAGACCTTCGGCCTTAAAAACATTTAATCACAATGCTGTTGTATTTTGTGGCCAGAAAATTCTTTCACATCTAACTCCTGTTTTCCTGGTGCTAGAGAAGGAGGGTGCTAAAGTGGGGCATTATATATCATCTTCTGTGCCTTGTTCATGAATAGGAATAACCTTCCTAAACCTGCCTTTTAACAACTTGATAGCCCCAAAAACACCCTGGCCACATGGTTCAAAGTAATCATCCTAAGACTCAGTCCTAGGAGCTTCTGGTAGAACAAATATGCCATTTTCCTAATTAGCAAAATACACAGTGATTAAATTTGTAGGTGACTTTAACAATGAAAAAGTACAGTTTGGAGACTCATTGCATTCTTGGATGTATTAGGGCTTTTTCTGAGTTTGAAATTATTTTAGCTCAAGTGAATCTCAAGACTACAAGCATAGAATGAACTAAATTCACATTGAGACTAAGAGCAACAATAGAACTCCCACACGGATATCTAAATTATTGAACACAAAGAAGAATGTTTTGCAACTTTGATTAGGGAATTGTTAATCAGGTCCGTAATAGAATGTAGGTCAAAAACCAATTAAAAGAGTCTGACTAGAATTTATGATTCAGCAGCCATTAAAAGCACTGAGTATTAAAAAAAAAATATGGAATAGATCCATAAGTATGAATTATTTTTTCTTCTGTGTTCTGGATACAATGTGACAGTTTGAGCAGCAATAAAGCAGTTAAGTTAGCGATCAATTACTAACTTCAGGAACAGAGAAATTGTTTGGCTGATAAAAAGCATATTCAGCCTTTGACAAATACTTGGCTGTCACGATCATTTATTTGAAATACCACTGTTGCAACCCTAGCTCTGGCTTTTATTTTTTATATCTTCCAAACAAATAAACTATGTGTGGTGGTTTTAGTCAGGTTTTGAAGTTCAATCTGTTCTGGGAAGGAAGTGGTACTTCACAAATAGTAAAAATACAGTTCCTGCTGTTACTTATCCTGCAGAACCATTCTCTTATCAGAAAGTATTGCAAAACAAATGAGCAGTTGGATCTCTGGTAAAGTTTTGCAAACCAGCAACAGTGTGACAATAAAAGAACATAGCAACAACTCCAGCCATTCAAAAGAAGAAATATGTATTTATCTGATTTTTTATCAAAAAAAAAAGCGATTGGCATACCTCTTCATCCCATCTTCACTTGTATCTCCAATAAACACAATCTTGTTCTATTAGGATCTTCTTTCAGATAATGTTTTGCCAGTCAAACCTGACTGTGTACGCATAAAGCGCTTAAAATTCCGTCTTTAAAATTTAATAAACACCATCCATTTCATTTAAAAAAAGCAAACAAACCAACCAAAAACCTTATTTTTTTGTTTAGTCAAAGTTTTTTGGGGAAAAATGTCAAGGAGAAAAGTAGTGTTTGATATTAGGAGAATGATATTAAAGAAAGAACATTCTTTTAAATTACAAACTGAAATTAAGGTTCAGATTAATCCAGATTAAGAAATCTCTAATGGAAGTGAGACCCTAAAGAGATTGTCATGCATGAAATATACTCAGTTTAACAAGATTACCAGTAATGATAGGCTTATGTTGTGAAGATTTCAGAGGAAACTAAGGGAATAAAGTGAGTATTGGAAGAATTTCAGTGCACAATGTATGTATAGTCTCTTTCAGTGCAAATATAGTCTCTTTCATACAAATCCAATAAGGAAGCGTGACAGTGTTGTCCCCTGACAGATCCATTGTGGCAGTAAATACATAAAACTTCAAGAGACCTTCTAAGTTTTAAAGAAATAAATATGGTAATAAGAAAAGGGATATTATGAAGGAAAAGGGGGAAGGAGTGCATATCTGTTTATCTTTTAAAATAGTGTTGATGAAAAATATAGTACTTCTGTTACTGCTTTTAATAGATACCTGTATGCATTTATTCTCAAAACAGAAACCTGCGATACTATGCATATCCTTGCTCATCACTGAAATAGTTCAGAGACCAAAGGAAACCTTCTGGAGAAGGTAACTTCAAATGAATTTTTTAGGATGAATTTATAGCATTATGTTTGGACATGGTCCTCAAATCACCTTCACAAGACCTGAAATCAGTGCAGTATGAGTGTTTTAATTTGCATTATAAACAAGGAGACACAAGCATGATATAAATGGTCTCCTTTATCAAGAATAGAGTAGACTGGAAGTTAAAGGAGATAATTATGAGCATGTGAGCTTACTGCAAATAGATAAGGCACACGAGCTTTTTCCCTGGCCTTGAAGACAGAGGAAAAACATATTTGTTGTGTTCTCCCTTCATAGCGTCTAGCCCTGGACCGCCTCTGACTGACAATTCGGATTATATTTTGTGTGTACTGTTTTTAATAAGGTGATATGAATACTCTCTTGGAGCTCTCCACAATGAGATTTTTTACAACATGAAATTGAAGGCAGAGTAGGCATGTGAAGGATGTTCATGATGTGGCACAAGACATTAGAACAGCTGAAAGTGCAAAGACTGTTATAACAGTGTTGGAAGACTGGTAATGGTGAGAGGATTCCAGTTTAGACCAAAATGGCCCACGGATGGTAATTTCTTCCAAATAGTTTCCCTTGAACTGTGCCTGAGCATTGCCCAGAAGCATGTTGATCAGAAGGACCAGAACTAAGCCAGGAACTTTGGCAGACAGTCCCTGCTTGATGTTCCTCCTTCCTCTTTTATGTACGAGTACAGACATGACTAAAGGGGTTAGGGCTAATCTCAAGGAGCAGATCCTCCAGGCTTCTCTTTTATTTATGAAGAAAGAGTTAAAAACTTTGACAATAGTTTTCCATTCTGAGTCTCTAGAATTGTCTGTCTTCATTAATTGTAAGGAACAGTATTTGCATGTATTTTGCTACCTCTCTGAAGTGGCCTCAAAATGTAAGTAAATTATAAACGTAAAAATATTATATTGACAAACTTAATTTAAATTTGTCATAAAAATCACATGGGAATAAGTAGATTTTATAATACCCCCTAATTCACCTCAAGGGAAGCAGGACCATATTTACATTTTTGGCTAATTCAACTGGTACAACTAACAGGCCAAATTTCAAGGAAGCTGTTGATTTTTATACCATGTTTCAAACCCCTTATCTATATTGCCACTACAGCTATGATGTCTAGGACAATTCTGACTAGGAGACGCCCAAGTTACTAGACATGGTCTTGAGTTTGGGCATGACAATTCCACTAATTTATGTAAATCAAAGTAAGGCACGTAGAAATAGAATATGCTCCACACAATTTAAAGATGAGAGATGTCTATGAGTATCTAAGAAGCTCATGATATTTGGTTTCTTTTAAAAAATATTAAATAATGCTAAATAAACTTGAAAATAATCAGTTTCCATTTTAGTTTTCCCCTGTGGTGACTATGAACTTTCCTTTTATATCCCTCCAGAGACACAGCTGGAAGCCATGTGGACACCCTAGAATCTCTAAAATGGCACTCAAAACCTGTTCTCAGGCAACTGAACCCACTATTGGATTAATTTTATTTGCAATTAGAATTTTACAGGAGATGCCAAACAGACCACAGCAAGCACCAGCTCAGAAAATGAACTATACATCTCTATTGATCTTTTTTCACATACATGAGTTATCCAAGGGAAATGTTTTGGTTACAACCTCCTGGCCATATATGTAAATTTCCAAATGAGATTTTGGCTGCCTTTGCCCTTACAATAAAAGTAGAGCTGTCCAGTCACACAGAACTCTATTGTTTTTCATTTTAATATATTAGCACAAAATCACATAATTGTTAGGATTGTAAGGGACCTCTATAGACTGCCTAATCCAACATCTCTGCCAAGCCAGTGTCACCTAGTGCAGGGGACGCAAGAATGCATCCAGGTGGGTTTTGAATATCTCCAGAGAGGGAGGCTCTGTGACCCACAGAGGCTTTCCAGCCTGTTCCAGTGGTCTGCCATCCTCAGTGTAAAGTTCTTCCTCATTTGAAGTGGAACTTCTTGTGTTTTAGTTTATGGCCATTGCTCCTCCTCCTGTCACTGGGCACCACTGAAGAGTCTAGCACCATCATCTTGGCACACACCTCTGAGATATTTATGTGCATTAATGAGATCCTCTCTGTCTGCTCTTCTCTAGACTAAACAAGCCCAGCTCCTTCAGTCTCTCCTTGTAAGAATGATGCTCTGGATCCCTCATCATCTTTGTGGCCTCCACTGGACACTATCCAGTAGCTCTTTGTCTTTCTCGTACTGAGTATCCCAGAACTGGACACAGCACTCCAGATGTGGCCTCCCTAGTGCTGAGTAGAGGGGGAGGATCATCTCCCTGGACCTGCTGGCCACACTCTTCCCAGTACACCCCAGTATACTACTGGCCTTCCTGGCCACAAGGCCACACTGCTGGCTAATTGCCAACTTGTCATTCACCAAGACCCCCACATCCTTCTCTGCAGAGCTGCTCTCTAGTAGGGCAGCCTGTAGCCTGTGCTGGTACTTTGGGTTATTCCTCGCCATCTGCAGTACCCTACACTTGCCCAGTATTTATCCCTGGGGAATGCAAATTACTACAAGCCTTCAACCAGATCCTACTCTGCTGATCACAACCCTCTGAGCTCTGCCATTCAGTCATTTCTTGGTCCAGCTCACTGTCCATGCATCTAACCCACATTTCCTGAGCTTGCCCATGAGGTTGTTATGACAGAGAGTGATAAAAGCCTTGCTGAAGTGGAGGCAGACAACATCCCCTGCTCTGTCCTCATTGACCCAACCTGCCTTGTCACCATAAAAGTCTATCAGATTGGTCAGCGTGATTTCCTCTTGGTCAATCCATGCTGGCTACTTCTGATGACCTTCTTTTCTTCTATGTGCTTGGTGATGACCTCCAGAATGACCTGTTCCATCACTTTTTCAGGGATGGAGGCAACATCAACTGGCTGGTAGTTTCCGGTGTCTTCGTTCTTGCCCTTTATAAAGATGCGAGTAACATTGGCCTTCCATTCATTGGGCACTTCACCCATTCTCCATGATTTTTCAAAGGTGATGGAGAGCTGCAGAGCAACAACATCTGCCAAGTCCTTCAGCACCCATGGGTGCATCCCATCAGGGCCCATGGTCGTTTAGTCTGTCTGGCTGACCAGTAACCCAGCCCTCTATGACCAAGGGGAAATCTTCCTTTTTCCAATCTTCTTCTCTTACCTCTGAGATCTGGGACTCCTGAGGGCTGAGCTCAGCAGTAAAGACTGAGGCAAAGAAGGTATTCAGTAATTCTGCCTTCTCTGTGTCCTCTGTTATCAGGACATCCATGGGATCCAGCAGGGGACCCACATTTTCCCTAATCTTCCTTTTACTGCTGATGTACTTGTAGAAGTTCTTCTTGTTGTCCTTGATGTCCATTTCCAGACTCAATTCCAAGTGGGCCTTGGCCCTCCTCATGGTATCTGTGCATATTCTGAGAGTGTTCCTATAGTCCTCCCACATGGTTTCTCCTTTTTCCCACAACCCATAAATTTCTTTTTTCTCTTTGAGATTTACTAGAAGCTCCCTATTCATCCATGCAGGTCTCCTGACCCCTTTGCTTGATTTTGTGATCATTGGAATACACTGATCTTGAGCTTGGAGGAAACGGTGCCTAAATTATGACCAGCTCTCTTGGATCCCTTTCTCTTCTAGAGCCCTAACACATGGACTTCCTCTAGGTAGCTCTTTGAAGAGGCCAAAGTCAGCTCCCTGAAAATTTAGGTTTCTAGTCCTGCTCACTGCTTTGCTTCCTCCAAGCAGGACCTTGAGTTCCACCATCTCATGGTCACTATAGCCAAAACTGCCCCAACCTTTACATCTTCAACCAGTCCTTCTTGGTTTCTTAAGACAAGATCCAGCAACACACCTCTCCTCATTGGCTCCTTCACCACTTGCACCAAAAAGTTATCTTCAATGGTCTGCAGCAACTTCCTGTGTGTCAAGCCTTGTCCTTCTGACAAATATCAGAGTGGTTGAAGTCCCCTGGAGAGCCACGGCCCATGACCATGAAGCTATTTCCTGCTGTCCACAGAAAGTCTCATCAACCTCCTCCTCCTGATCAGGTGGACTGTAGTGAACACCCACAACAGTGTCACCCATATTAGCATATCCTTACTTCTCACCCATAAGCTCTTATCTCCTTTGTGTGTTCCTGGGTAGAGCCCAATACATTCCAGCAGCTCTTCACATAAAGAGCAACTCCACCACGTCACCTCTCTGACCTGTCCTTTTTAGAAAGTACATGGCCATCCATGACAGTATTCCAGTCATGTGAGCTATCCCACCATGTCTCTGTAATTGCAATGAGATTATGGCCCTGTGACCTCACATGGATTTCTAGTTTTTCTTGTTTGTTCCCTATGCAGCATGTGCTTGTGTACAGGCATTTCAGAAAGGTAATGAAGCATGAAGGTTCTCTAGAAGGGGTGTAAGAGGAACAGAAAGAATGTTTTTGTTCCCTGAATTCTTTACCATACCCTCCTTCTGTGTCTAAATTAGTAAACTAATTTACTTAGTTTATTCTTATTGCTGTTACCTCCTTCGGCATTCTCGACAACTGCATTTTTGTTGTTCAATAACTATTTGAGAAAATATCATTACCTGTAAGAATCCACATATTACCTTTCTGTTTTTCCTATTTTTAAAAGTCATCTTGAAATTTTGTTACAAAAGTCCTGGAATATATGTGTAGCTCTTTCAGAAATAGTTATACTCCCTTTTGTAGGTATTACTCCCTTTTTAGACAGCATGGTCTGAGCAGATAAATTGTCAGTGTGACCTCTAACTGTCACAGTGTGCATAGGCTAAAGAGAAGGTTGCAGAGAATAGATCACCTGATTCAGGGAGACTGAATTTTTTTAAATTCTCTGTTAAGATACATGTAGGTCTGTTGATTCACTGAATTATTGGACAGAAAAAAATACAAAGCCAAGGCACAAGCAATTCAACTTCATGTGTCTTCAGTGAAGAAAGCAATGAGAAAATTTCTGATTCCTTACCACACACTTATTCTTATAAAAGCCCCTTACAATTAAAACTTAACCTTGACAAGTCAATAAGTATATTTTATATTAAAAATATGGGATATAATACCTACGACATTTCTGTTACAATAAATTAGATGCAGAAAATTTTGATGTAAGATTTGATTATGAATAGCTATTTAGGCTTTAATTTTCAGAGATTGGTGTTGCTATAGAGACACAACCACTATTTTAAAGCAATTTAATTTGCAGTTAATATTCATATCTCTTCTGAAGTCTGTCTGTAGCAAGACTGCATGCTCAGTCAGCTCCATGAGATGGTTCGTACTGAATCTCCCTTTTTCTGCTCGCTTCCTCACCTATAAACAAAGGAAGGAGAGGGGCCCTTTCACTTCTTAGGCCAATATACATGTTGGTGTTTAGATTTGTTAATGCAGAAAGAATGGAATCGAGCCAGAAAGTTTCTCTGGTGCCTGTGAGCGAACCCAGAGAAACACTGCCTATTACTCATGCCTCACGTGCATGGCTAGAAAAATTCATATTTTTGAATGTAACATATGCACATGAACAAACACAAAAGGTCAAGTATACATCTGGCAAATGGAAATAATGTAAATTTAGCAGCTTAGATCCATCTAAATAATATGTAACTTGGGGATACTTTGTTAAAAAAATTTCCTTTCTCCTCAGTGTTGCGCAAGCTCCCAAGTCACAGTATGGTACTATTCTGTGGACTGTTAAGATTTGTATTTTAGGTGTTAGAAAAGCAGATAGACACCTGTAAGGCTTGAAATAGTTGCAGAGGTATTAAATCAAAATTTCTTAACAATGAATCTTAAGTGAGAACAAAGAATGCTACCTATCTGCTTTAATGCAGTTATTCATACCTATCCTATTTGTCTTACTGTACTTAAAACCAACATGCTGTAAAAATAATGATTCTGATTCTTGTTGATGTATGGTATGCTTCAATAACATACATGCTGCAGTAAACGATAGTGCTACAAACATGCTATGTTATGATCCTTGTCTGAAGTTGGTAGGACTTGACACAAATGCCAGTTGTACCTTTGTTCCACAAAGCCCATGTGGAGACAGGATTTTAAGCATTTAAACAGGAGTAAGAATTGCTTCCTATTTGTACCATTGCAGAGTTAATGCTAATACACAATCGGCTGTCACATGGGTATGCTCACATCTTCATCAGTATTGAGTCACTCTCCTTATGTGTTCTTTTTTTCTGGAATTGAAGTGCACCTTTGCAGCATTGTTATGCTACCCCCACCTGTACATACACATATTTATGCTCTTTTTTCCCCTGTGCAAATTTAAATAGCTGTATATTACCTCATGCACACCAACATATGCCATGGCACATGCATTTAACAAGGCAGAAATGGAAAAGCTATTGAGAATCCTCATTACCTTAGAAAAATTGTTGTGTAAGCCCAGAGGAAAAGAAGTGTAAGCTGCTTTGTAGATGTGATTTTTCACATTATCACACAGATTGCTTAACTAATTACTCATTTTTATTTTTAAATATATATATTAAAAATTTGATCATTATTGTAAAAATAATATAGTAATACTTAGGATGAATAGCTTGAAGCTCCCAGTTTTTTACGTGCTGAAGATGTGATAATGTTATTCTTGTACTCTTATTCTTGTTTTGTTTGGTCTTTTTTTTTTT
>VZRL01004026.1:503794-648683 GCA_013397895.1 Origma solitaria
GAAAGCTGCCACCACTTGCATATAATAACCATGGGATTTTATTGCTGTCTTCTGTACATTGTTTAAACTCATTCATTTTTTTAGAATCTGTGCTCTAGGTCTCTAGCCACAGAGTCAGCAGAGTGTGTCCCTGTCATACTGTGGGCAGATATTTTGACTACTATGGGGTTACCTGCCTTTGTTTAGACACATAAATCCCACCTGTGTCACCAGAAACTAAAAAAGCCTGTGTCCAAAGGGTCTCTTAGGAGTCAGCTATAGTGTCTACCAATTTGTTAATTTGAACAAAAGCACATCTTTTCTTCAAAAGGAATTGATCTTATGACCCTGAGCTTGTAGGCATATTTTATTTACTTTTAAGTGTTCTTCAATGAAATGTCTTACTGACTTGAAAGGTTTTGTCTGGCAAATTGGTCTTTCTCTATTTCTGAAAGATTCTTTTATAAAGTTTTTTTGCTTTCACGGAAAACAAAAAGGAAGAATATTTCATCTCAAGTCATCTTTATGCATATTAGACTGATACTAACTCACCTTTGCTTTAAATGCTAGATCAAGGCTGTTCAATGTCCAACCCTCATGTAGCCACATCTAATCTGACTGTGGTTTCAAGGGATCCACTGATGGCAAGATGAGAATGCCACACTGATGTTCTTCAGAAGCAGAGGAGGGATAGCATATTATTGAGAAAAATGAAATATTGTTGAGTGCAGAAGAGTTCACAAAGTCTGCTGATGTACAACCCCTGCAGAGGCAGTGCTCAGAAGACTCCAGGCTCTATGATGGCTAAATGCCTTCCTGAGAGAGCATTCCTGGACATTCAGCCTTCAGCCACTTCTTCCTCTTGCTGCAAATTAAAGTCTGAACAAGTATATTTTAAGAAATCATGACCATACTTTTTTAAACAAGAAACGTGTTTCATTTTTGATGGAGGGCAATCTTTTGTCATTGTACCTGGTATGACAGAAGACTGGTCTACTTACTTGCTTAAAAATCACAGAATCAGAATCACAGAATGGCTGAGGTTAAAAGGGACCTCTGAAGATCATCTGGACCAACACTGCTGGTCAAGTAGAGCCATCTAGAAATGTTTGCCCAGGACCCTGTACAGACAGATTTTGAATATGTCCACAACCTCTCTGGGAAGCTTATGCTAATTCTGCCACCCTCACAATCAAAAAGCATTTTCTGATATTCAGAGAGAACCTCCTGTCTTTCCATTTGCTCCCATTGCCTCTGGTCCTGTCACTGGCCACCACTGAAAACATTAATCAGATCCACCCAGAGGCCTTTCCTCTAGGCTATACAGTCCCAGCTCTCTCAGCTTTTTTTTGTAGAAAGACACTCCAATCTCTTTGTCATCATCTTCATGGCCCTTTGCTGGACTGCCTTTGCTTTGCCCATATCTCCCTTGTACTGGGAACCCCAGAACTTAACACAGGACTTCAGGTGTGGCTGCACTGTGCTGAGTATTGAGGGCAGGATCACCTCCCTCAGCCTGCTGGCATCACTCCTCCTAAAGCAGCTCAGGACACCACTGGCCTTCTTTGTCACAAGGACACATTCCTGGCTCATGTTTAGCCTAATGTGCAGAAGGACACCTAGGTCCTTTTCTGCCAAGCTCCTTTCTGGCTGTTCCAGCATATACCAGTGCCTGGAGTTGTTCCCCCTGAGGTGCAGGACTTTGTGATTCCCTTGTTTAACTGTGTGAGGTTCCTATTGGCCCCTTTCTCCATCTTGCCCAAGTCCCTCTGGCTGGCTGTAGGTCCCTCTGACATATTACCCCCTCCTCCCAGTCTAATGTCATTAGCAAACTTGCTGAGGGTACGCTCATACCCACCATCCAGATCACTAAGGATGTCAAGTAGGACTGTACCCATTATTGTGCCCTGGTGAGTGCCACTATAACTGGTGTCTAACTGGACTTTGCACTGCCAATCAGCATTGTTTGGACCCAACCACTAAGCCAGTTTTCAGTCCATCTCACAGTCTGCTTGTCCAGCCAGTACATGAACAGCCTCTTTACGAGCATCTCATAGTAGACACTGTCAAAGGTCTAACTGAAGTCCAAGTAGTGTCCATCACTCTCCCCTCGTCTACCAGGCCATTTCATTTCATCATCATTTCATCATACAAGTTCATTAAATTGGTCAAACATGACTTCAACTTTGTGAATCCATGCTGACTACCCCTGAGGATTTTCCTTTCTTTAATGTGCCTGGAAATTGTTTCCAGAATTAGCTTCTTCATCATCTTCCCTGGGAGCAAGGTGAGGCTGACCAGTGTGTAGGTCCTTGAGTCCTCCTTCTGCCTTTCTTTAAGACAGGGGGTGACATTTACTTTTCTCCAATCTTTGGGCAAAATATATTGTTGGATCTGGGCCTAAATAAGCATGATCTGTATGCTCTTAAAAGAATAGAATGTAACTCTGAGTTCAGTATGCTCAGACAGCAAAATAGTGCAAAGGTTAATGTTTTGTAGGCATCACTTTATCGTAAGGCAAATTTTTGTTTGGTGTGCTAATTTTCATTTCAATATTTCTCTTGCTACTGTGTTTCCAAATTAATATCTGCAGGCAGTTCTGTGTGTCACTTGAAGCATTATAAGAAATCCTGAAAATAAATACATTTACAGAGTGCTGTAGTGTCTTACTACCTATGAAAACGATACTTTATTTATTTATTTTTGTCTTTTAAGCTGTATAAAGAACAAAGCCAATATATAGTCCTTGCATAGCACAAGCCAAGACTTATTCTTGCAAATGTCCACATATATGTTTAGTAACACTTGCTTAAGAATAAATGTTTATCAAATACTCAGGATTAATTTTAAGGTTAATTAAAAGTTTTCTTTCTGAACAAGTAGGTTCTGAAATAGCCTTCTCATCAAATTAGCAGCAACAACAAAGTCAGTTGTCTACATGGCAGTTATGTACATCATTTTCAGATTGACTAATGTAGTTGCAGGCATATAAAGAACAGAACTCAACCACTCAGGACATGTCCTTTGCTCTTATTTGCTAGACTTGTGCACATATATGGTAAATAGATTTGTCTTTGTTTGCCAGTGTTTGTGGGATCAGAGATTTAATACTTGTTGGGTAGTTCATTTTTAGGAAGCCTGCTGTTTTAACTTAAAAACTAAATTTAAAAATTTGTCCTTCCCTGTGTATGTAGAGATTCTATCTCATTACATCTTGAAAAACACTTTTCAAACTACTTCTAAAAAGAAGGTGTATAAAAGGTTAACACAATAGTTATTTTTAGCTTCACATTCTTATGAAAAAAGGCAATTTGACTGTATTCATTGTGATTTGAAACCAGATAAATAATGAATAGTTCAGGTGATAATTACCTTATTTCAATATTTACAGAAAACTGGCTCTTCATCATCATCAAAGCACATTGAGAATTGTCTTATTATCTACACAAGTGCCTGGTTTCTATAAATATTGAAATTTGCTAATTATCTCTAGCACTATTTCTTCCTTATCTACTTTTCAGAATTCAGCAAATAGAAATATCATTTAGTTATTAACATTTTCCAAATACATGTCTGGTTTCTTTTTAATGAGAGTGCATATGTAAAGAAAGTAAACTGCAAAACAAGGTCAATGAAATGGAATTAAATATCTTTGTATCAGAGGCATGCAAAAGAATGAGTTATTAAAATAGCTAGATTTAGCCTAAGGCCATTTCTAAAAGGCAAGACCTCTTCATTAAGAGACCTAATTGACGAAAAGGAGCCATTGACATGTACACTTCATGAAATGAAACCCTTTTTTTTTCTCTCTATCACATATTGAGCCAGGCTATGCAGAGCCATTTAGCATGCTTCACTGAGTCAAGCAAAAAGATGGCATTTCCCCAGGTTGTTATTCAAGTCCCTTTGGGAGATGGTAGACAGCACCGGACTGAACCTGTCTGTATGTTGCAGTTGTGTTTTTCCCCTATGTTAATTCTATGATCACACTATCTGTACCTCAGATTATCAAGAAGAATTAATCTGTAACAGAAATGTATAGAAATCTGTTAAACTCTCATCCTTCATAACAAAAACCCAAGTAATTGAATGTTGTGAAAGAATTTTTGTATGGCCTTCAGGGAACCATCCATACCCTGAAAATAGGGCACAGGTTACTCCGCATTAGTGTTAGGTGCAGTTAGTTGCAGGTCCTTTCAGTGTCTTAACTTCAAAATCTCTTCTTTTTATCAATGTATTTGGGCATGCCTTGGAGTCTAACTCTAGTCTGGAGGAATCTTTAGGCATGTCTGTAGTAGTATGCAATCCAGTGCCTGTGAACAGGCTCTGACACTGTCCAGTGATAGTCCATAGAATTTAATTTTTTGTCTGCTCCTCCACAGGTTTGCCTCAGGCCAGCCTGCAACTCCAATACGTGCTGGGGCAAAATACGTAGGGAATGCTCCTGAGAGTAATTTAGATGATTTGTTTATTTACTGCTTTGATTTATTTATTTACTGCTTTATGTATGTATTCTCCACATTAATTTTTATTCCTCGTAAATTAGATGCATTGACCACTAAAATTTTTAATGAGACTAATTGGATGGGATTCACATTATCTAGCCTGAGATGTCAAGCCACTTTATAATCTTAGCATAGTGAACTGAAATCTAAGCAGGAGTCTTTTTACGAAGAATATAGATGGAATCAAAACAATTCACATGTAGATGTCAATAACATTTAATATGTATTTTGAGGGTGGATAGGATTAATCCCACCCTTCACTGTTTTCTTAGCTTCCTCTTTTACACTCTTAATCTCATTATGATATATACAGTCTTTAGAGATGAACATCCTTCACATCCTTCAAAAATTCTTAATCGTCTGCATTATAGAGGAGCTCAGTTAATTTGCCCTCCTCAAATGTTTCCTCCCCTAAAAAGAATCACTGGAAATAAAAGAATTATCTGATCTTTTTTACCACCTTTCACCACACAGATATCATAAAAGAAGTGTAGTGTTGTCACAGCAGTGCTGATGCTATGGCAGTTCAGCATAAAATTATGCCATAATTAAGACCCCACAAAATAACACTAATTCCCCTCCTTCTTTAAGATTCAAGTACCTACAGACTTAGATAAGACAAATGAGCATTTTTGGCATTTATTATATCTTTCCACTGGAAAGAGAAATGTAGATAAAAACCCCATTATTCATAACTTAGTGATACATAGCTAGTCCAAGCTGTCTAAAGAGATAAAAAATCATAGAATTGTTTTCCCAAATCGCTGTCATAGTGAAAATAAATTCTAAGTCCTTATGCAAATATTGTACTGGTGAAACTGGTAACAAAATTGTTTGGGTATCCCTTTGCTTTCATTTAATTTTAAGTCTTCTACTGAGGGAAGGCTGAGAGGAAAGTTACTTCCCTGATTATTCAATATATTACAGAAGATAAATACTAATGACAGTCCCTGTGCACTTTTCAGCAACAGCATAGCTATGAAATCCCTACATTTTTTCAGCGGCCTTTGAGGAAGGAAGAATGAAATCAGGAAGACATAATCTAGTTTTAATATATGATGAGCAAAATCAGAGGTGCAAATTACAAAAGGAAACTTGAAGTCAAGAACACAAAGTGTGTTCTTTCTATAAGCAATTCCTGCTATTAAAAATTACTTATATATAAAACCAGTAATATATCAGGTCTAGAATACCTCAAAAAGGAATAGGGCTGAAAGTATTAGCACTATGAAAAAAATATATATTGAATTTTTGCAATACCCCCTTTTTATAAATAAATATTTGATTTTTATTCTATAGAACAGCAACTATGTCTTTCTCAAATTGTATGTAAAGTACTGAACCCTTCCATTTCTTCTTTGCCTTGTTGTGACTTTTATCCTGCAATAGCAGTGACAGGCACAAAATAGGCTCTAGACAGGAAGTAGAAGATGGAAAATAACATGTAACCCAACTTAGTCCGTAGTGTTTTATCTTGCATACAACAAATACAGCAGCATATTTTATAATGTTTACCTGTCCCTGTACTTCTGCAAGTTCTTCACTCTTAATTCTGAGATGCTCGTGTCAAGCAGCAGCAAAGCTGCCCTGCCAGAAAAGTGCCCTCGTTAGTGGGGCCTCACAAACAGCATTTTGACACTTCAAGGGCTCGGCCAGAGCAAAGACCTATCTATCTCGCACGGCAGGCAGTCCCATCACAGAAATATAGCCCTGAAGCACTTTTGCAGCATCCAGTTCCTGAAATTTTGCATGCACCATAATCCACAAAACACTTTTCCCATCCTACTAATATACAATGTCCATAGCAAAGTGTAAAAGCCATAAATTATGAAGTGCCATAAAAAGAGACAGCAACTTGTGGGTATATTCAGAAAAGTCACCTAATAAAAAGTGACATATTCCAGATTTCTATATCATTCTCCAAGGTTCTCAAGGCAGCTTTACAAATGTTGTGGGTTTATTACTTTGGCAAGTGAAGACTGTACATTCAAACAAAGAACATTGCAAACATTATGTATTTTTATAAGGAATCAGAAGGAAGTATGCCAGAGCATCTCAACATCAGAATCTCAAAATTTAACAACATTATATGTGTCCTTCAGAAATGGAAAATTGGATTCATACCATGAAAATGATGATGGAAAAATTATTTGTTTTTTAAATACAATTGCATTATCTTCCTTGTTACAAATAATTTTAAAATGTGTTCTAATTTTCATATTTAGGATTTTTATAATAAGGAGTATTAATTTCAAACAATTTTGCCATTCAAGTGACAGTTTTGATTTAACTATAGAGGATAATAGGCATAAATCAGAAATAGATATCTCAAGGTGTCTTTAAGAATTGTCTGTCAATGACTCAGAAAAAGTGAATACATTTATAAATGTGCTTAACGAACAACAGGTTTAGAGAAAAGAATGATTTTAACATATTAACTACTGCTAATGCATTCTCCTTATTTAAAAGATGCATATTTCATTATAAAAGGCTTACTGAATTATGAGATGGCTTTTATATCTCCATTTCATTTTCAATGTGTCAAGGCTTATTCTAACCTGCCAGCAACAACCACAACTATACTTACTTTACTTTTAGAAAATGCTGTATTCATTATACATTGCTTCTAAATATATTTAAAGTATTTACAATAAATTTTGAAATATGAAAATACACTTTATGTTATCACAGTGGGATTTTATGTCAACCATAAGTGCATTGTAGATGTTTAGGATTATAGTTTTTATGGCTGTTTCTGTTTTTATATACATTTGCAAATGTTTACCTGTTACTAATACTGCAATTGATGTGTGAAGAACCGGCTGAAGGGCAGAGTCCAAAGGGTTGTAGTGAATGTGGCTACATGTGGCTGCTCACCAGTCACCAGTGGCATTCCTCAGAGCTCAATCCTGGGGCCAGACCTCTTCAATCAACAATCTGGATGCAGGATTTAAAGACACCATTAGCAAGTTTTCTGACAATACCAAACTCAAAGGTGCTGCTCACACTCTTGAGGGACAAAAGGTTGTGCAGAGTGACCTGGATACATTCAAGCATTGGGATTAAATTTAACAAGTTAAATTTAAATTTAACAAGTTAAGTTTAAATTCATGGGATTAAATTTAACAAATCCATATGCTGGATTCTGTACCTAGAGCAGAGTAACACTGGGAACAAACAAGTATGAATTGGGAGAGCAGAGGCTTGAGAGCAGCCCTGCAGGAAGGGATCTAGGGTTGCTGGTTGGCAGCAGCATCAGTGTCAGTCAGCCGTATGTCCTGGCAGCCAAGAGGGCAAACACATCCTGGGGTTCATCAAACACAGCCTGTCAAGAGAGGTGGTTATCCCTCTGTATTCAGCATTGTTGAGGCCTCACCTCGAGCACTCAGTGCAGATCTGGGCCCCACAAGTTAAGAAGGTTTTTGACGTATTTTAATGCATCCAGAGGAGGTAACAAAGCCACTGAAAGGACTGGAAGTCATGTCCTGTGAGGAGCAGCTAAGGACTTTGGGCTTATCAAGTTTGGAGAAAAGGAGGTTGAGAGGCCACCTCTACTCTCTACAGCTTCCTGGAGATGGGCAGTGGAGAGGGAGAAGCTGATCTCTCCTCCCTGAGATGTGATGATAGGATGTGTGGGAATGGCCAAACCCTGGAACAGGTATTCTAGAGAGGTGGGCAGTGAATGGCCCAGTGTTTAACAGACATTTGGCCAATGCCCTTAATAGCATTCTTTAACTTAGTCAGCCCTGAATTAGTCAGATAGTTGAACTAAGGGGTCGTTGTAGGTCCATTTCCAACTGGAACAATTCCATTTATTTTATTATAAGCTATGCTACGCTATTCTAAATGAATGAAAATATAGTTGATCCTGCTGATGAAGTATAGAGACAGGAGACTGACCATGACATCCTCAGGGAAACAGGATGTGATGAAGTGGCTTAAACATTTGAGATGCTTCCATGCATGCATGCCAGCTGTGAGTCCGGAAGAATACAGATCTGTTGTATGTCTGGTATTATATCCATCATATCTGAGAAATGCTTCTGGGTACTTCAAATGGCATGATATTCTTTGGCTCATGTATCTGAATGTCCCATTCATTGAATCATTCCCTTACTCCTCATGGAGGTATTCCTTGAGTTTCTGTTGACTGCAGTGGTAATTTAGACATGTATAGCTCACATGTAAGTATCTGCACTTTTAATAGTAGGGCAGGTTAAACCTCATGCCCACTGCTCACCACTGAGTCATTTTTCTATGATTGCTGTCTGTCATGTCACATAGAGTTTTAGTTAGAAGATGTTTTATTTCTTTTTACCATGGATATGATGTTATCATTAATTTCTCAAACACTGACAATACAATGTACTTGATTGAAAATTTGGCTGGGTGAGAGTGATTACCTATTTTAGACTACAAAATTTTGTCCTTAAAGAAATCCTATAGGGATAAAGTGATTTGAAGATAACTTTAGGTGAAACAGCTCACTCAAGAGACTTCAAAAGGGAGAGGAAAGTGAGTTTTATTCTTTTGTTTTCAATAAATGCCTTCATTGTCCTCACTGGTTTTTTGTAGCTGTCTTGTTAGGTTGGCACAAGACTTTTTTTTTCCCAACATGTACTAAAATTAAATGTCCAGAGAAAAAACTCACAGCATATGGTAATACTTCTAGCCTACCAGACTTCCTGAGGCAGAAAAGGTTTGTATGGATTTTTCTGACATGAATTTGTCTAGTCTTCCTACAAGACTATTTACATTTTTATCATCCACAATACTCTGTGTCAAGGTGATGCACACTCTATCTGTAACCGTGTTTTGAACCTGACAGCTGACAGCTTCATTTGATGCCTACTACTGCCTTTGCTGTCAAGGGGCAGAGAACAATAGATCAGTTCTTTACATACTCTATCATTTCCCCTCCATCATTTCTTCTTCAAGCAGAAGTGTCCCAGACTACTTATTTATTCCTTGTAAAGACAGTCTTTCATACTTCTCATGTTCTTTGTTGTCCTTCTCTTAACCTTATCCAGTTCCTCTATATCATTTTGTTTTCAGGGTACTTACAGTACAAACAGTGAGAAAAATGCTTTATGCAGCTTTGTAATAACATTCTCCACTTTATTCTGTGCTTCATTTCTAAAAACTCAGTAGCCATTGTTACTGAGATTTACCTAATATTTGAACGATTTTCTCTGCTATAATTTCAGGCTTGTTTCTCCGATTGATAGTAGTTGACTCAAAATGCAAAAGGGAAGGTGATCTTTGCGATGAACATCACTTTATGTTTATCAACACTGGCTGCATTTTGTCAGCTATTTTATTCCCTAATCCCCTAAGAGTCTTCACAGTTGGCCCTGGTCTTTGTTATTTCAAGTGGTTTAGTAACATCAGCAATATTTTCCCTTTTTTCCCCACGTTTTTTCTAGGTCATTTATGACTATTTTGAATTATATGGGACCCAACACAAACTCTTATGGAATATCACTGATGTCCTTCACGTACAGTGAAAGCTGGCCATTTACTGCCATTTTATGTTTCTCTTTTAGAACCATCTTTAAATACTTACAAAGACTTGTTACTCTGTAGTTTACCTAATAACCTTTTACGATACACGTAATGAGCCAGATCTCCTTTAGCATTTGCTTCCTATAACCCCAGAAAGTTAGTCGCAAAAGCATAGGGGTAAAATTGTCTGCATACCTACCTCTAAGAAGTGAGACTAGGTGATAAAATATCTTTCTTGGCCCACAGTTCTGCGAAACTCTGAAGACAGCTGCCATCTGACAATGAATAAGAATGTGAAGGGCATGAACACAGGGGATTTGGTGACTGTGGCTCGATTGTATTTATAAACTAACAAGCTCATAAAAGTATTACAACTACTACATTTTAATATTAAAATGCAATAAAATCTCACTGAATTCTCACATTTTCCCCATATGTCCCAGAAGGCTTTCTACGGAATGAGTACAAGAACATCTATGAATCAAATATAATTCTGGCTGCAATAAATAAGAACAACAAGCAGCCCAAAGGGTAGCTCCAGCACAGTAGTTCACCATCTTTTTTATTAGTTATATAAACAGCCTCATGATATTTTGTCATGTGATATCCCCCGGCATCTTTAAAAAACCCAAAACCTTTTAATCTGCCTGTAAAAGCTTGTAATGTGCAGCTATGTCTTGCAGCCCTTTGCCTTATCTCCATGTACAGCAAAGGCTAATTTGTCCCCTTTAAGCCTTTCACTGCAACCTGATGCTCTCTTAATCACCCCCTGAAACTCTGCTCTGTTTATCCTCTTTTACAGAGACAGGTGCAAAGGATTTTATTAATGCAATACCTTCTTAAGTGGTTTAGTTTATCCCTTACTATTGATCCAATGGTTTAAATCCATTAAGAGGGTGCGAACAGACACTTTATTCTTTGCTTAATAGAATCCATTCTAGAAAAAATAGGGCTGAGTATTCTGTCCTCTTCTACACCATTTTTTTTTTTTGTAAAACCTGAAACCAAAATCAGATCACAGAACATCTAGCTGTTATGTAATTTTGGTTGACATATGTTTTTCTGTCTGTTAATCTCCAAGCGATTTATTCAGATTTTAAAAATTCATATATAACATTTTTGTAATAATTTTAACTATTTTAAATATGACCACATACCAGAAACCTGATGAACTTTTCATACTGTATGTTACACAAGACATGGACATACTTGAGAGACTGCAGTGAAGGGCTACAAAGGGGATTAAAGGTCAGGAGCATCTCATATGTGAGGAAAGTCTGAGGCAGCTAGACTGTTCAGCCTGGAAAAGAGAAGGCTTAGAACAAATATCATTAATGTCGACAAAAACCTGAAGGGAGGGTGTGAAAAGCCCAGAGACAGGCTCACTTCAGTTGTGCCCAGTGACAGGACCAGAGACAGGGCAGAAACCCAGGAGCTTCCCTCTGAACATCAGAAAACACTTTTTCATTGTGAGGGTGATTGATCACTTGCTTACATAGGTTGTGCATTCTCCATTCTTGGAGATCTTCAAAAGCCATCTGAGCGTGGTCCTGGGAAACTGTCTTGGTGGCTCTTCTTGAGCAGGACTTGTCCAGATGACCTCCAGAGATCCCCTCCAACTTCAATCTTTTTTTTTAATTCTGGGAAAGAGTTAATGAAAATTCAGTCTTTTTCAATTTGAGCATGTAAATTTTCTTTTTAGAGAATGCTCAGATATCCCATTCATTCAAGATAACACTAACTTTTATCAGTCTGGAGAAACCTTTGAGCTTTCCACATGAGTTATCACACATAGCAGAGTCAATCCAAACTTTTAGTGTGCACTGCCCTAGAAAGAAATGCAATGACAGCTTCCTGCCATGAGCATTTTAGCAGCTGAAGTAAACAAGCATAGTAAGAGATGGCATTAAACAAGACAGGTGTAATTTTTCTTTGACTTTTTAGTACCAATAAATAAAAGTAATGAGGTTTTGAGTAGTATCTAACCCCTTGCATGCTTAGCCATGGAAAACACCAAGTCTTTATGACAATGGCAGTAGAACCAGCAAAGCACACTGTCTCCATTAACAAGACCTCAGGGATGCAGGCTGGTTCACTGCCTTTCTTGATGACTTTTAAAGCAGTTGTTCCAGCATGACTGTCAAAGAATGATGCATCTATATGTGTAAAGGAAGAATGTTTAGAACAGTCCAGGATATTCTAATGAAAAACAATATGCAATTAGTGGCCAAGAAAAATACTAGTGTGCTACTTACCCATTCAGTGGAGATGTATCGGGATGTGTGCTTGTTTGCATAACAGAGATATATCTATTAAAGTTAAAACAGTCCACATACACAGCAATAGGGAAATAGTTCTACCGTACAATATTTGGTTTGAAAGCTAATTTTTAAGATATAAATTTGCTTTTTAGAGGTGAAAATCTTTTTGTTTACCCAAGTTTCATATTTGTCTAAGTTTTCCATGAGTTTTGAAATTTTGCTTGATCTATAAGGAATTTAACAACCTCCAGGTTACATTATTCAGAAAAAAAAAATGTAGTATTTACACTGAAAGCATAGTACTCCCTTCCTGTAAAACAAGAGGAAGTTTGCAGTCTCTTGCACTTTAGTACATGCTCTCAATGAGGTTATTATGCTGCTATTGACTCTGCAACAGACTGAAACCTGGTTAAGCATGAAATAGTTCACTTTAGCTTGGTGGACCTGGATTTCGGAAAGGTAATATGGTGGTATTTTACATTCCTGCTGTCTTTTGGAATGTAAATGCTGTCTTTAAAATCCTCTCATAATTATGCAGTTTTACAGATGAAATAACCATATATTTATAAAAGTGTTCTCAATACCAGAGCAGAGAATGGCCTTCAAGTACAAACAGAAGAAGCTGAATAGCATGGCAGATGAAGATTTTATGGATATGTTCTTCTTTCCCTTCTCCCCTTGTATCTTCTCACCTTGCAGTCTGGTTAATGTCAGCGTGAGCTGACAACAAACAAGTGACACATACTGACTGTCATGGAGTCACCACGTGCCAGCCGACTGCAGCTGGTGCCAGCTCTCACTGGAGGCAGTAGAAAGAATCCTTCCAGACTATTTCTCTTTAAAGTATGAGATTTCTGTCCTGTGAGGATCCAACTGCTTTATGCAAAGTCTAAATAAGTTCCAAAAGAATGTTTTACAAAGACACTGCAAATCTGAGTCATTAATAGACACAGAATAAAACATGTGAAGGCTTATGCATGAAGCAGCCGGTGAAAAGGATTAGGGAGGAAGTACAGGTTATTTTTCTCTCAATATCCTTCCTCTCAGGTTTCCACTTTTAACTCCTACAGGTTTTTTTTAGGGTGCTGACAAGGCAGTGCTGGTGCAGCTATATAAAATCTTTCTTCGTTAATGCAGGAACCAAGCATTATATTGACTCTTTTTTTTTTTTTTACCAGATGTCAAGGGTATTTGGTTATGCTCTGAACTATTGGAATTGGAGGGGTTACTGTCTAGTGTAATTGCAGCCTTCCTCTATTCTGTTATTGCTGCCAGTTTCCACTGAGCCAAATCAATCCTGACAGCTGGCCAGATGCTTCTTGTGCCAGTCAGCAGGACTCTGGTCTCAAAAGAGCATCTGGTTATAAGGAAATTTTGTAGCAAACTATACAGTCAATCTTGTTTTCTAAAAATATCAACATAAACACTGAAGAAAAAGTATTTAGTAGCTTCACTAATAGACTGTTTTTTATAAGGGGGGGTGAGCTCTTGACTTTTTCACCACAAATTCTATTTAGAGATATATATATAGCATATGTATATAGCATGGAGACTACTAAAAAGCTTTTTCTTTGTGGATAAGCTATGTATGTCATATCTTTATTACAGTCTGTGCAGTCCACAGACTCAAGAGCAGCTGCTTGAAATGCAAGCCAACAGCATAGAACACATTTATCCCAGTAGTTGTTTTTTGAGGTCACAAGTCATTTTGATTTGGAAAGTCTTTGGGACATGGACACTTCAGATGCCTTAAACATTTTTTCTACTACCATGTAATTAGCAAATAATAGGAGGGTTTAGGTTTTTTACTGATCAAAGTAGTTAGAAAAGTACAACACTTTCCATTGAAGACGTCAGTGTTCTCATGCAGTTTCTTTAAACAAACATGGATTTATTTTCCTACAGTTTATTTTCACCTTGCTCACCTTTTAAAAAGGAATAATGAAGGATGAATTATTTCCATATTAACTTTCCTGCTTCTGCTTGACGAGGTAGAATGCTTCTATATTTCTTAACACAGAAAAAATGCCAAGTATGGATAGGCTGTCTAGTTTTTCATTTAATAATTTTCTTTCCTCAATGGAAGCAGTTGGCATTATGATCTAAAAATATGTTTATTCATCCAAGGAGTGAAGAAGACAGGTTGAAAGTTCCATACAGGGCAACAGCTATTTGCTCTTCCTAGTGTGCGGGTCTATATGTAAGAGAATATGCTTTGGATGCCTCTGCATATGCTGAAACATATTCACATATGTTTCTTGCAAAACTAGAAAGCAGGTACAGCAGGTGAAGCTCTACTAAGCCCTCAAAGAGGCCTCCCACTGCCACTTGTGTTCAATTGTTCTCACAAGACCACACACAATGGGTTGTTCTGCTTTCATTTTCTGTCATGAAAACAAGCTGATATTGTCTATATATAAATTCCAGCATCTGAACTCCACATGCTGGATATAGTTGTTTCTTCTTTGCTGAAGATATTTTTGTTGGGGAAAAATGGTGCCACAAAATCAGAGTATTTCTGGAGCAATTTGTTTATTGAATTAACACAATACTTCTTTCAACAAAGGAATTTACAAATTGCAGCTTTCATCCTATGGAAAATTCAGGTTTTCAGCTTTTCCCTCTTTTGAACTTACTCATTTTGGCAGTATAAAACATCTTTTAGAGTAGTTATACTAAATTATTCCAGTACTAAAAAAACTCCCATAGAGTTCACATATATGGTGCACTTGAGCTAAAAGCAGTGGGAAAAGGGGTGAAAAAAGGAATTAAAACTCCTGGCTTCTCATGGGACTTCTCACCATTTCAGTCCTGAGTTATTTCAACTTACTTTTACCATATTCAAAAGGCACTTAACATATGTCCCCATTTTTTCCCTTTAGTCACACAGCTTACACTGAGAACATATGTTAAGTGATCTTTTTTTACTTTCTTTTGTGTTGTAAGTGCTGTCTGGTACTCAATTTTATATCACCATATAATGGACTCCTCACACTCGTTGTTTTTTCCAGGTAATGGAATGTTCTGATTTGAAAAGTTTAGATATATCTTCTATTCACATCACTTCAGAAGTAAGGGCATAGGAGTCAAATATCCTATGCACTTAACTTCATCTTTATTTCTCTATTTTCGTTTTCCAGCTGAAAGCCTGGAAATTTTACATCTGTGTACCAATGACCACACGCCATTTAACACGATAATACCAGCCAAATGGATCTCTCTTAAGTGTAATGCTGTTACATATGTCAGAACTGAGCAGCAGTTATTATTACCCTTAGTTTAAAGGTAGTAAAATTAGCTCCTGGGGATAAATTCCTTTTAAGCACTAATTAGTATACATCTCTTTTCTTTGCCATTACTAGTGCAATCCACTGTGACCAGTGAACAGTAATTCGGAAGACCTAAACATTGGCCCAGCCTTTCAACCTATTGTGCTGGGAAAGAGTTATTAAACTCTTTGCATCCTCTCTCCTTTTTGGCAAAGTGATTTGAGCTTTTATCAAAAGAAGTGCTCCATATGAGCTGTGAATCCTCATTCTGAAGTTACCAGGAGTAATTTCTGTTTAAACATTTTGCCCACAACCCTTGTTCTTGCTTGTTTCTTTGATGCCCCACCTCTGTGCTACCCTTTCTGTAGGTTCCCTGCCCATCCCAGGATTAATCTTAATATTCACATGTTTTAGATAGATCAGGGCCAGCAGCATCAAGAGCAGCACCAGATGATGGAAAAGCCTGGTATTGCTGCTATGGAGACCCAGTTGAGGAAAAAGTACTAATTTTTTTATGCCATGTTTGCAAACAGTAAGTTTTATTTTAGTTTCTTTTTCAAAGGCCAATTCAAATTCTACTAAGTGCTCATTGGCATATCATGATCTTTATTTGTGGATTCTT
Source organism: Origma solitaria (assembly GCA_013397895.1). Lineage (NCBI taxonomy): Eukaryota > Metazoa > Chordata > Aves > Passeriformes > Acanthizidae > Origma > Origma solitaria. The sequence continues at coordinate 519,936 of VZRL01004026.1, forward strand.
GTTTTGATTTACAACTCATAAGAGAATTTAGAATGACAGAACAATGAAAATATTTTTATTGGTAGATATTTAAAAGCGGCAGTCTGTTCAATTTTCAAGTGAAATATTTCTGAAATGCATGATTTAATGCAGAGAAGTTTTTTGTTTATATGTGTTAAATGATTTTTATATTCACTCCTTATATTATTTAATGAGCCTTATACTATATATACAGGCATTAATTATCTCCTAATATGGATTTTAATTTTGCCTGAAGATGACAGAAATCTTTCAGAAAATGTTGAAAATATAGCTAAAATATAGATGAATAGGCAGAAGTTAAATTAGTATAAATAATTTCTTAAAATAAATTAACTGTTTTCAGCCAGTTTCTGTGCTTAATAAACTTATAAAATTTAACCATATGGTTTATAGAACTAATTCATTTGAGTCCTACTTAATTCTGTATGTATCATTTTGTATTAGCATAACATCTTTGGTTGATTTAAAATTAAATTTTACTTTAAAATGAATTAACATTTGTTGGCTAAAGAAAAAGTTATAAGAAAATAAAAATACATGACTCATAGTCTCACCTCTAATGTACACAAAATATTCTATTGAATTTAATTTTGATTGGCTGCCGCAGATAAGAAGGTTTGACTTTCTGTAAGTGAGGGAAAGATAATGCCAGGCATAGAGAGATTTGCTGAGGAGCATCCAAATTCTTATTATTGAATCTCTCTTCTCTGTGTCTTGCTGGTTTATGTCCACCTCTGATCGTTTTTTTTTTAAATTGAAGACTTTCTTAGGATGTGGCTTCTCAGGAAGATATTCCATTATAGAACTGAAATAAAAAATTCAACCCTGAAGCTGTCAACACAATCATAATCTGTAATTATGATTATGTAGTCAGATTGCTGGAGTGGCTTGTTAAGAACTGTAATGCCAATAAATAGCAGGATCTAGCAGAGCACAGTGATGTAAAGCTGCTCTTGTCAAATGGTTAACGCGGAGGTTAATAGGCACCTCCAAAAAGTTTTTCACTTCTGTATGGCCACCATGAGTCTACGAAGAGCAAAGAGTAAGAACAGGAGCACATCTGGCATGGGGCTGTCCTGGTCTCTTCACCAAACCTCCAGCCACCCATCTACGGAGTTGGTGACAAGGCTTCAGGCTTCTCTGATGGAGACAGAAGTCAAAAACCTCTCCCAATGGCAAACTGCTGACAGCATTGATTTGGGAAGAGGAGGCTGGATCCTTGAGTTTCCCAGAGGAATGCTGCAACCACTGGCTGGTCAGCAGCTAGCTGTAGACAGTAAAGAATTCAAAAGGTATGAAGGCAAAAAGGGAAAATAAGAGCAGTGATCAGAGAGAATTTACTCTGCAGTACCTGTAGCTCAAGCTGTGTGTCTTCTTATGATAATATACCTACTCTGGGCCATAGTTCATTCCTATTTTTGCTGCTTTTTCTGAGGTATGTAAGAAAAAATAGCACTAGCCCAACTCACTGGAAAAAATTCAAAAGCAGGAATGCTTTGAATTTTATGTCTATTTTAACAAATGCTTTCAGGCATGTTTCTGTCAATTACCTGCTTCATATAAATCAAGCAAAAAGCACATTTCCAATTCATATTTAGATGTGTTAACACATCAGATCTCATCACGATTCCTCTCATCAGAGAACAGAAATATTTCATGAGACCTCCCTAATCTATAGCAAATAACTCAGAATCCTACCGAAACTCCTACAAATGATAGAAAGAATCATATTCTAGGGGTTTTTAATGTAATGATTTCTGATAATTTATATCTTAAAGAGCTCTGAATGATTCATACAGCAAAATGGTGACAGTTGTTGAGAATATTCTGTGAGTTACTCATCTGTCCTAACCTGATATGCCATTTGATTAAAGTCATATGTTCACAGACTGTTAAAACAAGAATTTTATTGTTAGGAAAAAGAAACTTAGCAAACCATACATTTTTAATACAATGTCTTGCTACTTTTTTCTGTAAGCACATATTGCTTTCAAGAACGAAATGTTACAATTTTCCAGAAATTGATTTATGTCATGATTCATTTCACCTAACTTTAGATGTCTAGATTGGTCACCCTAAGCTTCTACAGACAATGGAAATGGCAGTTCCAAAATATCCAAGGCATTTAACCTATTGTATGGATATTCCCCTGACCTGAATTGTCTTGTAATTTTCTCTACACCTCAATTAGATTTGATTTTTAGATGCAGTTTAACTGCATTCCCGTGAAATTAATGAAAGACTTTTTTTTTTCCTGTTCTGCAGAATAGCTTAACATGGTCTCCGTTGTCTGAGGCTGCAAAAGTAGGATCAGTAATATCCGTGGTGTGTTTGACTCTGCTTCTTTTCTTCCTAACCCCACAATAGATAAGATAAACTTATTTTCTTTGTGCACTCTTCTAGGGGAGTTCATCTATATTCAAATGTAAGTTCAGTTTTCATACTGCTCCAATAAAGATAGCTCCTGTAGTGCGGCTTTCATAAAGCTTATAGAGAAGCTAGGCCATTCAGGAGTGTCACATGGCAGGACAAATGTATATTCCAAAGGCTACATATATTCATCCCTAAATCGTAGGAGAGAGATAACTTCAGCAAATTATGAGAGAGAAAAAAGTGGTCTTTCACTCCTTAATGTAGGCTTGATCTAAAGCCTTATGATGCTATATTGAATCTTTTAATATGAGTTTAATGACAATCCAGACATAATTGAAGAAAACTCATTGAACTGGAACTCAGCTTCCATTTTCCGGCACAGCAAGAGCTTACAGAGAAGATGAAAGGCCTCAAGTAGAAATTTATCTTAACTAAAAGCATTGTTTTCCCTTATTAGTCTTTAGTCCTCATTTTATTTGTTGTAGCCTTTTCTACTAGAATTGAAAACCTAATGAACATTAAAAAATAAATTTAAGTGATTGACTCATTTTCTTATGGAAAAGGGATGGAGTTTTTCTTTAAGGATCTCCATCTGTCTTTGAAAACTGAGTGCTGTAACTACTGAGCTTCTTGTGGTTGTCAAAATAACCCTGATCTTTGAATTGTTTCAAATCAACCTCCAAGCAACTGTAACTCCTTGCTCATGTCAATACTGTATCTATTTACTGTGAGTTCAATTAAGAGACAAGATTAGAGAAGACCAGACCCAATTTCCTGTTTTTCAAAAGTTTAATATATTTCAATACCATAAGGGTAACTGGCAATCTTTAATTCCAGAGCATGTTTTCCAATGGTTCTGCTGCTGCTCACCAACCTTAGACAGATTTATGTTCCAATTTGATATAGTGACAGAGGTTGATTTTTTATAGACATAATTACAGAAAGTGTTCACTAAGGTTTGTAAATTCATAGACACTTCACAGTATATAAATTTATTTTTTCAACAGTAGCTAACCCAAATTGCCCAACAATATTTTATAGAACAGAGTCTGTTGACCCACACTGGACTTTGATTTTATGAAAAGTGCAGCAACGGCTGTCATGAGGTTTACAAGGTAGGCATTATGCTTTGTAGCATTAAATCATCTTTCTGGATATGGGTTTTACATAGTTCTGTTTTCTACAAGTGAATCAGTGGCTATACAGATATCTACATCCACTGCTAGTAAAAGTCACAACATAATACTGCATTATTTTAGGTTTATGCAGACGTATCCTTTATGCTGTAAATGAAGTTATATCAACATAAATAGAGTTTATCACCAGCATGAGTTATGTTTGCATTTTTAATTTAGATCTTAAGGGATAGTATTCATAGCTGAAGAGGCATTATCTTCCATTAATGGTAAGATTCTGTATGTATCTATTGAACTGATCTTAGTTCTATGTAGCAATACTTAACAGACTCTGAATACTCTCTAAAATTCTGATTATCTGCTTGTTTTAATATTTAACATCACTAGACTTTTATATACTCATTATATTGGGATAGTAGTCGTTCGTGCTGAGAAGTATATGAAAAGATTAATGGGTTGTGACTCAGTACCTGCTGAGGCTTCAAGCAAAATAATTTATGCATTCTTAACACACTTAACTTTGAATTTACTCCCCAGCAAAAACTATTATCTAAGGTGAAAGCATTCATTGACTTGTAATGGTAATAACGCTATCTGGATGTACAGGTAATAATAAGCATATTATTGGTATTGAGGATAAGATAAAGGCAACAAAAATCAAAATGTGTTGAGGCTAACCATAAAGGTCAATGGGAGACAGTCTTATACAAATACATCAGCGGTGAAAGAATTACTGGGGAGAAGGTAGATCTATTAAAAGAACAGAATAGTGCAGACAATTAAATAAATGGTAAAAAATTGCTGTCATATTATTTTTATTTGAATATTTTCTTCAGAAAAGAAGTAATATGAGTAATTAGCAAGGAAAAATTGTCTGTAAAGGTAAGGTTGAACATGTGCAAATCAGTCAGCTGAGATGCTGTGCTGCCCAAGATGTTAATATCTCTCTTTAAAAGGTGGAAGGGATTTTCAAAGCTGTGAAGGACAAATGGTGTCCTACTCTCTGTAAGTCCGTGACAGTTAAGAGCCTCGTGACTGCATGTTTTAGTATAGTTGGTGACATCAGTTGTGTCTTTTCAACCTAGAGAAGAAGAGGTTCAGGAAGGTCTTATCACAGTTTTCAAGTACTTAAAGGACAGGTACACAGATGACAGAGGCTCTGTCTTCATGAGAAGCCATATGGAGTGGACAAGGAGCGTGGGTACAAGTTGCATTGACAGAGGTTTCACCTTAATATAATATGGAAAATGTTTACACTGACAACAAACAATCACTGGAATAGCTTCCCTAAGGATGTGCTGCAGTCCTCACTACTGGAGATTTTCAAGACACAGCTAGAGAGGATGCTAAATAACCCCAACTCTGTCCCCTTTTCCATGGACCAGATGGTCTTCCAAAGTCTCTTCAGAAAGAGGGCTATTCTGTGGTTTTATAATTCCATTTTTGAGGAGTCATACACAATGAGGAGCAGTAGCAACAAAGTAAAGGCACAGGTAGGTAGTCTACTTTTTCTTTTTTAAAAATAGAAAGAATTGACCAGCATGGACACACGAGTTCCACACATGTACTTCCATTCCAGCAACACTGGAACCAATGCTCTGGGGTGAGAGCCACAAACAGCTCCAAGCAAGGTTCTGGTAAGCAAGAAGCATGGAATTTTAGTCATTTTATTTTGCAAACTACATTCATTTCTTATACAGGGTTTGTTGACAAAACCTTCTTATTTTATAAAATGATGGAGAATTTCAGCAAAGTTCATAGCTGAAAAAAAAAATTCTGTCACACAGGAGGGAAGAATTGTGACATGAGAAATAAGTCTTCTTTCACATACAGGCATACATACAATTTTAAAGAGTTTGTTTCCATGTATCTTTCAATAAATTAACCTTTGTCATTTGAATATGTGTTTCCAATATCTTATCACTGGCTCTAGAGGGTACCCACATCTTGGTCTTGAGATCATATTTACCTGTCTCTCCCATGCCTTGTGGTAGCTGTATGTATGCACCACATTTACAGCACTGCTCTGGATGTGAGTCTAGCAGGGAATCTCTCTGAGGGGAGGAGAAGAATTGTTACACAAATCAACTCCAATCACACCCACAGGCTCCATTCTGAATCGATCCAGAAACTAATGCAACCCTCAAGATACATTAATGATGTGTTGTCTTATTCTCAGGCTGTTCACAACCTCTCCACCAAAAGAGTTGCCCCAGTAGTCAGAGTCTACAGCCAAATGACACTACTGAGAGCAAGACAGTAGCCTGTTCTGAAAAAAAAGATCTCATTCCATGACAATTCACCTTCCTGCAACTCTTTGGAGTGTGTGCTTTCAGAAAGAATCTGTAAAAATATTTAGAAAGATACAAAGATTTCTGGGGGAGAAAATTAAGTCATTTTGACTATTTAACTTAGGAGAAAAGAAAAACTGGATAGATATATAAACTGCACAGAAGGTACATTTTGGCTTATATGGCATTCTTTGGTGTGTGCCCCTTTCTCGTGGTGGTAAAACAACAGCTGGTGAGGAGCAATCTAACTGAGGCAAGGGGATTGTAACACAGGCGTTCTATGAGATGCACCTCTTCCGTTTCTGCTTTTTGAGTGTTGCTTTCAGGAAAGCTGGGAGTATGTTATGTACAAGGCACACACAGTTAGCCTGACACATTGGGATTCACTTGAGCAATTGCCTGTGAGCTGCACAGATGGCCAGAACACATACAGTATGCTTTACGTGTTCTGGATGCATTGCACTGATCGCATATGCTTGGCAGTCTGTTTTCAAAACATTTAAATAAATACTTGGCCACTGATCAAATCTGCAGCTTCTGCTCAGGCCAGGTCATTGATGTTCAGTAATCCTGGAGAAGTGCTCTCTCACATAAAGGAAGGGTTAAGCCAGCATTCCTGCTTTTCCCTCACAGGTCGTGTGACATGGTTGTGAGCAATAAGAACCTATGGAATCCACTGCTTCAAGTCATAAGGGGATGGAGGGGACATGGGGTGCCTCTGAAGATTCAAAACAAATTTGCATGTGAATCATCACCACACGGACTCACAGAATCACAGAAACACAGAATGGGTCAGGTTGGAATTGATCAAATTGGGTCAAATGGTCTAACTTCCCTGCTCAAGCAGAGTCATCCCAGAGCACATCATGCAGGATTCCATGCAAGCAGAATCTCTCCAATAAGGGAGATTCCACAACCTCTCTGGTCAGTCTGTTCCGGTGCATGGTCACTCACACAGTAAAGAAGTTCTTCCTCATGTTCAGGTGGAACTTCCTGTGCATCACTTTCTGCCCATTGCCTCTTGTCCTAATCCTTGGCACCAGCGACAAGGGCCTGGCTCCACCCTCTTGACACCCACGCTTTAGATATTTATACACATTAATGAGGACCTCTCTGAGTTGCCTCTTCTCGAGGCTGAACAGGCCCAGCTTCCTCAGCCTTTCCTTGTAAGAGAAATTCTCCAGGTCCTTGACCAACTCCGCAGCCTTCTGCTGGACCTGCTCCAGGAGTTCCATGTCTCCCCTGTGCTGTGAAGCCCAGAGCTCATTTCACTTTATTTTATGTACTAGACACTGACATTACTATTTCTATATCTCTACATGAAAATGCAAGAGGACACTCAGAGTGACACTCTAGAGATTGGTACCTCTTTCAGTGACCACATAAGTACTCTAAGACAACTTTAGACTCTGAATGTCATTCCCTTAGTTAAGTACTGAAAGTAATGATGGTGAATCTGATATGAATAATAAAATCCTTTGTAGTTAAAGTAGAAAAGATTTAATTTAAAAAAAAATACATAACAAAGAAAAGATCCTTCGTTCTCTGTGTATAGGGATAAACACAGACTATTCCATGTGCAAGCATATGGATGCCTTTTTATGTTGCTCTGAAACTCTTAGAAAAGGCCTCAGTTGACCACGACTTATCAAGGTGAATCATTGCTCCCCTGAAGAAGTTTGGGGGCTAATGTAGTGTAAAATAATGAATGCTGTTCATCAATTGACTTGATAAATTTGTTTCTGATTTATTTATAGCAAATAGAGAATGAGGATTAAAGTACCTAACACTGTAATTGAATTGAAGTCCTTTTCAAAATCCCTGTGAGGAAAGCACCACTCTACCTTTTATCTTTGTGATATAATCTTTTATTATATCTGTGCTCCACAGTTCTTTATTAGCTTTCTGTACAACTATTTACTGTTCAGAATTACTTCAGGGGTCTTTCTGAATAAAAGTATCCTGACTCTAGTGAAAAGAGGAAAAAAAACCTCATAGAAGGTTGTCATGTGTGTAAGACATTTTAAAGAAAGAGAGTGAGGCAACCAACACATCAAACATATTGCTATGGAGATATAAATAATTCAAATCAAGTATTTAAATAGTTCTAAATTAATAATGAATACAACTCCTAAAACTAGGAAATTAAGGAAAATAATATTGTGAAGTCACTTTTATTACCTGTGCTTGTCCTCACTATGAGTTCATTAGCATTTTAATAATAAACTTGTATTTCAATAATTATTTTTTCCCTTCTTAATTCTGAAGAACACTTGATTTTGAAGACTGGTGATTAAAGGAATTATGACTCTTGTCATAAGGGCTAATTTTTAAACTGTTCCTGTATTTACAAGGATAAAGGTTTGGCCATGGCAATTTTCATAAAGGTCAGACTAATTCGTAGCCTAAGAGCACTGCTTTACTGGATGCCTTCACTTATGTTTTTTGAAATCAGCATTGTTCCAAAAGTCACTGCTTGTCTCTCCCTCTCTGATATATTATGCAAAATGCCTGCAAAGGGCAAATTAAAGAACTGCTTAAAAAAAGCTAAGGATACAATAAAAGTGGAGTTTTGTTCTGCCTTGTTCTGAGAAAGACTTTGCCTCCCCTAGAACTAATTTGAAAGGTGACCAACAGTCCTAACAACATACGGGATTTCCATCCTCTGTCCTAGACATCATATTTAATACTTTACAGTTATCCATCCATATTTTACAAAACAAAATAATTTGGTATTTTGAGCATCTTCTCTGCTGAATCATTTATCCCAGGTTAGCTTGATCAAATACATTTCTTATCAGTTCTCTTAATCAACTCCCTAGATGGGAATGTTCCAGGGCTGAATTTTCATGGGAGTACCAGCAGTTCTGTCTTTTGCCCACATGTAGAGGAACAATAAAATCATCTTCGCTTTCTTTATATGATGCCAGTTATAATTTGAAACCTAAGACTATTCATCGTATCTGGGATTCAATCATGCATGGAACTGTGCATGTCTTAAAAAAAGATTATTCCTTCAAAGCCTATTGGCAGTGGTTCTTAGGGTGTTTGACATCTGATAGGGAAACACTTAGCTTTATACAGATGGGGAAAGAAGGCTGAATATGATAATATCCCACAAGACAGTTTTTAATTGCCATCTATACTTTTATGTCTTTACTGAATAGATGTAACTCCCTTTGCATAGGTAAATCTATTAAAAGGTGACCTGCTAAGTTTTTAATTTAAAAAAATTAACTTCTGGTGTCCCCCACTGTCCCCTTTTTATGATTTTCAGGTAAGAGAAAAGAATTCATCAGGGATTAGGAATATTGTAATTACCTTTTAAAAACAAAATTAACACCTTAATAGTTTGAAAACCAAAGAGCTCCTTATAAAAGATAGGTGGATGACTACATAAATGAATCAATTTAAGACCAGCAAAAGGAAAAAGAACATAAAATCATGTGTTTATATATTTAGAACACCAAAATTGTAATTTTTTTCTATCTATACAGCAGTATATTTTGGTAGGAACACTTGGAACATCTGGAATGAAGAAAATCAGAGAACCTGGATTCTTTTTGTGGGGTCTTTCTCAAAATCTCAGAAAATAAACAGTGGGAAAAGGATTTCTTGACATCATTAAACTTTTGATCTGTCTTTACAATATATTTTTATTCTTTACATGCTGCTCTTTACTGCAAATATTGTTCATGTATTTATTATTCTTAAATAAAGCACAGCTTTTGTAATATAGGATAGAATCAGGTTTTTTTTTCTTCAACTGGGATATAGAAGCAAATCTGCATTTATTTATTATATCCCTGGATTTGTGCATATGGCATTTATTTTTGTACAGTCTTTCAGATGAAGTGAAAGTCTTAAAAATAGTCTCATTTGAGTCTTCATCATACCAAAGAGTAAGGTACTTGAATCTGCCGTAAAGAAAGACCAGGAGCACACGTTGCCACTTGTAGATCAGCTCTGAACATTACTACTCTTAATTTCTTCTCCTCCTAGAACATATTGATTATGTTTCTTTAATAATTGATAAAATATCTTAGAGAGCTGTCCTTAGGTCAGCTACCAGTAGAAAAGGGAAAAGTTTTGTATTTAATCCCCATGTCTTTATTTTCTTTATGACTCCCTGTATTTTGGCTCTTTGCCAATGAAGCCTTAAAATCTCTTTCTCTGCCTTTTTTTTTTTCCTCCCTGTGCATACTGTATGAAACCAAGCCTATCTCGAGACAAATAAGACAAGACAGAGCTTCAAGATACCAGAATTTGGGTGGAATCTTCCAGTTTATTTGTTAAATAAATTAGGTTAGTGGAAGTTGGGTGACAGAGAACTGCTGGCTCTGTGTGTGTGTCTGCTTTACGAGAGAGGAAAGGGAGGTGGCTCAGTAGCAGGACCCTGGCTTGCTTCCATGGTAAAGCAGGAGGTAAATCTGGTACTGTCCAATTGATTTGCTCAAGGTGTTTGCTGGAAATGACTGCTGTCTTACCTACATATTACATAGCGTGAACCTTCTATATTTGTCAGAAAGATTATTCTGGGTTTTCACAGTGCAGCATGAGTTCTTTCTAAAAACAACTGTCCTAGGTCTCCAAAGCAGATGGTGTCACCAAACTTTTGACTGCGGGCTCTCACTAATTTTGTTTTGCATTAAGTAATAAATATTATTTCAAAACAGATGTTTGAAAAAGGGTGGTAAAAAAAATCCCCATTAAAATATTATAAGTGTGTAACTAAAATCCTTCGAGTCAGGAAAGTGATCAGATAAAAAATCAGCAGTAATATAGGCATAATATGATCTTTTTGGATCCAAAGTAGTGGAGACCAAATTCAATTAACATTCTCATTCTCTCTTTTGCTTTCTTAATATATTTCAAAGAATTATCCTAAACCCACAAGAGATGAGGAGACCTGTTGTGAATGTCCTGCAAATTAGGCAGGGGTCAGATAAGTATTAGCAAGTTTCTGTGGAGGAAATTCCCCAGTTGTGAATATTTCTAATGGAAGCAATGGTTGCTGGAAAGAAGGAAAATGATGTTTCAAGAAGGACCATAACTTGGTTAAGGATTTGAAAGTAATTAACGTAGAACATGTGTCTAGCTTCTCCAGACTCCAATTAAAGGTTCATATAAAGTAAGGGTAATGCAGTTATTTGTAACAACTGAAAGTACAGTTCTAAAAAATTTAAGATAATTTAAAGTGGTGCTGCTGCAATTGCTTCTTCCCTCCTGTACTTGATTTTGCGTCTCTGACTCTGCTTTGCAGTCACTGACACTCTTTTTTCTTATTTGTGGTTATTTCAGAGAACTAAAGCCAGAGAAGAAAGCCAATCTCTGTGTGGCAAAAGAACACACTCTGATAGACCAGAATCCCAACAAAGTGTTGGGAAGGAAGGATATCATCTTGAAATAATCTAATGAAATAAATTATTGTGTAGTTTGATTAAAACACCTAGAATTAATTACTGACAGATACTATCTTTAGGAAGTCTTGTCATCCAGGATACATTAAACTTTAACAAGCAAATGTAAACATGATATGGATAAAAATCCCCCACGGTTTTGAAAAAAAAAAAAAATTATTTTTCACAATTTTTATTAACTTTTATTAATAGAAAAGATGAAAAATTTTAAACCAGATGTAGATATTTCCCACCACCAGAAAACTGGTGGTGGAATTGAAAGCAGGAAGAATAATTCAGTTCTAAAACTGCCATAAACTATAATTTCCATAGTATTAATAAAGACATTTTTAAAAATAAGACACCATGGAAAAAGAAACTTAATAAACATCCCACACTACAGAGACCGTTGCATTGATTATTAATTATTATAACTGTTATTATTTGCTTTCATTTAGAGATTTGTTTAATTAAAATAAATCTTACAAGTTCTATGCATTAATATATTTATTTTGTGTGAACATTTGCACCCATTTCTTATTAGTAGAAATGTAATACAGCATTGAGTATTTAAAGCATTCAGTGTAAACTGATCGTGGAGTTGAATGAAGTTATTCTGGATATATACTGATAGGATGGATTGCCAGTGAACACAAAGAGCTTGGAATTTAGCCACTAAAATCCATCTGCAGAGCATTAATTTAGTTCCTAAAGGGGAAACCTGGGAACTCCTACCAAGAGGGAGTCAGATGATTCAGTATGAATGAGGATGACTGAGAAATGACTGATTGTGCTGTCCTTGAAAGGAAGGACTTATAGGTCTATTATACATCTTCAGGATGGCAAGAGAGTTTTTCTTGTGAATAAAATTTGAATATTTCTTTACCCGTGGTTTTATGCAGGCAACCACTGGCAAACTCAGATAATTTAGATGTTTGTAAGCAAAAGACTTGCCGTTTCTATATGCTCTTTTTCTGTCCCTATTCCTTTGGTTATCTAAGTACCTTCAGGGCTGCTCCACTTCCGACTTTTCCCTGCTGCTGCGCTCAAGGCGCCTTGAAGGGTACCTCAGGCAGGGGTTCAATGCCAGCTGCCCGGTAGATTCCCAGCAGGAAATGTTTGGGATGGTGACATGCATATTATAAAGTAGAGCTTGTGCAGAACCGTGATTTTTCTTAAGACTAAGGAAATTGGAGTGTATTAAGCCATTAATTTAGGAGAAGTCAATAATTTCACTTTCCTGGAATCTCCAGGCACTTTGTTTTATTCCAGATACCTTCGCTTGCTTATTGTTTGCGTGGCAATGGAAAGTGTCTATTTTTTAGTTTTAGCTCTTTCCTTTGGTTTCTAAGATTTAGTATTTCCTCTAGGCTACATCAACAGCCTCAGAAAAGGATCCAGTAAAAAACAAAGTAAATCATATGCTGAGTAAATAGTTTGTTCAGTAGATTTCAGGCAGGTCTGTCAAGAAAATATGCTAAACTCCTCTGACACAGAGTTTTAGCTTCCCAAAACTCATCAGCAGAAGAGCAGCTACAACTTCTCATCGAATATTTTCTGATACAATCAAATTCAGACTTGCAGTTGTATCTTTGAATATTCCACCTTACTGCTACTAGAAGTAGGAAGCATTAGTCATCAAGACTGATGCAAAGTGAACAGATTTTATAAGGCAGAATATTCACAGATTTTCCACATTACCATATACATTTTGAGAGGGTGACTAGGTTTTATTAACAATAAATTAACTTCAGCTGTTATGAAGTAGTTCTCTTGGGCACAACACCGATAATGTCATATGTCATTTTTTTGTATTCCTCATTCTCATGTTTTTAATTAAGGGTGCATGGGTGAAAACAGTGAAGTCTCATTAATTTAATTAATGGATTGAAAGGCCACATGACCATGAATTAACATTAATTACTCTATGGAGACAACATTACATTTTTTAGGAAGGAAACATTTCACTGACCTCTAGTCACCTAAATAAAATGAGCACAGGTAAACAGGACTCACTCATTAACAGATCAGAAAATTTTAAAATTACTTTAAAACACAGTTATCAGACCTGAATTTGTTTTAAAATTGCTACTTCAGTGTACAGAAGTTTGAGAAGATCTATTATTTCATGTTGGCTATCATTATTAATCAGCAAGGTACTAAAAAGGAGAAAAAAATGATTTTTTATTTGGACTAACAACAGAATTTAAGATATATGTGGGAATTTTTGTTTTATTATTTTTTGTCAATAAGATGGGACACTTGAGGAGAGATTTTTTCTGTGCTGTAAGTTTCTCATCTGAAAAATTAGAATGTTCATTCATAAGCAGGTTTGTTCAGCATGTACTAAATGAAGAATGTTAGATATATAGAAAAATGAGCACTATTTAGCATGTTAAGGAGTTGTAGAAGAAATTGTTGAATTTTTAAGGAATGTACTTGGAGGATATTCAGAAACTCTAAGACTCTTCTTTCTAGTGCACTAGTTGATACTAGCATTTGACCATCAAAATGAGAGTTAGTTTTATTTAGGGTTTTTTTTTCTAAAATTTAGAGATTTTGTCAAAATGTGCCCACAGAAAAAACGTAACAGATGAATATACACTAAGCAGTAAAGTAGATATTTAAAATACTCAATTAAAAAGAAGATATTTCTACAACTAATCAGCAGAAGATGTAAAAATATTTAGGATGTAGAGAGTCCTAAAGGATGAGTTACATATTTGTATTATTTTTGTTTGATTTCTTAAATAAATAGTTCTATGGGATTTAAAATGTTTTGGTTTTATATGTGTGACATTTGCCATGGATTTTTAGAGAGGTGAATGAATACACTGCTATCTAAATATTTGGACATCAGCATTTTTTATGCAGGTGGTTCCTTATTACAACATGAGAACATGTCTGCAGTAACACAAATGCAACAGACATGAGATTTATACAGATGTAATAAAAATACTTTGGTCTTGTCCCAGAAACAAAGAAAAGTCATATATCTAATTACAAAAGAATAAGGAAGAGCATTTCAGAAGTGTGTTAAAGTAATTCTTTTCAGTTTGCCTTATTATTTGAAGTACCTACAATCTTTGAATCAGTTTCCATCAGAATGCACATGGTCTTGATGCAAGTATGTGCTGGAAATTTTTGTTTACAAAATGCTACCAGAGTCACCAGTGGACCATTTACAGATGTATACAACTGAAATGAAATCTGAATCTGAAAACCACTCAGAAAGTGTATTTCTGAAAGAATATACTTGCTCTGCTACTGGTAGTGTTCTCTGTGCAAAGAAATATTGCACCAGTCCTGTAACATTTTCTGTGTCTTCTGATTTTTTTTTTTCTAAGCACAGTTCAAGGTATGGTATTTCGCCCATAAAACCTTTCACCTTTTGACTCCTAAGTACCTTAAAGGCCTTCTCTGTCCCTTTGCTTTATATCAGTAGTTGAGATCAACTGAGACATTTAAAGTGACAGCCTCTATACTTAGTTTAAATGTCATGGGGCTGGTGACACATTCTCCTTAGAGTAAAGCCATAGAGTTCTACAATTCACTTCTCCAGTTGTTACACCAGAATTAATTTTAGGCAGACTTCATTCACTAGCTGTATTCAAATAGAGTGGGCTGGCTAGGAAGGCTTCTAATCAACTGGGGAATTCTTTTCTGTCATTTGCCATTCTCACTGTCAATCTGTATTGTTATGAGACATGCCTTCAAGAAGTTTTGCTGTATTTGTGCCTATATTTTTCCCCCTCCATTGGGAAAAAAAGCACCTATACTGAGAAGTTGCCAGGACAGCAAGAATAGCCTCCTGAGTGGGTACACAGAGCATATTTTGAGACCTTTGCTGAATGGAAAAAAAACCCAGTAAAAAGCATTTTGTAATTTTAAACGTATAGAATAGCTCAAAATATTCTCTGCAGTAGGCACAGAGAATGCCTCACAAAAATGAACCCATAACTTCTACTTTGATCGGACTTCCTTATCTATAATACATTTTAGCCTCTCTTACACCTTCCATTAGACTCTGGAATATATGAAGCTCACCAGCATGTGAAATATTCTTCATGATACCTACTGAGCTATTTTAGTTACACTGTTTAACTTGCAGCTGAAATACAAGAAGCAGGCAGGTTACAAAGGAGAAATTCTCTATGCAGCCCATCTCTTACCACTGTCTGCGGTGTCTGTCAGGTTGACAGTCCAAATCCTATTAAAGTAAATGAAGATGATGTGATCAAAACCTCACAGATTTAAAAGTTTATCTCTGACTGTATTTCTGACTTGCAGTTTAGGAGAGGCATGACTATATCGTTTGTGATTAAGCAATTCAAACAAGGAGCGACTTTCTTCTCTGTCCACTTGTGCAAGTCAGCTTAGTTTCACTTGGTCTAATTTATAATAATGAATCTCTACATGAACTCTGGTCAAATTTATTAATATTAATTCACGCCAAGTAATTTCCACCCTGCACTTAAAAGTTTTTGACACTGTAACTCCTTAGCAGTTAAATGGGAACAAAGTTGAGCTGGGCCAAAACTGGATTTTATAAATCTTTCTGAAGATCTAGCAAGTCATTGGAAATGCATAATATCAGAGAATGCTCAAAAACTTTTAAAAAACCTATTTTAGCTGATTTTCTTTTAGTTATTCTTTTTTTGCTTTTGAAATAATTAATTTTATCCTTTCATTTTAACTGGTTGTCTACACTGTAAACAAATTCCCATGGATTAAAAAAAGAAAAAAAATAGAATTTTTTCAAAATTCCTTTCAAGTTAACCTGGATCTTGCCTCTTAAGTATCTTCTGTTCTCCAATAATTAGGGGTTTTTTTTCTGCTTTTCCAGTGATTTTGGTATAGCTTATTAGGCAGCATAAGTGGTGGAATAGCAGGGAAATAAACTATGATAATTTTTCTTGTGCTGCTGATCTAAAATTATTGAAACTAAAATAAGGAAGGTTGAACGGCTCTGTAAAAAATAAGTCTATGTATCTGTATGTTTGTATATAAATACATATGTGTGTATGTGATGCTCTCAAAAGAATCCAGACAATATGTTTTCTAACATTTCAGAAAAAATTGTATATATACTATATTAAAAGCACATTTTAATATTATAATTTTATAATTAATTTTGTATCATTCACATAGTATAAACTGAAGTTGCTAAAAGATACACACATATTGCCTAATGACTACATTTTGAATCACAAATCAATTTGTCAGTGGAAAAAAATTGATTAGTTTTTTTAAATACCCAGCATAACACAAAGGTATAGATTTTTGGATTACAGGGCAGATAGTACTGAAACTGTGCCACAGTAATGCATATGGGGCTTCAAACTCAGTTACAGGAATATCTGCATGTATTTCTCATCTGAAAGATAATAGAAGGTTTCCTGGAAAATTGTAACACAATCACAGTACTCTAGTGGTTAAAAGCTTTTTCTGATTTCCTCTTTGAATATATCTTACGCATAGTCCAGTTTTCCTTATGTTCTTCAACTAAAGCAAATCTTATCTGAAGTTTTTGCTTCTTTTGAATTCCAAAACCTCTATAGACAGCAGATACACCTCATGGGCTTTTTGTTAATCTAGATAAACTAAATTATTTTAGTCCTCACCCAGACATACAGTCTTCTGGATCACCCAAATTGTCTTTCTCTGTAGCTAGACTAACCTAAAGGTATTTTTCTACAACACAAACAATTCTCTGTGTATTACTGAACTTCAAAGTGCATATAAGCCCTACCTACAGCACTATGCGTTTCACCTTAAGCAATAACATTTCATTCTGCAGCCAATGGAGATAAATAATCCAAGTAAGTTCTAAATCACTCAAAATAGCTGTGTCTCTATTGTGACAAAGTGATAAATTAGGCACATTGTGATATTTATAAATGTAAGAAATTTAGGAGATTAGTACTTTGGGTACTGAAAACTGAATGCCTCACGCTTAATCAGGCAAGGTTTCTCAAAACACAGGTTTCAGCACAAAAAGCATCTTGCTCCTCTGTCAGGATACAAATCGCATCTTATGTGAAAAAAATGACAAAAAATGCACTGTACATCTTTTGAGGTTAATTTTACTGTTTCCAACCCAGTCTTATATTGGTTTGATTTTAAAAAAAAACAAAAAAAACTTCAAGTGGCATTTTAAATTTGTTCTTATTCTAAAGGGTGAGGTAGGATAAGGAGTTTCTCGAAATGAAGGAAAAGGAATCATTGATGAATAATGTAAAAACTAACCAAACCTATTCCCATGCTAGATTTTTTTTATGTTTATTTTTTCTTCAGAAAACAAAGTGTTGGAAGAAAGTGGTTCTATATCATGTTTAATGCTAGAAGTTATTATTCCCAAGATAACATAATTTCTTTTCATTTATTATCTAAGCTGAAAGAATATTTTTAAACTGTTTTCTCCTTAGAATCCATTCTAATATAAATTATTTTATTCTAATTTGCCCCATTTTCCATGCCATGTGAGAAGTAAGAAGTGTGGTATTTCAATATTTTGTTTAAGAGTAGAATTAAGACTGCAAGATTTGCAACAAAATAAACTCTGAGATGCCACAGTTTATAATAGTGTAAGTCAACTTGAAAATAAATTATTTTGGAAACTTCCAAAGCAGTTCCAGCTCTAAATCCTTAGACTTACTGTCGTGAAGTACATTTCATTCATCATACTTTGTAAAACAAGAAGATATCAGACGTGTGCTAGCTTAGCAGCATTCTGATGACAATCACTAATGGGTTGACTCTTGTTTAGAAACTTGTTGACTCCTAGAAGATAAATGTGTCTTCAGAAAGAAAAAAATGAGCATCAGTGACACTCCCTAAACCAATATGGTTGTCTGACCTATGCAACACAAGAGGTATTGTTCTTCAAATTTGCAGTCCATTGCCACGTCCCATAGTAGAAAGCTTCAGGGAATGATAATGAAGTGTATTTTAGGGCATAATTCCTAATGCTGCTAGTGGGATTCACTAGGAGCAACATGAAAATCAGATAACTGAAATGGGTTTAAAACTGTGGGAGTAAAGCTGTCATTGAATCTCAAGATTGTTGGAACTTGCTGATAAGTACTCTGCAAGGCCTTAAATCTGATATTTCCAACTGCAAAGCCCGTTGTAAGTATTCTGGGACACAAAAAAGCCAAAAAAAAACCCATCATAAAGAAAAAAGAAAAGAAAACAAAACAAAACCCCAAAACCAAAAAAAAAAAAACAGAAAACCCCCAACCAAACAAAAAACCCCAAAAACCAAACAAACAAACAAAAGGGGGGAAAAAAAACACCAAACCAAAAAAAAACCACAAAAAAAAAAACAACCAAAAAAAAACCACCCAAACCAAAAGAAACAAAGTACAGTTTCATGTTTGGTAAAAGTGGTAACACAGCCTGGTTGGCATACATTTAGTACCATAAAAACATTGGGCCATCTGAAGCAATTACCACCCAAGCTGCTGACAGACACGCACTAAGAGCGCCCTTGTGGCAGGGAAAACCAACCTGTAGATGAAAATGCAATCTCACAGCAGCCTACACTAACTTGCATCAGGTTTTGTCCTTGCTACAGGCTTTTCTGCTTCCTGGAAAGAAGAGGAACTATCATATGCCGTTATGCTGCTGATTCCCCAGTTCAGACTGATGTCAACAAATGTTAAACACCCAAGGCCTCATACAAGGAATTATAAACATTTTACTCAAGAGAAATAGGCACAGTAAGCACATACCAACATCTGCAATATGGAAACATTGACCTCAAGAAGCTTTCCCAAGGTTATGTATAAAATCTATGGCAGAATCTAGAAAAAATATTGAAATCTTGACGCATTTTTAAACAGTGGCAAAGATCAATCATCTTTAATAACATTACTATTAGTATTTCATAATAGATCTCCCCAGTTCAGTCTTGGGTCTTGGTTTTAGATTGTGTATGACATAGTATCTAAAATCATTATGCAAAAAGGAAAAGGCAGTGTACACAGACATAAAGTGAATTACAAGTCTGGAAGTCTTCCCAAAGCCAATGTGGAAATGCCAAGGTTGTCAAAACCTGATGATGGCATATTAAGAAATCTTTCATCTTATATTTCCATGCTAGCATTACTGAGTGCATTCTAAATACCTAGGGAAGCCACAAACACATGGAGTACAATATTGTATACCGTAAGAGTGACAAAGAGTAGCTACTGCATTAAATCAACTGTGAAAGCATGTTTTTTTGTACATTTTCTGGATGTTACCAACCACAACCTTGAATGTCAGTATCTTAGAAATCATTAATTGCACCCTATGCTAAATTATCATATACTGTCAAGGTAAAAAAGCTAAATCAGATTGTATGAATTATTCATCACCTCCAATTCAATATGAACACTGTTCTAGCTGTGTGTTATGCACTTTTGAATAGTATCATAGAAGGTGGACACTTTTCTGATAATAGAATACCAGAAACTGACCTGACCTTTGTAAAATACAGGTCCAAAAGAATCAAGAAGATATACTTCAGGAGAAAAAAAAAACTTACAACTAAAGATAGACTTTGTTAATAGGGTCATATAAATACTTGCACAACAGATTTCAGATCAAATTGACTTGCATAAGATTAAGAGTCCCAAAAATGTTAGAAATCTCTTAATATATGTCTCCCCGCTCTCCCAAAAATTTCTTTAATTGTGTTTTCAGTTAATGTATAGACCCTGTTTGCCATATGCCCATTAATAGACCAACCTCTTCCTTCTGGGGATATTCCTAGAGCAATTATTGCTGCTGCTCTGGTTTGTTAGGATTTTGCCTGTACTTTGCTGAGGATGCATATGTTGGGAGAGAATGGTGAATTGGGTTGCTGATTTTATATCTGCACATTCTTACAGTAGCTATATTTCCCAGAGTTCAATGTCTGGTGTCAATTAAGGAAGGTGCTATTTGGATAAAACTTTACTGTCATGCGACTACTCTATAAGCTTCCACATTTCATACTGCACACTTCAGAAGCTCCTTTGCCCATCCAAATAAACTCAGGTCTCACAGATCTTACTTTTCAGACTAACCATGTAAGTGTGGGCATGGAAGAAAAAGTTTAAAAAAAACCAAAGCACCAAAAACACCAGACAGCAAGGTCCTTAAAATCCAATTACTAATGGGAAGTGGAATTTAAAATCCCATGACTTGATGACCTGAGAAACCTATGGTGACCTAAAAAGCTGAAGATTTGAAATTTCCTATTCAAAGTAAGATTATGCAACTTGCTTTCTTAAACATATTTTAATATTTATATTTTATCTTTTGAAAAATATTATATTAGTTGATGTATACTATTATTGTATAAGAAAAGCATCAGATGTCCTTAATTCACTGTAGTAAACACTGTTCCACAGAAGCTGCCTTACATACTGTTTTGAAAGTGGCTAACCTCCAGCTGGCTTATGAGTTTGCCAGCTAGGCTGAAAAACTGTAGAGAAACAGAAGGATAAAGCAACAAGTTTATGAAGTACAGCAAGAATCTTTAGTCTACAAGAAAGTAGCACTGTCCCGCTAACACTTGTGTTTTTGCTGTGTCATTCTACACATTACTCATGCTCTGGAGCTTTTTTCCTGCTAGTTAGTAAGTAGCTATCTTTTAATTCTAGATTAGTTTATTACAAAGTTGATTGTAAATATCAGCATGATAGAGTTCTTCCTTTGCATTTCCTGATACCATGTCCAGCACATGATATTTGCCTAATACAAAGTAGTGAAATGCTATGATGAACCTGTAATTTAAAATAATATCTTCACACAAGTTAGGACTAGGAAAGAAACCAAGAGGTTCCCAAAGTCATCACTTCCACAAAAAGATCAAAAATCTTTGAATCTTTGAAAAGGTCAAAAAATTCTGAATAGGAGAAGTATATACAAAGAAATAATTTTTTCTCCTTTCTTCATTTGACACAAATCTCTGGTACCTTCAGTTCCTCCTGGATGCTTTCACTTATGTTGCCAGGTAAAAGAGAGACGAGGAGTGAAATTGAGCATTGGATGCTCAATTGAACTTGCTGCTTAACTGATAGATTCCTCTATATTTAGTTTGGACCACTCTGACCTAGATCTTGGAAAAAAAAATTTTGATTTAGAAGAGAATAGGTCTAAGCAGTTTATGTAGAAGAGAGTAATATGGACTTGCCAAGCCTGTTGCAGTTCACTCCAAGATCAGGACTCATATCTGCCTTCTTTGTTGTTTAGACAGACAGAATCTATCCAGATTCCTAAGTGTAGCTGCGTCTGGAAAACAGCAGTCTGAAGGCTAGATGATCTTAGTCACTTATTCATCTCACAAACTGAACTTACTGAGGAATGCATGAAGATAGATCTGTGGTCAAAAGATGTCTATCTCTAACTCAGTGTCTAAAACAAGATAGAAAAAATTTAATTCCTAAAATTATATGATACGGTCATACAGTGTTTGTATTTATACTCAAAATTTAGAAGTAGCAAGTATGCAAGGGAGAGAAGAAAGGAATGAAATTAGATAGTTCTTTAAAATAGAAAAAAGTTATAAAAATAAATAAAAAATACATTAATACAAAATTATAAGGAAATTCAACTTGCTTCTATTTTATTATATTTTTTTCATTGTCTGCTTAATAGAATTCTAGTTTGTGAAATGCTTCCTTAAAAATTTTTAATGAATCAAACAGAAACATAGAATGAAGGAATGTCATTCAGACAACAACCAGGCACTGCATGATGTATTCTAGCAAGTTTCTGAATCTGTTTTAGGCAATTGTCTAAGACCAGGGTTATGCAGCATGAACTGATAGCACATCTGCTAAGGTTTATGTCTATACAGATAAATATTTATCTATAGTAAATCCTGGTACACTCTGAAACTTGAACAGTGTGGAAGTAAGAGTTCTATGTTAAAAGGAAAGTGCCAGAAAATACATTAATGGGTGAATTTATAGCTGTTTTTTTCTTTAAAAGGTCAAGGGTTTAAAACAGCAGGCATATATGAAACAAAAATATTATGATATTTCAAGCATATCCTGAAAATAGAAACATCATATACATTGGCTTTTACATGATAATACAGCAGTTCTGACTGTCCTGGTGGATTTTCTGTACAAAAGAGTAGTAAAAGCATTCAGTTAAAAAAGAATCTGGAAGTTCCAGAATCATGGGAATTGAGTGCAATAGGGCAACTATTTTTATGCAAGAATGGATCAGAATGGTAGAGAGTATCTTCTTATGCAATATTGAAAATATTTACCAGTATCTTCACAATGTGTGTTTTCTCTATGGACAGCTTATAGATAGGAGCACACAGAAATTTGAAGCAGCTGCCCATACATAACTATCAGGTAAAATCTGAGATGCTCTAGGGAAGGTGAGAGCTGCACAAATTTATCAACTGTGACACAGGATCAGCATGAGAACCTAGCACCACCAAGGGACCATCTAAGGCTGGGCAGGCCATGGCTGGGAATTTCACCTTTAACCATCACATCCACGTGGGTGACTGAATTCAGCCCAGGGTTAAGACATTAAATGGCAATACAATAACAAAAAAAATTAATGGAGTGCAAGTTATTTTCCTGAATATAAGTATCATGCACATATTTACATGTTGAGAGTTGTCCCACCTAATTTCTATCTCTAGAAAACTGTAGGTGTCCCATGACCCCCAACTTGGGATTTAGCAGATATCTAAACAGCCTCCTCAAATGTCCCAAGTTGGTAGACACCTATGTCTGCACAACTGAATACAATCCCTAAAAACATCATCATAGTATATTTCGATGCCAAATAATCTCTGATGGATGTTATTTCCACTCCTGTTTTTTCAGGAGGTCAACTACTTACTTGTGTTTGTGAGCTCTTTTCTGAACGAAGACATCTCTCCAAGAACTGGAAGTAATGCATAAGTATCCCAACCACTACTAAGGTGTTTAATCTTTCTGTGATTCAAGAATAAAAATAGTTGTATCAGAGACAACAAGAGTTAGAAAAGTGGGAAAAAAAAAGGCACCAAAATTACCTAGAGAGTTTTTCTGTTTCATTATCCAAAGGATTTCTCATCAGTATTCTGATAAGAAAAAGACACAGATGTGTGTTTCCCATATCAAGTAGTGCTTGTTATTCTGTTCTTGAGGCTGCCCCAGCAACCAGTGACCTGTGTGAGAACCTGTGCTGACAAGCTCCACAGGTATCCAAGCTTAATGTAGCTCCGGAGTGCTTTTAATAGATAAGCATAGTCTATCTGTTCTGGCAAAGAAAAATAGGGCAAGCAATCAGACAACCATCTTCCATAACCTGAGTGGAATATTTAACACAAGTCAAGGGTAAAGAAAACAATCTTCTCAGAACAATGCCTTGAAATGCCATTGAAAAAAAGAGCATCTGTGTTTATACACATTTACGTGCATACATATGTACATATATATATGTATGCATTTATAATAGGAATACAAAATGAGAGATTGCCCCTTTGTTTGCTTAAGTATATTATTTGACAAAACCGAAGCCCTTTCTACATAATAGTCTAGATATTCCACCTAGTAAAATTTCTAGGAGATATCATATAAAACCAGAAAAACATAATGACACAAAATGTTGACCCACACGAAAATGAAGTTTTCTTTATTTGTTCTAGTTGCGGAGAAATGAAAATTCTAATGCTACTGCATAAGACACCACACAGAAAAAAAAACTCATAAGGCTTTATTTTTTTAACACATTTTCCTTTTTACTGAGTTTTATTCCCTTTTTATTGCCAATAAAATCTACAGTAAGATGATTCTGGTGTAATACTGTGTATTGCAAATTCCCTCCTACTGAATTGCTTTATTCTTTCTGTTGATTTATACACACAGACAACTGAGAACAGAGTAGAACAGATTCTTTTCCTTAATTTTTTAGATGACATTATTACTAGTGTTACTTTTTATTAACCCTAGGCTTTAAAGAGTTACATATTAATCTTCATTTGCTATGTACATTTTAAGCATGTTTCTATAGGGAATAAAGTCTGTGATCATTAATTTAAAAGAACAGAAAACAGCTTATTAGCTTATTGGTTAGAGAAGCTTTAATCACCTTTGAAGTACAAGACATCCTGAAATTAGAAAAAATATATCCTTTGAGCAATGGAGCTGGAGTATCAATAAGCTGATAAGACAGAGAGAGATAAGGAGTTGTTTGGATGTTCCCTTTCTCTCTGAACGGTCACCTCACGTGACATGATCCATATTTTATTAACATCAGTATGAATGTAAAATGAATATGTGGTAGTTTTGCCTGGCCCAGTTTTTGCCAGTGAACAGGGTGGGGTACAAAGATGGCTCCTGCATGTCCTGAGTAAAGATTCTGGAAATTTTCCACCGTGTCCAGCAGAGCCAGTCTCTGATGGCTGTAAAATGATGGACATGCTGCTGGTAAAACCTGGGCCAATTAGAGATGTTAGTTACGCCTCTGTGAAAACATATTTAAGAAGAAATCAAAACAATGTGAGCACGTACTTCTTTTTAGCCAGGGAAGGAGGAGGAGGAGGTAAAAATATGTGAGGGAGAACAACATGGAGGCACCAAGGTCAGTGGAAAGGCGGGGGAGGAGGTGCTCTAGGCGCCAGAGCTGAAAACCCTCTGCCAGCCGTGGTGAAGACCATGGGGGGAGCAGGTGGTGCCCCTGCAGCCCATGGAGTCCAGGGGATGCAGAGAACCCCCACAGCCGTGGGGAGGTGCCCACGCCAGAGGAGCAGATGATGCCTGCAGGAAGCTGTGATCCAGTGGGAGTCCCAGAGACTGAGAGTTGCAAAGGCCTTGCAGGAGAGAGAAAGGCCTTGCTCCCGGGATGGAAACAGCCTGGCCTCGGCTTGGAATTCTGCAGCCTGGAGAGAATCTCGGACAGCAGCAATCGGGCGGGGCTGCTCGTGAGATTGGACCCACGCCAAAGAAGTTCGCACAGGACTGTCTCTCGTGGGAGGGACCCCCATGGCTAAGTAGAGGATTCTTCCCCCTGATGGACTGACCCTGACCAAAGGAAACCCCCACACCCTGCCCCCACCCCGGAGCTGCTGGTTAGAAGGAAGGAGGGAGGGGGTGAGCTGAGAAATGGCCTTAATAGGGAGAGGGGTGAGTAGAGAAGCAGTGATTGTAGCAGACGAATTGTGGCCTTGGACTGATTAAGAAACCCCACATGCCTTGCCCTAGCCCAGATCGGTTGGTTGAATAGAGAGAGAGGGCAAATAGAGAAACAGTGTCTGCAGTAGAAGAATTGCAATGGACTGACCTAAGAAAAACCCCACACCCTGCCCCTGCCTGGGAGTTGTTAGTTAGTTAGAAAGGAGGGAGGGGGTGAGCTGAGAAGTGGTGCCTTAAGAGGGAAAAGAGGGGTGAGTGAAGAAACGGTGTCTTAAGAGCTTAGTTTTATCTCCAATTTATCCTCTGACTCTGTTAGATTAATAAATCACTTTTTTTGCAACTTTAAGTTTCCCGCCTGCTCTTGCCCTGAATCTCGTGCGGCCCTTATCAGTGATCTTATCTCAACTCATGAGTCCAGTGTTCTGTGTTAGTTTTTTTCCTCTCCTCTGCATAGCTGCAGCAGGAGAGAGCATAGAAAGCAAACGTTGTAGGTGCCTGGCATTTAGCCAGGGTCAAACCCACAACAGAATAATTCTGTGGAAGTGGATACTGGTACCTTGTGAAGTTTTTGAAGTGTTACTAAAGGAAAATGGTGTAGGGAGAAAAAAAAAAAGAATGAATAAGCAGAGAAAAAAAAGCCAACCAGGAATGAAGAATTAAGTCGGACTGAAATAAAACCTATGATATAGGGGAAGACTGCCCAAACATGTGTAATTCCTGATCTCAAATGTCTAAAAATCATTATATTTGAAAGCTAGCAAAAGGGTCTAATATATCCTTTTAAGGTGGGGCCTGCTTATGTGTTCAGAGCTGTAACAATTAGACGCTATACCTGTTTTTTAATGAAATCTGAAATTATTTGCATAATCACCCCTTTCAAGAGCTAGATACTTGTGTATAACATTAGCTATTAAGAAATTTATAGCAACAGCATGAGAGCTGACAACACTGTCTGTGCAAGTTTATTGAAAACAATGAACAAGGGAAAAATGTATTGTGTGAGTTGGTAGCATCCCTTTGCTGTTGGAATATGAAAATCAAGTGGCATAAGATAATGTTCCTTAACTTCATTGTCATTCATGCCTCTTTGCTGCCACTCAGGAAGATATCACAGTAAAATAAAATTCACTATCATGAGCAGAGATATAAGAAAAAAAAGTGGGAAGACCACCTCATTTGAAAAAAATGGTTTTTAGAAAAAAATTAAATATTACTTTTCTCTCACATTTGGTTTTATGATCCACACAATATTTTAGGCTCCTTTTCAGTGCTACCATCAGTGAAATATATTCCAAGATGATAAAACAAGAATAGGTTAAACATTGATATGCAAAATTGAGTCTGAAGCCTGCATTTGTAAAAAAAAAAAAAAAGATGTTTCATGTAATGCTCTTTAGTTGTCTCATTAAAGTGGTGACAAAATTCACACTGTACTGAAATCAGATAGTTTTGCCATTCTTTTCCATGGTGCCAACATTTCATTTACAGATTCAACATCCACTGTATGTCAGGCAGGGAGTGTTCATTCTACTTTTCCCTTTACTCTGCTAGAGATTGCTGTTCTCTTAAAAGAAGGGGAAGATGATCCTGAACTACTGTAGTCTACAGGATAATATATTACATACAGTGGTCATAAATTCAGATCATCCTTGTGTGCTTTCAGGTTTCTGAAAGATAGATGCTTAAGAACTTTATCTGTTTCCAAAGACATTCTAGCACAACACAAATTCCACGTCATATGAGATAGAAAAATGGAAGAGTGACTATAGCTTGCCACAAAAATTAGGTGCATTGTAATCCAGCAATAAAAATGACCAAAAGTTAAACATAAAAATAATCATTTTTTTAAACCAGGGAATGCTTTTCCTGATTTTCTTTACCATCTTCACTTCCTGTTCATTTTGAGCATCAAAAATAAAAAAGAAGACATAGAGAAGAAAAAGGACAGTAGGAATTTAGGAAAAGAAAAAAAAAATGTGGAAATTTTCAAAGTCAAGAGATAAGTAAAGAAATAATTTAGACTTCAAAACAATTAAAATTTTTAAAGGAAAAAACAAAAATCCAGATCACAAGCAAAATCTCTTACTTGTCTTAAGCTATAGCTGTGGCATGCATATAGACATTCAGATACCACTCTATGTTCTCCAAAACATTTGGTACACAATTTGTTATAGACTACAATCCAACTGTAAAAATATTCTCATTTTCTTTCCATGACATATATTTCAAGCATAGAGGTCCTGAAATGTAATCATTGTTCTCTGATGAGACTTTCAAGGAGTTATATCTTCTTACTCACTTCTCACTGGAAGCAAGGTCTGGTTGCAAATCCCTTTCTGGTTTCATGTTTTCTTTCAGGAGAACATTTAAAACAGAGTGTATATTCTCTGGATAAATATTCTTAGAAATTTCCAGCAGTAAAAACCCTGAAACATTTCAAGAGCTCATTTGCTTACGAGCGCAGTGTCCGCAGGAATGATGGAAGTTTATGGGGTTGGCTGTAAGGGGAGGGAAAGGTGCCATCAGTTTGCTCCATGGAAGGTTTATCCAGACATCTTATTTCCACTGCATGTGCTACCAGGCTCTCTATCTCCCTGCCTGGAGTACACTCAGCTCTAAGCCGCCCCTTGTTACTTATTTTTTTCCCTGTAACAGTTTAATCTTAGGTCATCCAGAGGTCAATCCAATGTATATGCTCCTGAGATAAGGCTGTAAGCCATATGGAAGAAACAATACACTAGTTCATGATTATGGAAAAGCACAGTGCACTTTCTTCCTCTTATTCTTCCTTTCAGCTTTAATGACAGTGAGGAAGCTAGATTGGTAGAAGCTGAATATTAGGCTTCTTTTTGGGGAAAGAAGTGGAAAAGCAAGATTTTATGCATGAACAAAGGGATTAAACTAAAATGAACTAACAGATTTTTTCCCTGACTTACATGGAAGTCATAGACATTTTACAGCATGTGGTCTTAAGGATTTAAGATTCTCAATGTAAAAAAATCTGAGTAATTAGTGAACCTCATAATACATGAAAAATTGTGATTTTGTTATATGAATCTGTAGATTATACGTAAAACAAAGAGTTTTATACTCCATGTGAGTTTCAAGATATTGATGTATTCTGTGGGGCAGAACTGATCCTGGGTTAGATCCTCTTTTGGCATGTCTTTCCCTAATAAACAGGCAACTTTGTTCTGACACAATGTAAAAAAGAAACTGTCTCTCACTACAAATTTCTCTTTCAATTACATTGTATAACACCTTCAAATTATTTTTTGAAGTCTTTTTTCTGCTGGGCCACACTTGAACAAATATTGTCATTCTTTTTGTTGACATTGGTGTTCCTTTTGATAAAATGCAACTCATCCCATTTTTGATTGTGAAACAAATGTAAAGCACATTTTGCTACCATTGCATCTTGACATTTGAAATTACACATTCCAAGTCACATTGTATAAGCTCATTATGTTCAGAAACAGGAAAATTTATTTATTTCCTTTTTCTCTAAAGGAACTCTCCAGAAACTGGTTAAATCACATGCACTGGCCAATTACTTCATTCTCAACCATGACAACAACTTTTACTTTCTTGTCAATAAACACCTTGCGAACAATCAAGTCACTCACTTGGAATAAATGATTGGTTGACCACTGATGGCTGTGGAAGACAAATCTGTCAATACGAAGATGTCACGTATGCTTCAGGAAGTCCCTGGATTGTAGATTGTTTAAAGCTGGGAAAATAGCCTGAAAAGTATCAGATTTTCCACTTTTTTCCTAAACATCATCCATAAGCCATTATCAGATGAATGATCCCACACTACATGAACTTTGGTCTGACCTATTTAATTAGTATTTTTTGTTGAGGTGATTTTTTCTGTTTTCAAGATTCTGCTCCTTTTTAATTTAGTTCTTAATGTAGTACCAGTGGGAAGGAAGAGGGGGTGGGGTGAAAAATTTAGAACCAGTCCAGAAACAATGAATTCAAGTTTTCTATGGTATCATATAACGACTAAGAAATACAAACTGAAATGTACTCTGAAACACTAAAACATTAAACACTCCGAAACACTAAAACAATGAAACACTAAAATGTACTCTGAATAATGAAGTTGTGAGTTGACCACAGAGGGGAATCTGGTGCTGTTTGACATTGTGTAAGGCATCCAGGACCCCACACAAGGGCGGCAGATAAGATACAGGGCTGGCTTGTGTCCTTCTGGAGTTGCAATCAAGGGTCAGGGAGGATTGCCCAGGGTAGCCCAAAGAGCTCTAGGCATCTTTGGTTAGGCAAAGCAATTGATTCCGTTGACACAGCACCTCTTTTTGCTCATTTGTCTCAACGAACTTGGACCTTTGCTCTGCAATCTGCCACTAAGTAGATTCTGCCTGAGCCACATCTTGCAAGTTTAGATGTTTTTCTTGAGTTTTCTTGAGATTTCTTTTTTAAAGCTTCATTGATTTACTGTAACTCTTATCTGCAACTTTACCTCACTTGTATATTTCTATTATCACTTCCATGGGTTATTTCAAACTGTATGTTGCTGTTTTATTCTTCATGACAAGTACAATATCTGGCAGTCCTGAAAACAGATTCATGTAGGCATTTCAAACAAGGAACATCTTTGCTAAAGTTGTGGGTTTTTTGTTAGAGGAGGCCTCACTGATCATGGAATCAATAATAAATTTTCATTGACTATTTTCGTATCTGTTAATAGATTATAATTCTAAAATTATGCTGCCAAAGCTAAGCACAGTTTTAGAGACTTCTGATAGCCTCAGATATTTCTGTACTAAGATACTTGCAATTCATGTATCTTTACAGAGAGAAACTTCAGAATGTTGTGCAAATGTTTTATATAACTAATTTTATTCCCCTGAAGAGGGAGAGAACTACATTACAAATCTGATATTCTGAATTCTGAATTGCTTCTTACTTTCATGTTAAATTTCCCCATGGTTTCTTTTACTACTTTGTTGGGTTTAATTGTCTTTTTGCTCAGCTCAAAACACCATGAGCTTTACAACAGACAGCATCTTTTAGTGACGTTGTTTGTTTTGCTTGAATAAAAGGTGGCATTTAAGTTCTATTAAAGGAAGAAAAACTAGAGAATGAAAAGAGGTTTTGTTTGCTTGTTTGCTTTGTTTCCATTTGCTGGAGTCCATTCTGGGACACAAAATACAGAACACAGTGGTCAAGACTGCACTAACACTATGTGGTGCATTATGAAAAACCTTTTATCACATTGGGAAATAAAGGCAGGAAATGGTGTCACAGTTTATTGGACATAAACCAGTCAGCTATCTCACTGTGATTGAAGGAATACAGTTTATAAGTGCAGGTTCTTCTAGATCTGTGTGCCATGATCTCTGCTGGAATGCCTTAAACACCAGGAAGGCTGACACCCTTTTGTGTCTCTCCTGTGGACTAAGGAAAAATATTGCATCATGAGCCAATTCCCTTTTTCTTTTACCTCCTTTTATAGAATCTTCTTTTCTTTCAGCGAACAAGCAATAATATCCTGCACTAAGACACTGCCATTTGAAATGTCTGCTGCACAACCAAACAGAGTGGAGAATATACTGTTTACTCACCCTCTGCAGCTCCTATATATGTAAGGTCAAAGATGAATCAGACTTCGGCATAGCTCTGTTTAAATCCTGGTTTT
Source organism: Origma solitaria (assembly GCA_013397895.1). Lineage (NCBI taxonomy): Eukaryota > Metazoa > Chordata > Aves > Passeriformes > Acanthizidae > Origma > Origma solitaria. The sequence continues at coordinate 550,947 of VZRL01004026.1, forward strand.
TAATGCCAGCTTACTTAATTCTTGGTTGAAAGACAAGCCAAATTCTGCCATTTCAGGACTTATCAGAGCATTACATGAGGTTAACCTCCAGCGCTATTCTCCATGAAACTCTGATAAGCATGTTTTAATAGTTCAGTCAGCTAGACTAAGATAGTCACAGAGAGTTTTTCTCAAGAAATTAATGTTCCCTGTAAATCAGTAGCATTGAAAATAGCAAAGAAGATGAGTATATGGAATTCACTAGTTATGCTTTAAAAGGAGGTACACTTCACTTTGAGAAAGGATTAACCACAAACTTTATTGGTATTTTTATTCACACTCCACCTGCTTTTATTGGTCAAATGCAGTGCACCACTGCATACTGCCAAGAGTTTAAGGAGGGAACAGCCGTATAGATTTACATCTTGCTCAAGAAATCTGTTGTTCTTCTGATGCATTATCTTCTAAAAATTTTTCTTTCCAGCTATCATTATTTAGAGAAAAAGGGATTTTTTTTTTTCTCGAAACTTTTGAAAATATTTGCTAGAGAATTTGACAAGTCCTAGATGTATTCCATCTACTCCATATTTGATTCAAAGTAATGTCAAAAAAAAGCATCAAGTTCATTGTCTGAGTTTTAGTACCGTTTTGATGGAGAATGCACATGAAAAGTGTGCTACATGTTTTCTTTTTGCTAGATCTGAATTAATAATTATCTCATTATTCAGGAGCTCCTGAATAACTGGAATATCTTGCCCTTTTGGGGTGACAATAGTTCATGGACTAGGAGTTTTCCATTTTATTAATTTAAATTATCAGTGTGACAAGATTATCCTCTCTTTTTCAGTCATTCCAAGTTTTGTTATGCATGTACCATGCTACTTCATCAGAAATAAATGAGAGCTTTGCAAGCAACTCAACTGTAAAATTTCTCCTGAGACAAAACTTGACTTCCAAAGATTTTATCAGCACAGGGGCTTGTATCTAAATTAAAACACAGCAGTAGCTTTAGTTTCTAATGACTAATCACAAACTAAAAAGCTAAATAGACAACAGAGGGAGCATACATGAACTGTTAACCTGACAATATAGTACACAAAACCCATGGATTAAGTTCTCATAAACTTTAGCATGAAAACAATTCTTATTAAAGCACCCTTCTGATATAGGAGACTTGTGTCACATGAACACTAGGTATTTCTTTTAATGAAAAGTAAGATGGTCGGGATTATAGAACCTTTAGCACTAAGGAGATAGCAAATACCAGGCTCTTGATATTTGGTCATAGAGTTGCTGTCCCTAGAAGAGGGTTTGTATATGATCATGCTCTGAGTGACAGTACTTGTGAAATATGAGGCAAAAGGAATACGAGTTTATACACCTCCCTGGGCTTGTTTTTTGTCATGAATGTGTAATATTGTCCAAACTGTTGCAAAATTATAGAAGAGTAGAGATAAAAGATTAACTATGTAAAGTATCACCTTCCTCAAATAATCGACTTTTGGTGTTGAAGATGTATTGATTTTCTTCTTAATATTTCAGTCCTCCTTTTTTATATGAAATGATAAGAACATTTCTCTGCACAACTTGTTTGACATATTATTCTTGTGTTATACTCTATATAGTGTTTGTGCTTTGCTACTGTCATATCAGTGCAGGAGATTCAATTACAGAAATATTGCATGCATAGCTGAACTAAGAGTATATTACGTATAGAATGTCTGAACCCGTTTCATATTGTAACATTTAAAAAGCTGAAAAAAATAAAACATTTCCTATTAGAGGAGCATCATTAATAATACATAAAAAAGAAATTTGGTGTGTAAAAAAGGGTTCATAACACAAACAGTTTTTATGGTAGTACATAAAGTTAGAACATAAGCAAAAATGCAAGATGGTGCAAAATCCCAAGAATGTGAAAGTACATTACATTTTATTTTAAAAACAAATAATTCTAGTTTGTTGGGAAGAAACATCATCCATGCTTACAGTGCATAACAGAGAGCAGTGCAAGAGCAGCTGAGCTAACACAAACCTGACTGAGTTTGTTAGGCTCAATATTACAAAGCAGACTTAGCAACAAGCACCTTAAATGTGTGCTGGCTGTACCAGCCTGCTGCTGCACCCTGGTAAACACACTGAAGCCAATATTGCCTGGGCACTGCACCAGCCTACTGCCATGTCAATGAGCATGCTGCATGGACAGCTTATATTTCAATGAAAGCTGGTTCAGAAAGCAACAGTTTGAGTTTATATTCCTTCTCCGACATGTCTTTCTCTACTTTTTGCCTGTAAGACTATAAAGAGTTTGGTCCAAATTGAAATGGCACATGAAACTGTTGCACCAAGCCTCAGTGTAAAATTACTGCAAGTTTAGAAGATATGGTCCTTAAGGAACTGTCAGTCCCAAAGGGGCATATTTCCTAAGTTGTGACTACCAAAGTAGATGTAGTAAAAAAAAAAAGAAAAAAAGAAAAAAAGAAGTTTTTTAGGTATTTTCTTAGGAATTTTCAACTTTGAAATAGACAAATAATAGAAGTTAGTCTCTAAACTCAGTTCATCTCAGACAAGGCCAACTCTCTACCGCAGCTCTGTTAAAGAAGTACTCTGAAGTAGAACATTTATATAATGCAAGCATGGATTCACTAACTGAAGTTTCATTTGCGGATGTTTTATTTTATATATCCATGTATTTATTTAAACAATCAAACATATAGAGAAAAGAAATCCTAAAATGGAAAAGTAGGGAAATGGAACATCATTAATGTGAAGTAAAACAGTGTTTGTATAATAAACATAACAAAATTGAGTCAGTAAAATAGAGGAATTAATTGGTAGATTTAAAACAGAAGCAAAAGTAAAGCTTCCTGTTCTGGTTTACTGCCTGTAATAAGTACAGTGAAAGTAATTCTGAATTAAAGTATTTTCCAGTTTAAATTCAAGCCTAAAGGAAAATCCATCAGTTGTTCTTACAAATCAAGAAAGATGACATTTTTCTCCCCATTCCTGGGCTGCAGTGCTCCTCTATGTACCTCCTGCTGGTTAATAACGTAAGAGGACTCATTCTCTCAGAAAAAACCCAGCTTTTTGTTGAAATAACCAGCACTGGAAATAGAAGAAGCTTCTCTTTGTGTTTGCAGTCTGCTTTCTGTTGTGCTTGCTACAAAATCATTGCTGCTATAATTTGGGAAGCTTCCAGTGGGCAGGCTGTAATTGTCTGCTTTCTGCAAACCCTGCCATCCTCCAAAGAAGTAGAGGTCATTACATCCAATCTCTAACATGCATTCTGGTATCTTTCCTAAAAGGAGAATGCTTTGCAGCCAAAGCACTTTGGTATTTTTCTTTGTGTTCAGAAAGAGGGCTGGTAAAGCCTTTTGCTGAGGGCTCTGCTCCCGTCACATGTGGCCAGCAGTGTGAGGCTGTGCAACACTCCGAGTCTCAGCACTGGCATGGATGCTGGAGGATGTCCTAATGCTCTGCAGCTGGCCTCAGATGTGCTGGAGATGCTTTCAGACGAGGGTGCTGGGATGTGAAGGCAGCTTAAAATCAATTGTGCCTTAAAATGACAAAGGGATGATGATCAAGCAAAGAAAAGCATGAAACAGGAAAGCTGAGGTTGACACCAAACAGACCTGACTTTGGCTCCTTTAAGGCCTTCCAGGGAGCTGGATCTGCCCAGAATTGTGACAAAACAGGTGAACCAAAAGCGGCCTCTTTATCACCAGCATCATTTCCCTTCCCTGAAACTCCTTCCTCAAAGAAAGAATGTTCTGGTGGATGGATATTTGGTCCAATGCTACCATGGCCATCACTGAATTAGTTTCTGAATGCAGATATGAGAATACAAGAGTTTCTACAGCACTACCACTGAGTTCATGGCCTTGCCCATCTACTCCAGTGACTACCCCTGGAAAGGGTCCCCCATGTAAAGTTTGGCCAACTGTGAAGGACCAGAATATACAGTGATGCTTTCCTGCATGAAACAGTCCTCACTTTTGATGATCTGGAGCAGTCCAATGTTGATTCTTAATATTTAATAGCTATGCTATTAATATGCTTTTCTCTCGAGTTTAATAATTACTAACCATTTTCTTGGTAATCATGGGTGTAATGGTTTAGTCATGTATACATATTTTTAAAAAGTCCACTATCATGTCAAAACCCATGTTGATCCCACTTCATCCACTGAATAAGGATTTCCAATTTAATTTCCCATGTAGGTGATTTTATTTCACATTTTTCTCCATCTCCCTCTTTCGATGAGTTCTAGTATATTTAATTTCTCTTTGCACAGAAATAATTGTGTAGAAATCTTCAATAACACTTGTTTACTTTCTCTGTATCACTATGAGTTCTACTGTACTCTTTTCACAAGGAGGAATCAGAGGTCCATATATTCAAGATTCAGCATGTTATTATATAAGGCTTATTTCAGCAGTTTTTGTGTTTACTATCCAATAGCTCTTAATATTTCCTTTCTCTAAACAATGAACATTAGATCAAAATGTTCATATAACTGTCTTCAGTAAATCATAGCTCCCAGACCTCCGTGGCAGTTAGAATCAGTCATTGTATATAGTTTGGCTTGTTTTCTTACGTGTGCTAATTTGCACTAATCAACGCTGAATGTCATTTGCCACTTTATTACCTAGTCAGTCAATATTTTGACATCCTTCTGCACATCTTTACAGTAATTTTTTACCTTTATAATCCTGAATAATTTAAAGTTATCAGCAAATTTTAGTCTCACTATTTACCTTGTCTTTCAGATACTTAATGAGTATGCTGAACAACACATACTAGGAGAAAGAGGAACCTAATTTGAGTGCTTTCTATTAGGAAAAAGACTGTTTATTTATGGTTTGTTTCCAAATTTTTAATCTACTGTGACTGATATAATTGGGGGTTTTTTCTGTTTAGTTTGGGTTTGTGTACTGTTTGGGTTTTTATTATTTTTTCTAGGATACCCTGAAATTTAAAATGCATGATGTTAATATTCATTTATATGATTTTTTAGGCAAGATCTTCTAAAAGAACTTTGTTGACTTATCCCTCTTCAAACACATTCATTTTATTGTGATTTTTATAATACCTTATATTCTAGAATAATGCTGCCTTGTTTATGCAGGGTCCTGCTGCTACAGCAACATTTCAATACATCTGAACCATCAGTTCTCAAGACAAAATGTTGGACAATAATAGCTGATAATTATGTGGCACTCAAGGCTTCAATCCAATGTGTCTCAGCTGGTTTAAAATACACATATTTAATCATCCAGCTTCAAGACTATTGTTTCCTAAAATAATACAGCAACCCTCTAAGTACAGGTACTTCTTTCAAAATTTTCTCATAAAATTTGAAGGATGGTAAAGGACATTTAAGGTAGATATCTACTAGCACAACTACTGAATACAAGATTGTTTGAAGCTATGATTTGCTTACTGACAAAACAATTCCTGAACACCATAAATAGGTGTTGTTAATCATTCACCTAGGAGAATATTACTACTAATTTCTCTGCACTTGTACTTGTTGTCTCATAACCCGAAGCGGTGGAATGAGTTCAATGTTTGCAGTGAAGATTCCATTTGAGTATACAGTGTACTTCTCTTCAAAGTGAGTGGTAACCTGTGCGTGATAAAGTCATGTTTGCTTTGTAAGCACTACAGTGTTGGGAAAAAAATCATTATCCCATTGAGGTGGGAACAACCTAAGAGGGAGGTTATATTCTGCTCTCATATAAATAGCAAATAATATAGAAAAGAAGAATAATATTTTAGGAGAAACAATTGCACACATCTTTGAATTGTAAGAACACTGGAATAGGTGCCTGGGAAGGTTGTATAGTCTCCATTATTAGTCTAGTCTCCCAGGAAAATGATTTAAGGATATCTGAGTGTAGCATATGGAGGGAATTTTGACCATATGATTACTTGCATTTCGTAGTAACAAATTTTTTTCTGATTCTAATATAGCTTTTATTCCCCCCCCCAGTAAGTGCTACTTTTTGTGTTAAAAGAGGAATAATCTTAAGATAAACAATTTAGTAGCCTGTTAAGAGGGGACCATGTGCATGTCACTGCTTCTTCTTTTATCTGTAAGACAGCTGTGATCATGTCAGATCTTCTATTTCTTTTGAAGTTTAATTTTTTAGCATTTGTTTAAAACTGCATACACTAAGCTTTTAGAAACTCTTGTTCTGTGCATGTATTAAGCAAAAACAAGTGTTTTGTCACACAGCTGGAAATTCATAGACTCATTTTAGTTTTGCATGTTTTGCAGTATTTGCTCACAGTAATAGAGTGTAGATTCCTGAACAGTTTCCACAGAAAAGGCAATACAAAATCTGTTTCAAGTAATTTTGGTAAGGGCTGAGTTGTCACTCAATAAAACACCAAAGTGAAATCTTTACTTGAATGAGAAATCCAGAAGTCTTTTCTTTGCATTTCTGCCTACTAGTTTCCTTCTAGTATTCCCTTGTAGAGAGTGAAATTCTGCTCAGATACCTACATTCATTTACCTAAATGGATCTGTCATCTACCGCTTGAGAGGTTGCAGTGTTTCTAAGATATCTACACAAGCCTGGCAAAAATTACACATGAGTCATGGGAATTCTGCAGCCTTTGAAAGCCACAGCTGAAAAGCTAGGGAGGATATCTTAAGGCATCTCAAAGCATTAGACATCTGTGGTTAGACATCAATTATCCCATGATAACTGAGACATGCCTTTTTGGGTCTTAATTTTGCCACAAGGTTGGCAAACAACAGTAAAACAGCGATTTCAACAGCTGATAGAGGCTCACTCACTGAGTTTTGCTTTTCTTGCTTCACGCTATCACTCTACTTATGCTAACAGTTTTTGCTTTGTTGAGAGTGCTTTTGCAGTTTTTACAAAAAAAAAAAAAAAAACTTGTTTTCTGCCACTTACACTCTTTTCTCTTGACTTGTTCTTTGTTTGAGTCCAGATGCAGTTTAGAGCAGAATCTCTTACGTATCCCAACATCCAGAGTCATTTGCAAGGTGCAAGCCATTTTCACATGTCTATGGTGATTTGCTTGTTAATTGTAATCAGACATAAACAAACTCATATTCCCTGTAACTAGCCCGTTCACTAAGAGTTCACAAGACTTCTCAATTTGTCAGGGCACAAATAGAAATGCCATTATGCCTCTAGATGAAATAGTTTATGAAATTATCCCTCACAGCTGCTTGTTACCAGCCTTTGCAGCTGAGACGCCATAACTGATCATGTTAATTTCCAGTCCGTTTTTGTGCAAAGTGAAATAGATTAGTTTAATCTAACACTGAAGCTTTTTTAAACAGATTTACATTGCATTGAAATGGAGGAGGTTTTTCCAGTGAAGCAGCTGTGACTCAAATCGTTATGGTTACATGGAAAGGAGTAAAACTAAGAAAAGTGGAGATATTTGGGTAAACAGTGCGCTTCAAACTGAGATTTAGTCAAAAATAATGAAAGTTTTGTTTTAGAAAAAAAAAGGCTCTGATTTCTTATGTTGCTTGCCATACACTCTGTGTTGTGTAAAACACATTTTCTGTTTGATTAAGTAAATTGCTCATTTTATTAAGCCAAAATTGACTATGATTTTTTCTCTAAACCTCTCATAGCCCCAGCATTTCCTTTACAACACTGACATTTGGAAAGTCACAGAATAATTATATCAGAATGTTTTTTCTGAGCTGTTAAAAAATTGACAGTAGGTGGCCTGAACAACTAGCCATCAATTGCCTTGAAAACATGTAACAGAAAAAATAAATCCTCTGGGAAGAAACCTATCACTATGGTTCCACATTTCTCTTGTTTTTCCTTTCTCTCTGGCTGGCTTGAATCATGTTTCCTATGCTGAGGCTATATATTCTATTGCTAAACTTCCCCATCTATGAACAAGGAGGTAAAGGGAACTGATTTCCCTGCTTGCTTTCTTCCTGGCCTGTTTCATAAGCTCAGTAACTTCCCTTTGGAAACTGAAATTCAAATATTTTCTGTGGAGGAGGCATTAAGTGCTGTATGTATTCTTCATCTTCTTAAAGACTCTCTGCACCAGCATGCATTTGTATTCAGAAACATGAACACACACACCATGGCAGCAGAGGCAGCACCTCTGGACACTGTGTCTGGATCTATCTAACAACTAACATAATTTGTATTGTGAAGTACTGTGGACTCTAGTGCAAGCATCTATCACACACCACAGATATTCCTCTGTCTGTTCTTCACAAAAAAGAACCCCAATACCATTAAAATAATCTAGTCCTTACTAGTTACCAGCTCCCAGATGCAAAAGTCAGGCAGCTGATACTGAAGGTAAAAAGGGCAGAAGGTATGACAAGTGCAGAAAATAGCTGGATGTGCTTGCGGCTACAGCCGGGTGCTGCGCGGCCACGATTAATTAGGCTGGGAGGGCTGCTGGATTGCTCTCTGAGGGACATCAGCAGTTACAAGAATGCATTATATCCAGTTGCTCAAAGCCAAGCAGGCTCTGTCCTGCTTTCAGATATATGTGTTTTGCCATCTGGACTAAGACAATGCAACATACCTGGGCATCAAACCATCAGCCTGTAGGAAACACCACCTGCTTCACAATTTATGGCACGTCCTGTCGCCAAATGAATCAGCAACTGCAATCACACCCAGTTCTCTCACATATCTTTGCTTTCTGAGAACACTGAAATATGACAGAAATATGATAAGGAATTCCTAGAGCTCTGGGAGAGACACTACACCTGGTAAACTAGTTTTTTTCAGAGCCCACTGTGTGAATAAAGCTAAAGTGACAACATCATTTTTGTAGATGCAAAGTTATGGAGTTTAGTCTATATATTAGTGGTCTGAGAGTATTTCTGAGAAGTTGAGAATTTACAAGAGTACTGCATCCAAAAGACTATGATCTACATAATTATAAGGTGTGTGCATATGCAGAAGATCTTGACCATTTCTTTCTCTGAATTTTTTTATCTCAATTTCATTTTTATATGAACAAAAGAAATTATGTTCACTAGAAAAACCTAACAAGGAAATAATAGCAGTAAAAGTGAGTGGTTAAGGTGATCTAAACACTGATTTAATCATTATATGGATCAGCTAAGTGAAAAGAGGTTATTGGAGATCCCTTACCTTTCCCTTTCACTTTTTTTATTTTTCTAAATCCTTGGATTAGACAACAAAGATGTTAGATGGACATCAAGCCTAATAAAATGCTAGAGTTTTGGGGTTTTTTTCATTTTTAACTGAAACTACTTTAAGCACTGCTGGGGTTTTCCTCCTCATAATCCTTAGCAGATAAATTACAAAGGCAACAGTAACATATTAAAGTATAAGGGGTATGAGTACATTCCTTTGAAGCTTACTTCACTGACCTCAGGAATGGGAAGTAAAAGGTTTTCCTGAAAGCAGCTATTTTTCTCCTCTAATCTAGTTTTTTTGTCTTCTAGGTTTCATCCACTCTGTCCTAGCCCAAGAATAAAGAAAAACTGTCTCTAAAATCAAGTATCCACTTTTGATACACCTTTGAATAAAAGCACCCTAACCATTGTATTCTGTTTCTCAGGCTTGTAAAAGATTCTGTGATGGAGCTTTGATCTTGAAATTTTACTTTCCCAATTTGTCTGTCTTCTTTCATTCTAAAATCAAATGCAGTTATCAGACAAGTCCAAGGCTTCGTTTCATCTTGGAGATAGAAAGAGCTCAATCTGCATCTAAAAGCATGCTCAAGCCATACCGTTTGTTCCCATTATAGAGACAGATACTGAATTATGCAACAAGTTCCCAGTGAGCAATTACATTTTAATCACGGTAAAGATTTTTTCTGCAAAGACACTTCTATAGATGATTTATTTCAAAAGATAGGAATTGTGCCCATGTAGCTTAACTGGGAAAGCATTCAACTTCCTCAGACAAATTTCCTGGCAGGAAGATTGTTTGAGGAGACCAGTAACTAATATTTAAACCACTTTTCTTTTTTTTAAATTTCCCCCCCTTTTTTTTTTTTACAGTAAATCTTTAACACAGCATGACCTATAGTAGATAAGTCTTAGTCTGCAGTTCCATTTGGTCACTCATAGCTTGCTTTCTTGGATTAGAAACTCCATGAATTATTTTTACTTTTCTTAAATGGATTGTGGTGTTTACAGTACTTGCCTTCTGTGGTGCTAAATTGAAAAACCATATAGCACTTCAAAGAATGTCTGAAAATAGAAGTATATTATGGAGGAATGTTCCAGTGCATTTACTATCAAAATGAAAGTCTTACTCCGGGTAAATAAATGTGACATTGTTTAGAATTAGTGATTGGCTTATCATCATGCATTAAATATAAATTAAAATATATGAAAATTATATAAAAATTATAAAAGTACAGATTTAAATTCAAAAGACATTAAAGATGTTTATAAACTACATCCACCTATTTAGGATCTGTCTTCAGAAAAAGTTCAAACTGTGTTGCCAGAGTACTACCAGAAACATTTGGTACATTCAGCCAAAGGAGGAAAAACATAAAAGAAATGAGTGCATCATAAAAGGCATGAGAACCCTTTTTTTGTTGGCCTTTCTACCAAGATTTGAGCATACTTTATAATTGCTATTTGCGTTTCACTCGTAAACAGAAATGCCCACATTCAGTTGCTTGCATAGTCACTGAAATTCAAAAGATACTTCTGGTTTTGATGGGAAAAAACTATCAGCCTATGGTAATAAACATGTCAAATTAACCAGTGCTTTGCACAGAACATGCTTTTCTAGCAAGTATAAGTAAGCATAAGCAAGCTTGCCTGTGATTGTTTAGTCTGGCTCTGGCATTTTCGCCAGCAGAAAGGAGCAAGCTCTGAAAGGGCAAACGCCAGCCCCTTAGGGATTTAGAGAATGCTCCCAAAAATTTCAGCTGCATAACTAGTTACCTGGATCCATGTGTATGGCTATTTAAACAAACAAGTAAGTAAATAGATAGACAGGTTCTTTACATGGACCAATGCTATGCACTGCATAACTATGCAGTTTCCATCACATGAGTATTCAGGACTTACATTTTACAACCGGTAACCAATTTTATTGAACTCTATAAAATGTAAATGGATGAAGAAATTTTATAACCTGGACTGCAGGATGCCTTCTGATCTCCGCTAAATGCTGAATATTTGTAGTGGTTTTCCACAAGGAAGAAAAGTAAAATAAAAGCTTTGATAGTTGCAATGCCTAGCTGTAAACAAAACACACACCAGGACATTAGGGAATCACTAAATCACTTAGCACAGCTTGCTCCAATTCTTTTGCATCCTGGAAGAGGTAGTTTGAAAGTGCAACATAATAGATATTATTGTAGCATTTCTTTCTGGGATAATTAGTCTCAGTATATAGTATTCAGTAATAACCTGAATGTAATTATTTATAGGTGTACAGTTAACTTCAGGACAAGATACATTTAGCACTACATGTTGACTTTTGTCCTTTCAAATATGATTGGCTAGCTGTTAGCTGAAGTCTTTACATTTTCTTGATCTTCAAAACCTTCAAAATCTTAAAGAAATACCTAGGAGTAAAGATAATTCTTTCAGTAATCTATATTATCCACACTCAGTTTTAAAGTGTGAATAAAATGAAATAATTTTCATCAAATCCCAGTTGCTGACACAGTAGTCTAAGAATCTTTTTTTCTTTTTTTTTTTTTTTTCCCAAATACACAGCCTGACATATAAAGCAGTGTAATTTAACAACTCAGAAATAAGATGGCAGCCTACAGAGAGACCTCACATCTATTTATGTCACTTTTGGACTATTTAAAGATAATTCTATGATTTTTGCGCCACATTATCTGGTTTTGAGTGCTTGAGGTTTTCAATATGAAGGTGCAATAAAGCTGTGATGAAAGATTTTTCTGATGAGACCCATAGCATTTGGTGTACCAAATAAAAGTAAGCAAAGCAAACAGACAAACAAACATTAGTAGCTAGAAGTGTAAACAAAGAGAGGGAATTGAAGCTAATGCACTCAAATGTATTAGCAGGGTTCATTACAAACAGGAATGTTGAAATCCTATAACTGTATTTTTTCTCTTGTTTGCTGAAAGTACTCTCACATTTATTTTTCCACCCATTTTTTTAATCCATCTAAAAATCTGTCTTTCGTGGATTTTTTCTTTCCTCTTCTACAGTCAACTTCTCTGTCTTCTTTTTTAGAACCTCCATTTTTGACCCTTAAGCTCACACTACCATGACAATTTTCCTTCCTAGTCCTCGACAGAAAAGCTATTCCTTCACTTAATACGAATTTATGAGCATATCTACTGTACTCAGTGTTAGCTCAAAACTTTGAAGAGAAAAATTGATAGGTAAAGGCTTAGAGCACCATTCAATACAGTCAGACTCCATTCAAATAATGTACTCACTGTATTTATAGAATAATTCAAAGGTGCTTGGATCCCTGAAATAACAGAAGTATGTTTCATTTTTCACCGTCCGAATTAGGATATATTATATTATTATAGGTGGACTATTTTATTTCACGGAAATGGGAGGAAATCTCAAGAGTGAAGCCAACACAAAGCATGGCATTAGCATAAAGCTCTGATAGAGGGTTGTACTGCTAATGGCCCAAGTAAGCCAGCTTCTCATTATGCTTTCATCATATCAGACTTTTAAAAGGTAAAGGGTAAAATACTACCTTCTTTATGATTAATGTAAATTTTCCTGGTGTATATATAGGGGTAGGATTTCATCCCAAAGGTTTTGTTGTGGGAAATTAACTGATTTATTTATGAAATACATTTTCATTACAACGGTGCATCTGATTAGTAAATATGAGGGCTGCAATCAGAAGTACAACCCAGAAGGACAACCCTACCATGAGCAGTAATAATGCTGTTATTCTATCAAGAGTTTGAACATGCTACCTTAGAAGCCACAAATTTTGATCAACCTCCATAATTTTGCATTGTTTTTCCATAGATGCTGTCCTTTAGCCTATGGAAAGGGATATTTAAATAGGTTTTCTTCTAAAATTAAAAGGCAAATAATTATTTTTTTCACCTTAGATTATTCATTCTTCTTGTCTTATCAGCTTGTGAAGCCACAGTCACCTACCAGAAAACTCGTCCTTACCATGGATTGCCTTCTGCCCCAAGTTCTGCTTTATTTATGACACTCCTGTCTTGTAAGCCCTTTAAAATTTTATTCACAGGCACACAACAAAGGCAACTAGGAAATCTCTTTGTCTCATCCCCTAGTTTCATTGTGATCTCACAATCATATCTAAGACATATTTGTATAGCATCTGTACTTTGATAGGAACTTTTCTGAATACACACTTTTGCTAAGCATTTTACCATTTCAATAGATAGGATCCCTTCACATGAAAAAATTACTTAGAATTAAGTTATTATGTCACAAGAAACAACAGCTTTGATTAACACTTTACACTCATGAGAATAACTGCATGGATTTAATTTAAGGCATAACCCCTCCCCCCAAGCAGTCAAAACTCCAAGGTACATAATATCATAGAGAGATGTAAAACTGGTGTGGGAATAACTTTTAATAGGAGATAGAGTAGCCATTAAAATTAATCTACTTACAAAATTCCATTGTGATTTTCCCTTTTCATGCTAAAATTAAGTGCCTTTACTTTTTTGTCACCACCTTAGAATGGAACAGAACACAGCATAAATAAAGAACCTGGATTAAGCTCTTTGCTCAAGGAAAAAATGTAAATACAAATTCAAAAACTGTATACAGAAAGATCGTGAAAATAAATATTGTCATGAAAAGCTGGGTTTGGTTTTTTTTTTTTGGTTTTTGAAAATTGAAACCTATTTTCCCTGTTAATTTTCCAATTGTTCCATACTCTGAAAATAATAAAAAGAAAGCTGACAATTAAGAGATTCACCTCCCTTAAAATTCAAAATTATCAATTTCTCATTACTAGAAAGGTTTAAAAAAACCACAGGCTTTTAAAACTCTCCATCAGAGGACTTTTGCAGGGCTAGCATTTTCGCATTCTGATGACACAGAGTTATTTTCCAGCACTGTGGATACTGCTTGAAGGATTTTGAGATGCCTTATTTCTTGTACATTTTCCCTTTTTTATACTGCTGGGTTTGTGAGCAATTTGGATTTCAGAGTCATTCTAACTTCCAAAATCTGTTTCTGGGCTTTCATTTTGAGATTAGCAAGACATTTGCAGATTGCTAATGATGCAACTATGTATCACAAATAATACTGAGGTGTTGAGTCATTGATTTTACAGTAACATATGTTTGCTGATACTCTTGTGATTTTCTCTCATTTAAAAAAATTAATTTTCTCAGATCACTCAGAAATGGTTGTATTTTCTAGTAGAATAAAGAGAAAGATTGTCACATTTCCCATTGTTGTTCAAAATCTCTTTCACCTGCAAATGACAAAGAAAAATGCATAAAAGTACCTGGCACAAAGGCCAGGACCTAGTGTTATCCTCCTGTAAATAATGTGTCTTAATCATCAGGTGACAGAATCAGGTTCCTTATTTATGGTTGCCCACCCCTGCCAGACTGAAATGATGCCTGTCTGGAATAAGAAAAGGCAAACAATTGGGCTCTGCACATGCAGTTTAACGTGTTCTCAGTGACCATGAATACAATTTCTCCCAAGCAGAGAGAAAGTGGGGCATCACACAATTTCCTGTTTCCAGAGCGCTCACCTAAACAAATTTGTCTAGGGATACTTCTAACAACTAATTTTAATGGTAATGTTTGAAGAATAAGTAGCCGGAATTGCCTTCTGCAGCTCTGAATTTATTTAGAAAAAGTAAATTTTTCCAAGCTGGTTGAACTTCAGCTGGGTCTGGTTCATGCTCCACACATATTGACAGCAACAGAGTGTATATTCTTTACTGAGAGGCAAGAAGCATTATCTCAGGGGCAGGATAAATGCAGTTGTGACTTCTCAGCTGGACCGTGGATCCTGCAGCTCAAATTGCAGAGAGAGAGGCTCATGTCCATCCTAACCAAGACAAATGTGTCTGAAGTCTGCCTGCACTACACTTGGGCAGAATATGAGACTCTTAATGTCACCTTTAGAGATTTGGGATTGAATTCTTTCCCTTGTGGGAGTCAATATATGATATCCATGGCTTCACTTAAACTTTTAAAAATATGGGATTTGGGAAAGCATGAATGGGATTCGTGTCAAATAGTGTGAATAATTTCACTCAGAAATCATGAGAGATGAACTTTAAAATGGGAAGAAAGGTATTGAAAGAGTTCAAATATGTCTGCAATGTGAAAAACCAAGTATGTGCAACTGACATTAGGCAGAATGACACAGAGAATTATTGTTACATTAAAATTGTCGAGATAGAAAGCAATGTGCTATAACCTCACAGAGTAGTCTGCTTTTGGTCCAGGATCATCTTAATTAGCATTTTTGGGGGGGTGAGACACAGAGAAAAGTAATCTCATTCAAAGAGGAAAAAATTGGAGAGGAAACTGCAAATACTTTCAAAGTAAATGCTTTTAATGAAAGAACTTTAGAAAATTATTGTCTTGGTGAGCTAGAGGAATTGCTAATGTGGTTGAAGCTAGATTCAATTACAAATTTATAATGTTCACTCTTCTCTTAAAGGAAAATTAAAACCAGGAAAACTTCTCTGCAGAGCAAGTCAGGAAGGAGGGATGATTATAGATAATTTGATTTTTTTCTTCCTTCACTCATATTTAATAAACGCTGCAATTGTGATCAAGGTTTCATTTTTTGAATAACACCTTATAATGAAGTATTATGTAGACAATTGATAATGCAAGAGCAAAATCAGGCTCTGAGAAAATACATGTAATGCTCACATTTTCTAAAGAAAGAACTTCTTTTAAACAGTTGCTGCATTTAAAATAAAAGCATGGATACATATGTAACAACATAATAGATATTAAATAAAAGAGAGATCATAATTAGTTTTCACCTTTCTAACAGTAAAAAGCTGCAGCAAATTTTGAGGTATTACAAATATACTGACACTAGTAAAATAATTTCACTGAGTTGTATCATATGCAGCAAATACTCATATTTTATTAGAACAGCCTGCTTAACTTGCAGAAATTTCACACAACCTTTTTCAAAATAGAAATAAGAGTAGTGTTTGTACACTTAGTACTTTACTAGAGAATACATTTATATGTAAAAACATAAACCTTTTTATAAAGCTGCAGCAAAATATTTGTATTACAAATCTGATGAATATAAATTCTTAACTATGGTATTGCACACATTCTTTAAATGTGCAGTAACAGTAAACACCTCATCAATAAAAGCTCATTAAATACTCCCAAGCAACAGCAACAACAACAAAAACCCAACAAAAAAGACCAGCCTTATCGGGGAAATCTGCATGTTTTAAACAGCCAGTTGAAGGTCTTGTCCATCAATGTCTGTTTCAATTCTGAGGGCACTATTGACAAGCAGCTCTGTGCTTCACTAAGAGACACTGGTCTGTGAACTGATTTGGAGGTCACCTGTCATTTTAAAAACACGATCAATACAATCCCGAAACGGTCCTCAGATTCATTTAATAAGTGAGAAAGGAATAGGTCAGTGATGCCCCAGTGAGTTGCCTGTTATTTTCTGAAAGGCTTTATTTTTTTATCAGTGTACATCAAGTTCCCATTGTGCTTTTATAGGTAATGGAATTTGCATATTTTCACACTGAGAAAATCCCTGAAGAAGACATATTAACACATTCTTTAATAAAATATGGGTGGGATGTCCCATATTTTCACATCTCTGAACTTGTTTTTAGTTCTAAATTGAAAACAAGCCCTTTTTACTGATTGCTTAATGGTTTGTCAGTCTTACACCAGAGAAAATAAGATGAAGTGAATAGAAGGCGGCAAGAACTTAAATGGTATTTCTGATTTTATTTTTGAAACCACTAAACTGTACAGGTAATAAATAGTGTTTAAAATAAAGAAGACAATGTCTTGCTCAACCAATTGTCAAAACCATTATTTACTGTTAAATGCACTTGATAAAAACAATGCTTTCTTTTCAGCTGAAAAAGTTAATTTAATTTAAGCCCTTCACATGAAAACATTATTATTGCTGCTTTGTGACAGGAAGACATAGAAGTTGGAACAATAATGAGAAAAAGTGGTTTCCCACCCATGATATCTAACCAATAAATTGATTTTCACCTATTTTTGTCTACACATGGAGATTTAAAAAATTGCACATATTTTCTTGAAAACACAGAAACTATTTTGTGGAGGACTGTTAGAAAATAGCAGCAGAAGTTCACCAAGCCTAACTGGGGGCTGTAGCTCAGCTGGGACAGCAACCTTGAGCTTCATGTGTGGTCCCAGGAGAGCACAACTGAGAGCTCTTGCTTCCCACTGGCTCAGCAGGACCCAGTCATAAGGGAGTAAGGCATGAGGGGAGAAACCAAAAGAAGGTGAAGCCCAGACTGTGGAGCTCCAAAATGCAGTGCGCTCTGGACCTCTGGAAGATGCTCAAAGTAGACACAATGGGGTCTCCCTCCTTCCTCACCTCGGCCCTTTCAAGGATAAATGAAACAAGCACATGTGCAGGTCATCTTGGCGTTTGCCAAAACACCTCTCTCACAGCTCCCCATTAGCAACAGCCTGTCTTTCACCTGGAATGCAGCTGTCTCCTCCTAAATCCAATGAGATTTCTCCTCAGCAACTTTTTAGCAAAGTCCAATCCTATACACATCTATCTTCCCTCATCTCTCATGGTATTTGGTCCCAACCATTTGACCAGTCTTGAACTCTTGCTTTCTAGACACTTTGCTGGATAGTTTGCCATGTATCAAAGGTGAGAATTTACTGTAAAGTTGTCAGAGTTCTGTAGAGTTAGCAGTTTAATGCTGTGGAAGAAAAACGGCACTCACAGTGTGTTTGCCACCACTGCTGGCTTCCCTGGCCTCTGTCCCTCAGACTGTAAGTCTTCAGTTCCAGAGCTGGATCAACTCAAGTGACCTCAGCAGTGGATTTATCCTGGTGTTTTCCAAGGGCTTTTGCTCAGTCTGCCCTGGGATGCAGTGACTACCAAGAGCTGAGCCCAGGGCACAACCACCACAGCTGGCGAAAATGTCCCCTGCATGCGCAGGAGACTGCTGAACCAATTGCTGAGGGCTGCTGGCTTTTTGATTCAGGGCTACTTGAACACTGCTTTCTAAGCCACTTCAAACTGTCTGCCACCCTACTGGAAGGATGTAAGATTTCAGCAGTGGCATTTTTGTTCTGATTTCCTTAGCTTTTTGTTTGTCTTTTCCGGATTGCAGAAATGTGTGCAAGCTGCCTCAGGGTTTGCTTCAGATGTGTGTGTCCTGGAAAGGATAACTTGCCATCCTTGCTGCATACCGGATTCTCTTCATATCCTGTAGACTTTACTTTTCCATTGATGTTCATGTAAGCCAGAATTTCTCTGCTATGTAACATTACTGAACATTTGCCCAAAATATGATCAGAGACCAGGTCTTCAAAATAGCTGGGAGTGAAGCAGCAGCACTTCTTCATTGTTCTATGGAGTGATCTTGAATCCATGTACATCTTTTGATCACCTGTGAAGTTTCATACCCTTTCAAGGCTTTCAGGTACACTTTGATAATTTTTAACAGCTGGAGTAATTGTTCTTCTTACATTGCCCAGATAATCATCTACAAAGGCAGCAATAGAAGCCATGGGATATTTCTCCTGCCCTATGTCTAACTCTTCTCACTTGCAGCCTACTCTTCTTTTAATGATCTCCATTTAAGGTGCAATTCAAATAAAAGGCAAACAAAGAAAACATTAAATTTCACATTTACTGAGAAGTATTTTCTTTTGAAAACTTTCCTAAGTCACCTATCTAGACCTTCTTGCAAGGAATTCCATTAGGAAAGCAGACTATGGTTGCCTTGTAAGAAGAAACTGGTGCTCAGAACCCAAACCCCAGGCTTCTGTACTTGAGATAGGAAATAAACAGCTGCCCCGTGGGGTAGCTTTGCCTTGCTACACCAATTAGTTCAGAACCACAGACCAAGAAAGATGAGTTAGACTCATGGCCAAGGACTAATACAGTGTTGAACAAAAAGAAAAACCAAAATCAAGGCTTCAAATAGTGGCTAGAGTATATCCATGTGAGTTAACTTGAGACGCCATCTGGCATCCCACACAGCTGGCTGACTGGTCTTGTTTAATACTGAGCCATGTTGGAAGCAGGGGCTTGCATGGAAAACTCTTGTTCACACACAGCAATACTATGGGTAAGTTTTGTTCCTTTTTTCAAGTTGTTTGTGTCAGTAAAAATTCACATAAATTAACCTACTATTCAAGTAGGAAAAAATGAAAATCAAGCTAGTGGTGTTTTTAAAGTTTCTTGTGAATCTACTGACACTTACAGTAGTTTGGCTTTCACAAGGAGGAAAAAGAATAGAATATGTAGACTGACAGTTCAAGTGAGATTTTTTCATTCTCACAGCATTGGCAAGAATATATTGCCTCATGCTTGTAGATCCTCAGAAGTTGTGTAGTCCTTTTTTTCTTTTTTTTTTTTCTTTGTTTACTAGATAGGCAAAGCTGAAAGCCATATTATTTTCTGAATAGATGGATTTCTTAAAGGTTTAGCTGGAAACTTTCTTATCTTGAGAAGCCTTTATCAACTTCAAGAGCTGTTCATATTGCTAAAGTAGGAATCTTTCTTCAGGTGACAAAAATGGACATATTCTGTTTGTTATAGGAAAGGAATGTGATTTATATTCTCACCTTTTTGCACTTGCTGCATTCTCTGCTGTTAAAGTACAAGTACTTCAACTGTAGCTGTAGACATTTGCTCTTTCTGTATAAAATAAAAACCTACAGACACACTTTCACCACAGAATTCTTCTGGCGTCAGTTAGTGGTTTCTCCAGGTAAAAAGTCAGGACAAAAAAGAATAAGTGTTCCCGAAAGAGAGGCAATTGTACCGGGAGCAAGTCAACAATACCTTGGACATATCTATTTAAATGTACTTGAGCCAGACAGAATTCTAAAGATGCAATAAAGCTGTGCAACAGCCTAAATAGCTGTTAAGGCAAGCACAAGTGAGAGGGAGGAAAAGGAGTGAAAAAAGCCCGAATGACCATTGTTATGGATTTCTCTGCAGCGGTAGTTCTCATGGATCTTGCCCACAATATTGACATTCAAAAATATTCTGAAAGACCCACTTGTGCAATACTTGCACCCATCTCTACCTCTTTTTTTTCCTCCTTTTTCCAGTATCCAAAATATACTGACAAATTACAGAGTTAGTAGTGCTTTCTGATGAGCCAATGAGCCTTTCTCAGAGCATTTACAAATCTATTCATGAGTTCCTTATTCATGCAAGCAAACTCTTGCTCAAAATCTGAATACTTTATTCATAAATAAAATTATATGAGATGGAGGGAAATAATTTGGTTTGGTTTATTAAAACTCCAGGTGGCACAGTGTTTTCATCTACAAATACATTTCAGAAGTTTGTCTCACAGTGCACTGGGTACTGTACGCATGAGAGAGAGATTGCTATTCTGAAAACAGCATGTGTCAATTCAGCATGGATTTCCTGGTGCGAAGTATCGGGATTCTTATTATTGTTATGGAAACTTGGAGTCTCTTCAGCCAGTCATGGTCCTAGATAGGCTCATCCTTGTTTTGTCTGCATCAGGACTGCACCAAGATCGTATCTGAGTTAAGTGCAATGGTGCCTCCCATCCCATAGAGGTTTTTATCAGGCACCTGCGCCCAAGCTGCTGTCAGGAGCAGGCAACTTGAGCTTTGCCTCCTCTCAGTCATTCCTGAGGGATATTCACTCTCATGGGCCAAAACTCACCACAGAGCTGATGCAGCCAGTGTAGGGGCTGGTTGGGCAGGTGTTTCCTGGGGGAGCCTAAGACACCCTTTGGCCTCAAGAGCTAAAAGCAATACTCAGTTGGAGAAATTACACCAGTGTTGTTGTTGTTTTCTGCTGGCCAAATAGTATAAAGCATGGAGGATCTGAATAACTTCCTTTGCACAATAGTATTTCTTAATAATAGTGTTTTATCTGGCATAATATAAACATAAATGCAAGAAAGGCTGTTGGAGGAATATCTATTATTATGCCAGATGCTATACTTGAAAATAAGTATCCAGAACACAGAAGCTGCCCTCACTCAGTGGGTTTTAGTTATTTCACAGAATCCTCGTGAATCTGGACATGCGAACAAGATCACCTGTCCATTATATTTGTTTCAAATTATTCTGCAAATGGGAAAGGCAAACGAAAAACTGGCACAAAAAAGGAAAATGCCCTAAACATTTTCTTGCAAAAAAAGAAATTCTTTGGTTTGAAAATCCTACTGAAAGATCCTCCTTCCCAATGTAAACAAAGCAGAAAGTACCTGTCTTCAAATAAGTTCAATAAGTAATACAAAATTTAAATGTTTCTTTTGTTTTTTTGTTTTGAGAAAGGTCAAGGGTCTGGTAACCAAAAGGAATATTGAAAATGGAGAATGATTAGTAGTTACCAAGACTATGACCAAGGAAAATATATTTTTCAGGACTTTTTAGTGGTCTTTTTCGCACTTTCAGTACTGTGCTCACTTTAACTCTGCATTTGACCCATTTAGTCTTTTTTAACCACGTTGTGTTTTGCGTCTTCTTTGTGACATCCAACACTATGTGAATATTTCCCAGCTTCCCAAAGCAATTTCCACTTTAAACATATTTCATAAACATGAATGCTATTTTACAAAACAACTTTAATGTCTTGTCTTTGATTTTCAAGGCAAGGGGCTTTTTGTTTGTTTGTTTTGCAATTTTTTCTTCACTTCTTTTAAGCTCTAATGAAACATCACCCTTGCTTTTTCTTCTTTTTCTTTTTTAATTGGAGAATTAATAGATTGGCAAAAGGATCACAAGTACTCATTTTGTACATTTTCTGAAAAGCCTACTCCTTTGTGGTGCTGACTTACTAATTATCCTGGGATTGTTCTCTGCTTTATTGGAACCTCATTTGCAGGGTACCAAGAAACAAGCAATCTCAGCACAAGTAAAATGAGTTATCAGACCATTGACAATTCTTTCATTTGGGCTTCATCTGTTATGTGTTGAATATTTCTAGTGATCTGCTGAGTAACTTCCACCTCATTCAAAAGAAATTGAAGATGCTCCACATTTTGCTAGACAGACAATTTCTTTGTGAGCCTTTGCCACCCTCACCGAAGAGCATTAATGGCATTCTGGCTGGAGATTTGAACTTACCTTTGACAAATATTTTCGACTAACAAGATATTTCTAGGCTGCTTGTAACTTGCCAAACATATCTATTTAGAAAAGAAGAGCCATGTTCCTAAGTCTAACAGCCTAAGATGACTCATATACTTCCTGAATACAAATCAGTGCTTTGGATAGGAGAGGATGGGCTTCAGCATTCACTGTCAGTCAGACAATGAAACAAAGCAGATGTCGAACGACACTTTACATTTAGCCTGGCAGTTTGGGGTAGGTATCTTGCTTTTAGCAAAATAAAATATAAATTCGTAAATGGAATTGTAAAAAAGGAAATGAACCAAAGAGTATCCCTGTGTGCACACATATGCATTTATTCCTAGGTTTCTGTAGATTATATAAAATAAGTCTTGCTGTGCATATGAACCAGGGAGCTCATTTTCCTTTTTCATTTGTCCAGCCTTGTTATTTTGAAAAACAATGGCATTATACATTATTAAATATATTTCAGACACAAGTGTTTGAGTGTATGGTCAAAATATTGCAATACAGTGAGATTGCTTCAGGAAATACATATTCAGGTAAATTCTCCCAGATAATAATGTATAAATGATTGTGACTTTAATATCTGGCATCAATGTACCTGAAAATGTTATACTTTAGGTTGAATCACCTTCTATTAAAAGACATTTGAGGTACAAAAATAAAACATAAATCCATTATATATGTGGTTTGGGGTTTTTTCCCATTTTGTAGCACTATAAAAATCCCATGATTTTATTTGCAGTTTTTAAATTTTTAACAATAAGACAAATAGGGATACAAATTGCAAGTAAAGTAGGAATAAGTAATGTGATGACATGTGGAAAGAAAACTCCTAACAACCAAATAGGCAAAATCATCCCTCATGAATATATACCTTGGGGCTGGGGACATAAAGGTCTGTCCTCATTGTGTGAAGACAAATCAGAAGAAAATCCAAACCAAGCGGTAACTAGTGCGTTCATACCACTGCACTACAGGGATTTCACTTAGGATTGCAGTCACATTAGGTTTTTAGATAGGCAGTGAAGAGAGAAAGGCACTGTTGCCTAAAACACTCTTTTATGACACCCTAATTTGCACTGTTGAGGTCTTTGCTACCTCCCATTAACCATAAACAAAGCCATGGGTGACTACATTGCTGCCTTCGGGACTTATGTTATGTGCCACAAAGAGATGAAATGTATCAGATCAAAGCAGTCAAGTACATGGAACAGGTAGTGTGTTTTGAGATATCTGAGAATATGACGTATAAAGAGCACTTATAGATCACTTTTGGGAATCTCAAAAGCAGACAGGGAAACAGTTCAGTCCATGGGGTCATACAAGGTTTTGGCAAGTGCTAGAGACTAAGACAGAGGCCAGGGGAGTAAGATGAAAGCATCACAAGAGTGATTTTATTCAGTGAGCACTGCAGTGCCACAGCAAGTGTTAGAATGGTGGAATTGATGTTAAAAAGTGAGGAAGAAAAGCAAATATTGAAATGCTGCAAAACATGGCTGAACATCCAAGGAAATCTTTAGTATGATTACTTCACTTAATTTTGAAGTGAGCAGAAGTCACAAATTTGGAGAGGACACACAATCCACTTTGAGAGAAGACCAGAAACAATACAGCAACACAAAGATCTCTTTCATAATTTCAGTCAGGAAGAAGATGAAGGGTACCTTCAGAGGAGATGCCAGAAGTGACTGGCAAGGGATTGCCTGCTCTAACCTTTTAGCCCTGTTCTCAATGGTCAGGAAATAATAGCAAGGACAACTCTTCGAGTCCCACACTGAGGAAACAATACCTAGAATTCAGCTTCCTACATGAGAGGTCTATTTATAGAAATCTTGGTTTTATTAGAACAATTTGAATACTACATTGTGTAAATCAATTAGTCAAAAAGCACTGCTTGCAATGTAACATACCTACTTCAACATCATATATTTGTTTTGAACTAACAGCTCCCGGATGCACTGTGTAATTACGAATACTCTAAGTGGATTTGCCTTGAGACTGTGAAGAGTTAACTCCCTCTGTTGATTTTGGGCATGATTTCTTGGTTCATTTTCCTAGTATTGATTGGATTGGTACTTGCTTTCTGTGCTTTCAGAAATTTTGCTGTTTGCATTAAAGCAGGCAATATTTTCCCTCTCCCTGTGTCTCCCACACTCCTCCACCTTTACTCCTAGCAAAAGACTGATTAAGAAAACAGTGTTTATATGGAACATTGGTCTAAACCTTCTTCCGTTAGAGTATTATCCTCAGGAAAACAAGCAGACTACATAAAAGTGTTCTAATATCAAATACATGAATCACCACTAAACCTGTTAAACCTTTTTTTTTTAAGTTCTGAGTCCACTATTTCCTCTGCCAACCTCTATTTCAAATATGAACAGGAAACAATAATCTTTTGTAAGTGTTGATTTTCCCCTAGTTGTATTCATTTAGCTGAATTCAAAGCATATACACTGTCAATAGCAGGAATCTTGCACCCAAAGCTGCCCTTTTCACCTTTGCCAGAAGCTTCAGACGTCAGATGTTTTAGCACTGTGCCTAAAAAGCTGGTCTCCATTTCCCACTGGCATGGCCCTTTACTATTGCTCCTGCTGCCAAGTGCAGTACACAGGGGCCTTCATGGGTGTCTTGTTGGACTCTCAAGAATCAGGGATCAAGGCTGAGCCCCTGGGAGCCCCTGGGAGCCCCTGGGCTATGGACAGAGATCCCAGGAGAGGCTTGGTGTTCTCAGATACTCAGTGCCATGAACATCCTCAGTCTTCACAGCAGCTTCCCAGCCTGGCCAAACACCTCTCCAGGTCCGTGTGATTCCCTTCAGCCACCCTTCCCCACTAGCCTCTCACTTGAACTCCACACCTGCTCTGCTGCTACAGATTTGTACTTTGTTCCCAAGCAGAGCAGAAAAAAGCTGATTTGGCCTTTATGTTGGGGAAACCAAAACTCGACTGGTTCTTGTGGTGCTGAAAAAAGCTTTTTACTGACTTTAAAACTGAAAGTAATTGATCTGAATATTGAGTAATCACTTCAAGGTTTAATTTAAAATAAACAATTTTCAGGAGACTAGACACAAGAGTAAAGGATGAAAGGTTTAAAAAAAAAAGATAGTTCATCTTGATTGAACAAAACATCTGTAACTTATAAAACACTTGGCTAGACAGGTTAAAGCCCTTTCTTGGCTGTTTCAGATGCCATTTGACTATTAAATGATAAATACAAGTGTCAAATTGTCCAAAAGTTCATTTGTTATTTAAAAGTATGTAAGCAGTCTTCCCTGGAAGCTTGGGGAAAAACTCATCACATTGTGAATAATTTCTTGGAGCAAAAATACTCTGTCTCTGAGGGAAAACCTCAGCTTCCAAAATATATCTATGGTCTGACTTTTACAATATCCTACCTTAATGGTCCTAGATCAAATTAATAATTTTATACAATCTGACTAAACAGTTCCTTGAAAGGATCTGCTAGTGCAGAAAGGATATCCTGGGACATAAATCCAAAGAAATCAACAGATAAATGGCAAATAATTTCAAAGGGGCAAAAACTTCCTCTTAGAAGTCTGCCTAAAATGTGTCTTTGGAAGGTTTTAGTCCTTATTTTATGTGAGGAAGTATTGATTCCTGAGGTGCTAACCCACAGAATTCTCTGTTATTTCAAAATTGTTCCATGATTTTGAGACATGTAAAAAAAAGCTGAAAATTCTAGTAGAGTAGGAGAACTAGCAATAAAATGATGGATCAAGTCTCAGAAAATAAAAGCTGCTTCGGCAAAATTGCGCTAACAACAGCTGTGAACTTTTCTAGAGAAACTTTTCTGTATAATTGGGAGCAGGAGTCAAACCTCAATTGTGCAGCATCCTCACTGTTGGCAACACCTGAGGTGATCCACCTAGCGACTTTCTGCTGCATATGCCTTCAAGGAGATTAATCTGCTTTTTAAATGGAACACCGTATCCATTGTTCTGTAATTCCCATCTTTTCTCGAGTGAGGATGCTTTACCATGCTATTAAGCTATCTGGATATCCAGACACCTCATTGCCAATAACCCAGTGTCCTTGCACTTTAAAGGTTTACTTTGGTAAGTCGCATTCTTTAGTTTTGAGGTATATAAAGCTAACAAATTCAATTATAACATCTATTATCTTTCTCAGTCTTTCCCCATTGACCATCATCTGCGAACTCTTCACTTTATTCTTCTTCCTTATCAGGTGTTTCAAAACAGTTTATTTCCTGCAAGCTTAAAATTATATAGGTGAATATAGCACAACTCCAGAGACTGGGATAATGCTTATTTTCTACTGCATTCTTGGTGCATGTTTATAACATCATCTTTATAGAATCATAGAATCAAGTAGTTTGACTTGAAAGAAATAGTTGAAGATCACTTAATTCAACCCTTCCCTGTCATGAAGAGCGACGTCTTTCAGTAGATAAGGTTGGTCAAAGCCTTGAATGCTTCCAGAGGTGGGGTACCCGCAACTTCTCTGGACAGATGTTCCAGCCTCTTACTACCCTCATCCTAAAAAATGTCATCCTTATGTGCAATTTAAATCCACCCTCTTTCAGCTTAAAAGCATATCATGCTGTCCTATCACTACACACCCTTACAAAAAGTCCCTTTCCAGCTTTCTTGATAGCCCCTTTTAGGTATTGGAAGGCTGCTCTAAGGTCTCCATGGTGCCTTCTCTATCCGAGGCTGAACAATCCCAGCTCTTTGCCTGTCTGCATAGAAAATGTATTCCAGCCCTCTGACCCCTTTGTGTGGCTTTCCTCTGAAACCACTCAAATGGCTCCATGTCTTTCTTGTACTGGGGAGCCCAGGACTGGATGCAGTATATATTTAAGTTCAAAACAAACAATACTTTTGGTTCAGTTGCACTGTCTGTATCTTGTGTCACTCAATTAGCTATTTTGGTATGGATATTGAAGCATGGGGTGGGCTGTTTAATGCTCTGTCTTGAAATATGATCAGGACACAGCTGTACTACACCATCTGGCTCTGAAAATTCAAGCCTGGTTTTAAAAACTCTTGCTAAAAACACTGTGTGGTGCTACATAGTGCCACAGCTTCACTGCTTTTCTGTTTGGAACTTGTTTTCTCTGACCTATAGGGCAGGAAGATAGCAGACAACTCACAGAGCTGCATCTTGCCTGTGATCCTTAGAGGTGAATGAGGCTTCTGTGGAAGGAATGCATGGAAGCACTGGACCACGGGGTGGATGGATCTGGCTTCACATCTTTACACAGGTTTCAGAGAATTTCCCGTTTCTGAAGTGTCAGAAATAGAGCAAGGACTTGGATTGGAGAAGAAACCACTAGGGAAAACACCTCACCTTCTCAGAAAGGTTTTCATAAAAAATGTAAGTGGTTCTGACTGATTATTTCCAAGTTATATGATCAAATGCTTACAGCTGTTGAAGCTGATCAGTGAAGTCCTAACAAGGATGAAATGAGAGCATTCTCCATTCTCTTGTTAATAGGGAAGCTGAACAGTACAAAGTAGATCTATATCTCTAGCTTATTCTGCTTTTCTTCTTTTTTAAAAATTTTGAATCAAGAACAGGTTTTTTATAGTACTTCTCCATTTTTTACTGAGTATATATTTGTCTTTACCAGTGAGATGATTTTTAAAAAAATTCACATCATTAACTGAATTCCTATAGGTCTCAGCACCCTATGATGTGTGAATGCTGAGATGCAAAATGCATTCCATGAGCAGCAGAAAAATACATTCTTTCAGGTACCTTTGCCCCTGTTACCCACCTTGCTCAGATTCATGTTTCTTACACTGTGAGGCTGGGCTCCCTGGGGCAGGTATTGACCTCTTCCTTCCAAAGCATCAGCAAGCCATTCATTGAAAATTAAGTAAAAGGATAATCTTTTTCTTTTCTTGTGTGATCAGTTTTACTTATGAGGAAGCAAACAGAGAAGTAATTCTCTTCTTTAACCAAAAAACCAACTGTATTTCTGTGCCTGCCAACTCTTAAATAGAAACAGATTGAAAACAAGAAGAAAAATTAAATTGGTCTCCTCACATGTTTTTTTTTTAACAGTGTCCCAAAAGGAGCCATTCATTTTGGTATTTTTACCAGCATAGCTCTCAGCATTTTTCTAAAAATGTTCCTTATATTTAGTGTGCAGCTTCTCGCATTTTTCATTGCTGCAGAGGCAAGCCTAGCCTCCATTAAAAGCCTGGGAAATCCTGTGTTATCAGATAAGATAGGTTATCACCAGTTGCAAACTGCAACATTTTTATCCTGTTTTATGGTGACAGTTCTCCTCAGAAAGCTTTTTGAAAGCATTAAATTCTCATTTGGATACACTCAGGCAGGTAGGTAAGGAGTTTTACCTTACCTGCCAGTATCCTTTCCCAGTCTGTGCAGTATTTGAAACTCTGTCAGAATAGGGTAGGACACGGCTCTGGTAAGATGCAGGCAACGAGCAGAGCTGGAGCTCTGGGAAAATGTACCAATAGCACTGCTGAGTTGTCAGCTCATTATAGCATCTGGAACTGGGAGTGTAGTGCCAGGCTATAGGCCCTTCCATCCCTACCAAAGAAACATGGAACAGGCCAGGGAATCAAGGGAATATTCACCAGGCACTACCCAGGCTCTGTTCTTTCTACCCTTTATTTCAATCCAACAGCAAATGGCTTCCTTGTGCCAAAGTTTCATGGGGAGAAAAAAAGCCCCAGCAGTCCCTCTAAAGTATGATGTCGTTTCGCTCACTACCTGTGGTTCTGCTCAGAGTCACCAACTAACTTTACAGCATCTTTTGTGTGGTCCTTAAAGGTTATGTTTTTTGGGTTTTTTTTAAAAAAACGACTTGCAAAGCAGCTCCCCTTCCTCTGTCGCTACTCCCAGTGGTGGAAAAAGAGTTAAGCAAAAGCCTTGAAGGCACACTCCAGCTCTTTCTTCCATTTGCTTCTGGGCACTGACAAGCATTGCAGCTAATGGTGTACATGGATATCAAGTACTATGACATGTGATGTCTTTGAATCTTCAGAAATATTAATGTAGCCGGGGAAAACGACACATAGGGCCTCATCACTGTCAGAATATGACATTGGACTCTGTTAGAAAATAATTTGGTATTTAGCGTAATAGAAGGAAGATGTTCAGACCTTAAATGATTTTATGGGACATCTGTCTTCTTCATTTTTACTTTTTTTAGTGTGTCTCTAATAGCGGTGGTAGTTTATCCCTGTGTGCTGGTATCAACATAGGGTCGTTAGAAATTACAGGTCATCTTTAGTCCCAGTACTTTGCACATCAAAACTTTTTTACTGCTAAGAAAACACACATCATCAGTTGCAGGACCCTGCACTTGCCTCCATTGAATTTCAGATGGTTAAAGCAAACTAAAGTGGTGTCAGCATGCTGTACTGTTAAATTGTTTTTAATTCGAAAAGACAGGCAGAAATGTCTAATAATCTTTACCATAGCTAATAGTGAAATTTAGGATTCAATTAAATACCTCAAGAAAGCATGAATATTCAGAAATACTGAACTCTATATTGTTACACAATATAGACATGGACAGAAACTGGAGTCCTCAATCAAACATCTATTACATTTTAAGGCATCCTGTGGATAGAGGGAGAGTAGTGTTGTTGTACCTCTTTATTTTAGAAGTACTTTTGAAGTTAGCATATGATTGTCTCACAAATAATGGAGATACTGTCCAGATTAAGCAACTGTAATATGGACACAAAATCAGTGGAAAACTGTTTTAGAAAAGAATTAACTGTGACTCTTTGTCAGAGTAAAGAAAGGTTTATTGTGTGGTATCACAAAAGTCTATCCAAGGCTCTGCAATATTTTTCACTCATGACAGTGGAAGAAAGAACATATTTATTAAATTTTCAGATGCTATGAAGCTCTAGGTGTGCAAATACTTTGGAAGATAAGATTTTTTTTTAAATTTATCTGTTTTAGTTATGTGCTTAAGTAAGATATAAGTCAGCAGGAGGAAAGGATTACATGACGGCAGGGAAATCCTGTGATCCAAATGCAAAACAGGAAATAATATGTTATGCAGAAAAGGACCTGAAGGTTATTATGGACTACAAAAAGAACAATTGCCAACATTTATTGCAGTATTGTGAAGGAACAGCTTCACTGTTGGGACATACAATCCACAAACCCACACAAACTTTTTAAAAATAGCTTTCACTTTCTTTAATTCCCTTCTAATTATTTACTTTGAGCAGAGATCCAAAGAAAAATAGAATAATTCAGATTGGAAGGAAACTGTAGTCAAACCTCCTGCTCAAAGTAGAGTCTCCACAGTTCTCCTCACCAACCTCCAGGTAAGGTGTGACCCATTAGCCCAGTCATCCAGGTATTGTTTTCATCCACCTGGGTTTTCACTGTTTTGAGCCCAGTGAGGAATGGACATGAGCCAGACAGGCATGGGAATATTGGGAACCAACAACCTCTAGAAAACATGACCTAAGGGAAGAAAATTAAATGTTAGGATTGAAGAGTCAGAGAAGGAAAGCATGGAAGGTGCTATGATAACAACCTTCAAATGGTTTATGGTAGCCCACAGAGGAATTGTAGTGAAATCAGTGTAATCAAATTCAAAGGCCTTCTAGAAAAGGAAGGTGATTTCTACTCTCCCCTCCTTCTCTCCCCATCCCCCAAAGTATGTCAGTAGATTTATTTTTCACACTTTTACTTGCATAAATTTCATTCACTCAACATGATCCCATACTCTAAGTGTTCTGTTGAGGATGGCTTGTGTGCAACAGAGAACAGGCTATGAGTCCTTGTCCTGTCTCTGCTTTTCTCTGATTGGTAGCAACAAACCAATTTTTGGACAGATCTTTCATGCACTGTAGGAGTCAGCAGTTGGATGGTCATTTCTCCCCTAATCCTGCTCAACTCAGCTTCCATAATTCTTAAGCCAGTTTGCTGCCCATTGTATGTTTTCCTTTTATTGGGACACCAAGTTTTTCTGACGGACTGAAAAGAAA
Source organism: Origma solitaria (assembly GCA_013397895.1). Taxonomy (NCBI): domain Eukaryota; kingdom Metazoa; phylum Chordata; class Aves; order Passeriformes; family Acanthizidae; genus Origma; species Origma solitaria. The sequence goes on from VZRL01004026.1 coordinate 582,154, forward strand.
AGGACTGATATATATGATATGCCGTAACCTTGTCGGCATCCTCCTGGAGCTTGTGCGCAGGTTCTTCGCTGATGAGAAATCTGTTATCAATATAGGCCACTCCTACCACTCTGAGATGTGCAGCTTCTTTTGTTCTTTTTCAAACACATATTTCCAGTCATACTTCACTCATAACAACCTCCAGATTTCTCTGCAAAAATTATTTACAACAGGTACTAATAAAATTGCATTTTTACTCACTGTGGTGAGGGCAAGAATTGATGGGTTTTAAGTTGCAGCAGGAAGAGTTAAACTGTACTTCAGGAAACAAACAAAACCTTTCTAGAAAGGCAGCCCTAATGTAGATTGCTAGCGAAGTTGTACAACTCTGTCAATGCAGGATTTGAAAACCAATTGTTATGGGTTGACCTTGGCTGGAAGCTAAAGCCTTCACCCAATTGCTCACTCATTCTCCATTCTGTGGGATAGGGAAAGAGTCAGAAAGGTAAAACTGAGAATAATTCGTGACAGTTTAATATGAGAATGAAAATGAATGGGGGAGGAGGTGTGGGGTGGACACACCTCATAAACAGCAAGTGATGCAAGGGCAATCACTCACCACCTCCCACCAGGAGACCAATGCCCATTTGGTCTCTGAGCAATAGCTACTTCAGAAATAGTCCCTGCCCTACACCCATCCAGTTTTATTGATGAACACAACATCCCAGTATGTGGGATATCCTTTGGGTCATTTGGGGTCAGCTGGCCCAGCCGTGTCCCCTACCAGCCTCTTGCCAACTGTTAGCCCAGTCACTAGTGAGGGCAGAATGAGAAACAGAGAAAGCATCGACCTGTGAGGACACTGTTCTTCAATATCTCAAACACTGGTGTGTGATGAACACTGTTTTAGTCATGAATCCAAATCACAGCAACAGAGGGGTTGCCATGAAGTAAGTTAATTTTATCTCAGCCAGATCCAGTACTCCACTTTACACAAATTCAAGAGATATTTTACATTTAGCTGTTCTTTCTTCAGGGTGCAAAGATGGATGAGACCATCCCTCAGGCTATGTTTGCACCGTAAATTGAAGCAAACTAAGAGCAACACATAAAATCACAGGTAGAGCTTGGCTCACATCCACACGTTAAATCCTCTTACACCCAAAAGAGATGGTGACTGTGCCCAAATTTATGGGAAATATTCCTGCCATAAGTTATCACCAGAGCTATGTCCAGGCATCATCTGGAACTGTAATAGTTGGCAAAGACCAGAACCATTAACAGGAACTATGCTAGAAATTAAATAGCATGAATAATCAGGGACTAAGCCTTTTACTTAATCATATGGACACAGCTTCGGAGTTCCTACCAAGCTGAATTTCTATAAATGTAATGCATTGAAGTAAGTATTTGTGTATTTTTCCTATTTCTGCTAAAAATTAGGTGGGTTGATTAATTGTTCTTTTATCAGAAGGAAGGTCTTTACCTTAACACTATGATAAATTGTCCAGGGGTGACACATGGAATAAAACAGTATTCTGGAAGCAACTGTTCATTAACCAGAAAGAGGGGGCCACCCACCCCTGGCAAACAGCTATTTCTTTTCACTAATATGGTAGACAAGTATATGAAATTTTATATGTCACTCCAAAAGGGTTTACGCAGAAGCAAACAGCACAGCCCAAAATTCCTTCTAGTGGCATATCTGTACCTCTGTACATTCTGCAGGTAGTATCGATATATCTGGTAATTGTAGGATAGTAGTCCCCTCTATGCATCTGATATGAAATTATAATTACACAACATTTTTTTAAGTGTAATTTTTTTTTAGGTGTAGTAATTTCCTGCAACTTTCTGAGTGGAAATTAAATTTTAATATTTTCTAAATGTTTTATCCATAGTGCCCATATATTTCTAGATAGTTCTTTTTGAAGGTTCAGACTGTTACTCTTTCGAAAATGTCCTAATTTCACATAGTGAACAGGACATCAATATAGCACAAAGACAAAAATAATATGCAGTACATTCACATATAAATTCTGTCCTCTTTTAACAAGTTAAGTAACTCTATTTTTAAATTGAGGGTATATACAATATTTAAATATTTCTGTTGCATAGCAAAGAAAAATAGATTTATCACACTCTATTAATTTGGCACATGTATACATACCATGAATTTTCACTGATTACTTTAATCTTCAAAGTCTGTTTTCTTTGATTAACATCCAGATCCCTATGTAAATAATATATGAAAGATTAATTAATGTAATTTCATCTGTAACTTTCTATATTTTGCCTATTTATATTTTGCAGTGAAAAAACCCCAACGTGTAATCTGCTATACCTTGTTGTAAATTACAGCTTTCTATTTCCTTTGAAATTCATCTCCAGCTCACTTTAGGTCTGTTCACCTGTTGACTTTATAGGTGGTCTGTCTCTGGGAGCCAGCACACAAAGGAATTAAAACACTAAATATCATTATTTTAAGGCACTTTACTTATCTTAAATAATAAAGATTGTATACTGCCTATGTGTCAGCTATGCCACTAATATAAATGAATGGTCAGAGCAATGCTCCTTAATTTTAAATTTCCTGTTACTTTATTTTGGACTTGATATTGTCTGAAGGAAATGCCATTTCACTACTTTTCTACACCTTTTATGAAATCTTCTTTTCCATAATGTGACTTTCAGAAAGAAAGAAATGTTAAGCCTCACTGAAAATGTTTGATTCTGTTAAAGTGACGCATGTTCCCTGTGGATCTAAAAGTGTACTTTACTCGTCCAACCACATAATTTCTCATAGAAAATAATTGTTCCAGTAGTGCAAATGGAAGTCAACTTGCAATTAATTAAAATTTCCTATCTCAGAATATCACGGTTTTACCTGCTTGTAATTTTTACTTTGCATGGACTTGTAGACCTTGCTGAATTAAAAACTGTGTGTAGTTTAAATAACTATTGGCAAAAGCAGAGGAAATAAGGATTGATCCTGTTAACATTTCTCCTTTAGAGTACAGAAAGACATAGAAACAACTGCAGGTTGTTGAAAACTTTTGAAAAACAATTTATTAAAAAATGAACACGCAATAAGTTCCCTAGAGTGGATTTAAATACAGTTGTCTTATAAATCCCAGTCACAAATTCCCATTTCTTGAGGGAACAGCCTGTGACTTATGAGAATGTCATTAGTAACAAGTTCAGAAATTACTTCCATTATGTCAAGTTTTTAAGACTTTAACTCATTATCTACATTTTAAATCTTGCTGGAGATATAAAGTTTTCTTTGCAACTATCAAATATGCCAAGGGTGATTGCAAAAATGTAAGCTTTCACAGACAATGGAAGCCTATTTAACAGATTAATTATTAGATTTATAGCTGTAACATACATATTTAGTGCATAGAACCCAGTGTACATTTTGTCTTGTTTGTTTGTAACTGCATTAATTTATTTTACCTCTGTTCCAGTGGACATCAGTGGATTAGGCAATTTATGAGAGAAAAATAAAATGTTTCCAAGATTTTAGGGCTTTTATACTTCTACAGATAAACTATAATTTCTCTTGGTGCACACTTCTCTGAGAATCCATGCATTATTTACAGGAAATGTTTTGTCTTTGTTCTCCATCATGATGCAGCTGTTTCTAAATTGCCTATGTTTGTACAGAGGGAGGATTACAGTAACAGAATCTGTAGGATCAATGCCTTAACTAGCTGCTTCACAGAAAACATGGTGGGGTTTTATATGAGTACTAACGATCTGAAGCTCATGATAGGGTCAAGACACAAATGACAGTTAAAGCATAAATGTGAAAATAAACATAAGGAAAACACAAAGGTAAGAGAGAAAAGGATAATAAACCTGTGACATGTTCTGGTACTCTGGTAGATTGGAGCTTTGCTTGAGGAGTGCTTTAAACAATTTCTGGGGAAAAATAAACAAAATCAAAACAACAAAACCCCCACTCAGTTACATCTGTATTAGTAAATTAAACTTGATAGGTGTAATTAGAAGATAAAATATCAAGGAATTGTAAAGTCAGATGAGCAAACTCCTCCTCCTTTTCATTTCCTATAATGAAAAGGTATTAATTATCCCTCATGTTGCGAACAGCCTGTGTTGTATTGTCCTCTTCAAATGACTCCTAGGTTCTGTCTGGAAATGTGGATCAAAATGACACCATGGAGTGTCCCATTACTGAGGACAGGTAGCTGTTTTTCAGTGATCAGACCTGTGCTTTTGGTCTGTGTAAATGGCTGCTATAAATGGAGCTTGAGGGATCATGTAAAGAAAGTGTGGGAAAGTAAGGAAGATTACTAGATCATGTAAAGAAAGTGAGATGGAGACACAAAATTTTCAGCTCAGAGGTAATTAATGACACAGAATGGGGAAAATAATCTGTTTCAGATATGTAGACTTAGTAGTTCCTTGATATTTGGCATGTGTGTGTCTTCATATAAAGCAGATTTCAAGGTACCACAATTCAAGGTACCACCTGAAGAAAGCAAGTTCTTTATTTTAACAAACCTCCACTCCTTTCAGAAGGAAGAGTTTGTTTCATATAGCAGACATTAAAAACCTTTTCTTGTCTACTGATCTCACCTGGATTTCATTGGATTGCTTGATATTTTTTTTTTTCGTGTGCTGACTTGCTCTTAAATCCTAACAGTACACAACATACTTTGTTCCCAGAGAACAACATAAGGGCATCTATGTTGCTGTACTAAGACAGTTCAGGGTCCCTCAACCTTGTCTACTTTACTTATCATCTGTCTCCATTGACTAATAGTAGTTGCTTAAGGAAGGATTTACAAAAACCAAAAGACTAAAATGGTCACTGATCATTTCCTGGCATATTTTCCCACTTCTTGTCAGTCTGCAACTCAGCGGTTTCTTGAGTCAGAAGCAGTGGCTTTCAGTAGTTAGCAAAACATTAATACACTTTAATTTGGATGTCTCCATGCAACTGCTTAGCTGTGAGCTACATGTCTAAGCTTTAATTATAGGTAATGGACTGAAATATAGTTAATGAACTGTCTAGTCAAGACAGTCAATAGAACCTCAAGAGAGATTCAATTCATGCTAAAGTAAACATCCAATGCATAAGCATGAATGCCTGGTGTCACTTGAAGTACCCAAGTTTATCTCACCAGCTCTGGTCAAGAAAGGAAAAGTCTCTTTCAGGTTTAACATTCACCTGTTAATTTCTAGGGTGTCTGAAACAACACTAAATTTCAAAGTTAGAGCAAATAAGCTGAGGTTTTTGTATTTAATTTTTCTAGCTGGACTCTCCTGTAGCAGTTTTACCCAGCTGCTTCTTGAACTACAGTAATTCATCAAGACCATAGCATCCTGTGGAAGGTGTTCCACACACCTCATGTATGTTTTGTGTGAGGACATTTTTCCTTTTTTTTCTTTTCCTATTCTTGTTTGTTTGCTTTTGTTTCTGTTTCTTCTTACTATGTTTTGCTTCTAAAACCTCTTTTTTGGCAGGAAGATTGAATCTTTGCTTTCTATTCAATTGATAGTAATTTTGTAGATTGCCTTATTTTCTAGCGATCTCTCCAGCTTGCTAGTCCTACTGGACTACACAAAGATAACCACATCTAGAGCATCCCAGACACAATTTTTTTATAAATTTTGAGGCACATCTTGCAAGTTCAGTAACAGCTTTCCATACAACTTAGTTGCCCAAAAACTCTGCTTATTCAGTCCTGGTCAATTTCCCACTGCTTGATTTTTAAGGCTTTATTGTCTTGCCAAATTCTAGCTGTCTTGGGATCTTTTACTTTTTGAGACAGTCTTTTACATTGTCTCATGCACTGTCTGCTGTCTGCCTTGGATGAAGCTACTTTCCTTTTAAACACACATTTAAGTGCTTTTCTGAAATGATGCCCAAATTGCTAGTCTTCTCAACCAATGTGTTTTCTTTTTTCTAATTCTGTTCTATTGTCTTATTTTTTTCAGTAAAAGCTTCATGACATTCACAAGTATTCAAGACAGAAACACAAAAACTGAAAATCAATTAGAATTGAGTTTTGACTAAAATATTGGGCACAGATTAAAGAGAAAATTTGGAATTCATGCATCTTTTGTGGAAATTCAAACTAAGCAAACAATTTTGTTCTGCCTCTTTAAAGAAGCATATATTTAGAAAACAAGAGATTCACTTTCCAAAAAAAATATTATGAACAGCAAAACCTAATGAAATCATCTCAAGCAAAGCATTACTCATGCTCATGAAGCCTTGTTTTCAGGTAGTTAGAAAACTTAAAGCAAATGTTGAACTTTAAAGCCATCAAACCTGTTACGAGGAGGAAAAAGAGAGGTTAAAAATTAAAAAAAAATCACACGTGCCAAATTTCATACAGATCTAGTAAGAATTCATGCTGTCCTTTCGAAGCCTATACCTCAAATCCAAAAAAATATTTTCAGAATAGACTATTTCAGTTGGAAGGGACTGACATGGGTCATCAGCACTTCTTTCTCCACTTCCCCTCCTCAGAAAGCTGTAGAGAGTAACGAGGTCACCCCTCAACCTCCTTCTGTCCAAACTAGACAAGCCCAAACTTCTCAGCTACTCCTCAGCTGAGGACATTCTTTCCAGCCCTTTCACCAGTTTTGTTGACTTCGTCTGGACAGTTTCAAGGACCTTCACATCCTTCTTAGATGGTGGAGCCCTGCAGCAGCACTCCAGGTGAGGCCTCACCAAGGGTCAATATGAAAGGATGATCCCTTCTTTAGACCATCTGGTCATGCCGTGTTTGATGCACCCCAGGATGTGGTTTTCCACCTTGGCTGCCAGAGCACATACTTTCTAATGCTGACTAAATGTCTGAAATGTCTCAATGACCACAGAGCCATTTCATTCATGTTGTTGTACATAGATTTAAAAAAAAAAAACCCAACATAAAAATTACAAATCTTTTTTCAAATCAAAAAATACCTTATGAAATTATAAGACTGTGTTGCCTAAAGAGAAAAAGAAATGAAACATAAAGAGTAAATGGCATGCATATATATATATATAAGTATTTAGAAATATACATAAATACATGTATGTAGCTACATATACATGTACATATGTACATATATACATACATATTTATATACATGTAGATAAGTAGCTAGTTAAGTGCAAAAAAATCTCATTGCCAAGAGAGACAGAGAGGCTTCTATCTATTAAATCTGTTTATTTCGTTCATTCACCTTCCTCTGTTGCATAAAACTTCGGAGAATATTAAGGGCCCTTCACAAGAAGTACTCTTTACCATGAAGAGGCAGTAAGACTTAGAGATGGATCTTGCTTGGCATTTTGCACCAAAAAATTTCTGAAAATAATGTACAGCAAAGTGTAATGAATAAGTCCTTTAGTCTCAGATGAGATATTCTCTTGACCAAAGCTGAATAGATTTGTCACCTAACATTCTTCTTGTTGTAGCACTGAAATCAATATAAACACTTTTCTTTCACATAAATGTCTAAATTTACTTGGAAAAATGTAGCTGTCTTTAACTGGAAGTATTTTGCTTTAAATTTCCACATGCAGATCTGATTCTTCTGGATGAGTAAAACTGAGAATAAATGTAATTTTCATATGTCTAGGACAATATTAAAAAAGCAATAAATCATAGAAACTCTGTGCAGCTACAAAATGTCCTTAACTGTATATAAAAACCTATTTTCAATTCTATTCTGGATATTTTTGTCTTCGATGACACAGAATTGTGATTAGCCATACTTTTGCAGAGTACCCTCAGTAAATGAGCAGACAAAGTTGGCAGCAACAGCCTGGAATATATGATAAATACCAGAGGTTCCTCCATTCAAGGGTATGACTGGGGCAGATTGAGAAGTATTTTAGACTTTTAGAAAAGATTGATTAAAAAAATAATGTACTTTTCCAAAACTCTAACCAAGTATAACACAGAGCAGTAGTGGAGTGGCATAGACCTTTGTGTTTTCTGAAAGTGTCTCTAAGGCCCAAAGAGATCACCCCGGCCAGTACAGCTTTGGTGCTGTGCAGGCAGACCCTTCTCTCACCCGTGCTGGTGGAGGGCACAAACACACACTCACCCCCGAGCTTTGGATAGCTCATGCGTTAACAGAGACAAAGAGCTCAGAGAGCCCCACTGTGTGTGGTTCTGAAGATGGTTTATTCCCAAAGTTGTCCAACAGTGAAAGAGAGCAAATGGCCCTGAGCGACCATTCATATAGAGATACAGGTCCAACAGGTCTGGGGAGAAGGCGGGGAGATACAACAATAACCAATGGGGAGAAGGGAGGGGCGGAGTGAGGGACCAGGGCAAGGCCAATCTACATAGGAGGATTAACACAGTCTAGGGAGAGACCATCCAGCACTCAAGAGGGTATTTCACACCTGGGAGCTGTCCCACCGCCGTCCCTCTGCTTACTTGGAACCTCTCAGCTCCTCCGAGATGGTCTCAACCACCACAACATTACTATTCAAGCCACTGTATACATAAAAATATTAAATTAGGAGTTCTTCCAGTCTCCTATTTCTCCTATAGCCTTTTATTTCATCTTCTGAATACTGCGACAATAACAAGTAGAAAACTCACTCAAACTTGGGGAAACCTTCATTATAAGTACACAAGTTTCCTTCCAGGAAACTTCTGTGTACTTTTCACTCTCACAAGAGATGAAGTTGCATTATTGAGAGTAATACATCAAACCACACTAAATTTTTGAACACTTATTATTACTGCTCCATGAAGGTGGACTAGAGTAGAGAAAGAAAATTCGTGCAACATTATTTTTTTCCAATTCTCCATCTGGGACAATCTTTGTCTTTTTTTCATTCCTGTAGCATTTCTTTTTCATCATTCTAAAGCAATGGAAAAGAAAGCTGCATTGATTAACGTGCTTTGGTGGCTGAAAATGAAAGATGTTTCCCTGTTTCTCAGTTTTGTGTTGAGGGTCTAGTCTTGGGAATATCACATCTATTTACTGCTGCTCTGTAGTTTGTAGTTTTATTTTGTTGTTGCCAGCTTTTTTTAAATCTCTGTATCAAAATATTTTATATTCCATTACTTGGATTTAATATCTGCTTGGTTTAAAATTTTATCAGTTTTTACTGGATTTTTTTTCAGATTATGAACCTACTTAGAAATAGCAAGAGAATGAGAATTAGTCCTTGTCATTTCATTATGATTTTTAAGATATTGTGACCATAGGAATCTGTTGCTCTATGAGGTTTAGCTGCAACATTATTGCACATGTTGACTGTTTTACCACTCTCTTCCTGAGGGGAATGCAATCACCATCTAGTTTCTTCCAAATCTGTTGATATTTCAGCCTGTGACTTGTTTACAGGACAGGCTGACCAGTTAGGAAGAAAAAAAATTATTACTTATCTTTCTGGAAAAGTATCACACAGTGTGACAGGGGAAATGATAATTCACATTTGAGAATTTACTTTTTTTCCTATGTTAAGGCAGGTTTCATACCACTACTTTTGAAGAGCAATATAAAAACCAAAAACCAATTAAAATGGGCATGAAAAACATTTTTAATTATCTGAAATACATAATTCAGATATTTTTATTTATTTTATTTAAAAATTTATTTAAGAAATTAAGCATTCCTCAAGCTGTAATAAATATCAGAAACTAGGTGGTTTATATATGGAAGTGTGATACCTCTGATAATTTTATGGGTAATCTAAGTTTATCTTCCCCATTACTTTCTGAAAAGAGTGTTTTAAGATTTGCCACATTGCCTTGGTTTTGATAAAGATATTTTCTGTGGTAAAGGTTTTGTTGAAAATATGATAGAAATTCTATCACTGGAGTTTTCACAATGGTTTAGAAAAAAAGGCAGAAATTGGAACATCCTACAGGTTAGGGCTCTGTATAGGCTGATGGATGTTAAGCTTCAAGTCTCTGTTGTATTTAGGGCAGATAGCTGAATTTGGCTTTACCAAAAAATCTACCTATTTATATTTGTCCTATCATTTATGCCCTTGCTGCATTTCGTGGGAAAAAAAACCCAAAAAACCAAAGCATAGAATCAAAGATTCATAGAATCATTTAGGTTGGAGAAAACTCGTAAGTTCATTGAGTCCAGTTAACCCAGCATGGCCAAATCCACCTCTAAACCATGTCTCATAGCTCCACATCTACATGTCCATTAAATACACCCAGGGGTGGTAACTCAACCACTACCCAGGCAACGTGTTCCAATGCTTGACAACCCTTTCTGTGAAGAAATTTTTTCTAGTATCCAAACTCAACAACCTGGTGCAACTAGAGGCTATTTTCTCCTATCCTAGCACTTGTAACCTAGGAGAGGAGACTGACCTCTATCTCACTGTCTTCCTTTCAGGTAATAACAGAACTATTTAGTTCTGTAGACCTCTCAGACTGTCAAATCCAACCTTTGACTTATCACCACCTTGTCAATGAGACCACAGCATGAAGTGCCATGCCCAGTTGTTTCTTGAACAGCTCCAGGGATGGTGACTCCACCCTAACCCAGGCAGTTTGTTCCAATGCTTAACTCTTTTTGTGAAGAAATTCCTTCTGGTGCTCCACCTGGGCCTCCCCTGACCCAGCGTAAAATTTATGTCCTCTTGTTCTGTCACGAGCTGGGAGAAGAGGACAACCATTGCCTGGATACAACCTCTTTTCAGGCAGTTGTAGAGAGTGATAAGGTCACCCCTGAGACTCCTTTTCTCCAGGTTAAGCAGCCCCAGCTCCCTCAGGTGCTTGTCATAGGACTTGTACTCCAGACCCTTCACCATTGCCCTTCTCTGGACACACTCCAGCACCTCAAAGTCCTTCTTGAAGTGAGGAACCCAAAACCGGACATAGTACTTGATGTATGGCCTGACCAGTGCTGAGTATGGGGGAAGAATCAATGCCCTGGTCCTGCTGGCCACGCTATTTCTCATACAAGCCAGGATGACACTGGCCTTCTTGGCCACCTGGGCACACCCTGGTTCATGTTCAGCGGCTGTCACCAGCACCCCCAGGGTCCTTTTCTGCTGGGCTGCTTCCCAGCCACTCTGTCCCAAACCTGTAGCGTTGCATGAGGTTGTTGTGCCCCAAGGGCAGGGCCCGGCGTTTGGCTTTGTTGAACCACATACAACTGGCCTTGGCCCCAAAACCTTTATATTTTTTTCATAGCACAGTAATGAAAAAATTATGAATCTGGATTTTTTTAAACAAAAGAATATTCTGGTGGTGAAGACTGCCCTACTTACATTTTTTTGTCTACCTTGAGTGTTTAGCCAGATTTTTAATGACATTTAGTTGCCTTAAGTCTGTTGTGTCTGTAGGGGAGAGTTACTGTGTATTTTATAAATCTATTCTTCGATTTCTCCTCGAGTAACAGACTCAGTTGTATAGCAATGAGCAATTATTCCTCCTCACTGAGTTTAGAAAAAGACTCTTGTCCAATTTCTGCACTTGGCGGACAGTGTCCAATCCATGCTTTCTGTCACTGTTACAAGCATTCAAACTGGGTGCATTTTTTTCAGGAAGATCAGTGTCATTAATTGTCACCTCACAGTGGCACAGAAGGAACTGTTACAAAAGGCACATAAGAGAGGAGGAGATTTATTCTTAGGGCAATAAAGGAACTTCCAAATTTCAAATCTGATCCAACATCTAAGACTTTAGAATTCTTCATATTTGGCATGCATATCTGACGAACTAGTTGAATCAGTACTAACGTAAATACAATTTTCCTTAATTTCTGAGCATGTTACATTATTAAAAATAAACTTGAATTATTTATTAACAATGAAGGGTCTAGAAGCACCTTTGTGGTAAGTTGTGTATACAAGTGGTTATTTATTAAGTGTTGGTAATATTACTTATCCTTGCAATAATGGACAACTTTAACTGAATTTAGACAGAGAGAAAAAGAACAGCATGCGAATTTGAACCTAAAAAAACCCGCTTGGGTTAGGTAATAAGGATTTGTCTGTATCCATAAACTAAATGTGCACAGGACTCTTAAATAGCACTAAAGCCAACTGGACAGAGAAATTTAATCCCTCTTGCTCTCCAAGACTGGGTGACCAGACTCAAAATGACTATTTGCTTACATGTCTGCTTCGTAACACCTTACAGCCTGTGACTGGAAATGGGTTTGGAGAGACCATTCGTCATAGACAATTCTGACAATTCAGAATTGCAAATCACCTCTTTTCAGTAGCCTAAAACACTCCCTCACAGTGCATAAGAAGAAACAATGATGTAATAAAAAAACCCGTATCAATTCAGTAGAAGTGACTTTGATTCTTACTTTTTTTTTTTTTAACTAGTTGACTTTGCAGTCAGATATTAATGCTCTAGTATTTTTGGGTTTATGTATTTTGTAATTTTTTTTCTTTTTTTTTTGTCTTGAAAATAAGTTGAAGAAAGCACTCCAGAATAAAAAAAATCCTATAGCTTTTTTTTCCCTCATGTTTCATACAGGTACTCACAATGACTATCAGTGGGTCTTTGAAGTGAGTCTCAGAGTCTGCAAAAACTCTGCTGTTTCAACTAAAAGATAAAATGAGAATGAAGTAAACAAATTCCCTTCAATAAGCTGTTATATAATCCCACTGTGTCTCAAATTCCGCAATATAAGTCTCCTTTCTGCAGCTGGTTTTTGGTACTAATTCAGCTCAATAGAAACTGATTTTGATTGATCTCTCTTTTCAATTAATCATTTTATGCAGTTTCAAAAATTAACTTTTTTTTAAGTATTACTCTATTTCTTTCCACCTTGTTCCCACTCTTTCACCTTTTCCTTTCTAGCTCCATGTCAGGGTCAATTTGCCCCACCAGCTGATCTACTCCTTTTCATCAGATTCCACTCTATCATTGTTTGCTCAGCTATTTTTTTCATTCACAAATCTGATTTTCCTGTCAGTCCCACCATTCTGCTTTTCACTTCCTTCTTTTGAACTGAATGGCCTTTTTCAGGCAAAGTTTCCGGTCCTCCCTGTATTTTCTTCATGTTCTAAGTTGTTCCTTCCCCTTCCCTAGTTTCACAGTCTCAGGATCAGTGAATTCAACCAGTGAATTCCCTTCTCAATAAGATATTTGTTTCCACTGCATTTGAAGCCGATTTTGTCTCTGCCACAAATTTTTGGCTGTCTGATGCCACCACTGCTATACAGGGAAGACCACACTTGTTTTCATTAATAGTACAGTTTTGGAAAAAATTCTGTAGGAAACTTTTGAAGTTGTACCCATGTTTAACAGGAACAAGGACTGTTACCTGACTGTAACAGTTCAGGGACAGTTTAGTCACAATGGGGAGAACTGGAGAAATATGGATTCTTCAGCAATATTAAGGAAGAAAATTACCTTTCTACTACATAGGCATACCCAAAACTATGTAACTGGGCATAGTTACATATTTGCAGCGGGAAAATAAAAAAGAAACATTGCAAGTCACTAAAAGTGCATTTTTTTAGCCAGAGAAACCCCTTCATAACCAAACTTGACCAATGATCCCACAAGAAAAGATGTAAATGGAAAAGATGTAAATGCTTGGGAATCAACCTATATTTTTATGGGTTTCTCTTTCACATATATTCAAACCATTTTGTGTGAATATTTACAAACAGATAATTGAATTTGACTTCATTCTACAATAAATACTGAGATTTTTGAGTATAAATAACCCGGGAATGAAGCTTGTCACTGTTAATGACAGGTCCAGAAAGCCTTGATTACAGAGGACATTGCCAACACCAGTGAATATCTGATGGCAGAAAATATTGAGCTCCTTTCAAGATATAAAGTTCTATTCAGGAATTACTCAGGATACACAGTCTTATTTGATAAGTATTCAAGAAAGAAACTTTTACTCAATTTTAATAAATATGTGACATTTGATATCTCAATAAAGGCATTCTGTTAAACTTGAAATGTCATATACACTTAAAATCAACATGATTCTAGTAAAATAGTGTGCAAGACAGTGGAAAATGAAATAACTTTCACCCCCTGCAGAGATTAAATTTACAGGAAATATTGAAGAAAATACAGTAAACACAGGTTTGACCTGCATGTAAAAACAATTGGAGCAGAAATTAAACAAGATGCTCACTTTGCACCTAATAGTCCTACTATCTACTCTTCTTGATGCACAGAATATTTTTATATGCAGTATAGAGGAAAAAAGCAGGAAGTAAATTGGTTACTGTAATATTTGTATCACAATGTACTTTAAAAAAAAAAGGAGAAACAGATGTTTCTTGTGCAGGTATAAAATTCAAAAGAATAATAAAACTATCAAAGAATGTGTAATGAAGTGTAGATTAAAGAGCACAGTCTTGTCATTACAACATATGTTCTGAATTTTCATGAAATAAGATGGTATAACACTAGACACGTTCTCAGGAAAACAAAGAGATTGAAAAGACCTGCAAAAGAAATGTTCTTTTTATGTTCTGAAAGGTACGACCTGTAGAAGGGGATGAATGTAGCGCTAATGTGCTGTAGGAGTTGTAGCGCTGGACTGATGCACCAGCATTCATTATCCAGTTCTCTGCAGCTGAAAGTCACTTTGACCGAATGTCATTATGATCAAGATGCAGCTCTTAACCCTTCTTGGAATTTGTTCTGGTAGAAACAGTGCCAATTCTGTTAAATATCAGTTTATTTTGATTAACACTAAAATGAAAGGACTTCTTTCAAATGTCTCATTCTTTTCCCAGCTTTTTGGGTAGGACTAATTTCAATTACAGATGGAATGACCAGTTCCTGATTATTGTGCCTAAAAACATGTCCTAATGCACTCCTGTTCTAATTAGACACAATATAGCTGTCTAGAAAAAAATTACTTAACAGGTAATGAGTATTGGGATAAAATCCGGATGTCAGTAACATATGTACATCAGAATGTAATTTTTAATTTTATCGTCATCACACGCCACTTAGGAAGTGGCAACTGTCTTGGATTAGAGACAAATATCCTAGATGGAAAGCACTCCGAGCAGGTGCCTCCCCCACCGCAGAGGTTTCTGGCACCCCTCCCCCCACAACACAGAATATCTCAGCCTAAAGTGGAAAGAACTGTTTAATTAACAGACCACACAGTGGAAAGGGAAAAGGGGAAAAGGGGTCAGAAAACCTGAACAAACAGCTGATGAACTTAGTGTCCTTTTCCTCAGGCGTAGCTTCCCCTTTCCAGGGGCCCCGAAGGGCTAGGTGAAGTTCCTCCGGTGGCTCCCTGGACAATTCTCGTCCGCTGTCCCCCGGGGCTCCTCAGGTTCTCGGATGAGAAAGCAAATTGAAGAAAAAGGGTCCAGAACGATGAAAAACAATCCCAGGGAGGAAAAAAAAACCAACCCAAGCAGCAGCTACACCAGTAGCACCAGCCACCAGCAGCAGCAACTGACTGAGCCAAAAAAAAAAAACAAACCAGTGTCCCTTCCTTCTCACTCCCCCGTAGGAGAGCTGGGGAAAATTTCAAAACATCCCGCGCTGGCGGCAGAGCTCCCAGCTGCGGGACACAGTTAAAGCTACAGGACCATATTTCTGGTCAAGCATACAAAACAATAGGGAATACAAGATATCATTATGCCACCCCAGGACAGCAACAAAACCTGACTTTCTAACTAATATCAGTAAATAACTGTAACTGTGATTTGTGGTAGCATTTGTTCATAAACGATAGACATAGAAAAATAATATACGCATACATTACAAGAATGAGAAAAATATCAGCTAAAAAGATATGAAAGAGAATGGTTTTGTTATATATGAAACATTCGATGTTCAGTCTTCTTTTACATACTTCCATATGAATGCAAGTGAGTATCTTCAAATTATGACACTATCTGAAAAATGAAGAAAAATAGGAACCCACCTTAACACTTTCAGACAGCCAGCATATTATTTTCTTTCATGACTTTGCAAATGCTTCATCAACATCCATTATAATCCCATTTATGAAAGCCAAGTACAGCAGCAGCCAGGCAATCACCAGAACTGTACATTCTCCCTGACAGATACTGGATCTGATAGACTTGAAAGAAATTTAGAAACATTTTGCTTCTGATAAACGTTCGTTTGGATATGCATCTGGGTGAGACATCTCTTTGTTTCAATTTCAAGTTGTCATTCAAAGAAATTGATTTGTCCACAGGCAAAGAGCAAGCCTTATTACAAGCTGATCATGTCAAAGAGCAGGAATATCTATGATACCCCTAAATATTGATAAGCAGAGATGGACCATGCAGTGTCAAGGTGACAACCCAAACCAGTTTTGATTGGCACCAGAGTGGAAGACAACTACAGTGGGACTCTTCAGTGTCGATACTGATAGGTATATAACATCATCCAACACATATACAAGAGCGTACAAGATAGGAGGCCAACAGGTACAACACAGGTCTTACCACTGTGGTAAGAAGTCACCATTCTTCTCAACTGACAATAAGTAGCTAAGCAGAATACCCAACAGTGCCTGCAACAGTCCTTGCTAAATGTATATAGGCAACAGAATCACGTATGTGTCAACATTCAGGAGATGAGTGCTTTTGCTATACTGCTAGACAAGTGGTTCCACAGTTGAGATGCACAGAATATCAGAAAATAAATTGTTTATTCCCCAAGGGAATTCATCCCTTACCCTGGTTTCTCCCATGAAGTGTGGTTCTACATGCCAGGAATTTTCTGCTGTACTGTGCAAAAGGACTCCCACTGTAGCTTGCTGGTCTATGCATCAAGGCCTTTATTGCAAAAGTACATGAGGAATGTGCAAATCCATAATCTGTTTGGTTCTGTTCTGAGCTCCATTCAGAATCCATGTCCCATCAACTCTATCACCATTCTTTCTAACTGCAGCAGGCTGCTTGGAAAATTAAGGTATTGCTTGTGAAATACTAATACTCACTCATGGAATGGCAGAGAGTGAGTGTACAAGCTAGCAAAAAAAAGAAGAAAATAAACCCAAACAACCACAAAACCAGCTATCAATGAATTGCAGGGAAACAGTAGAGCTGGAGCAGGTATAAAAGCATGTAATATTGTAAAGAATATATCGTGTTCAGGTTCAAACGGATGAATCACCAAGAGGATTGCTTAAAAGCACTGAGTCTGGTATCTTTGTTCAGGAATTTCAAGAGCTGAAAGCTTCTGTTGCTAGAGAGGTCTGGCAGAAAAGTACATCCTACTCTTTGGCATCAGGGTATAAGAACAGCCAGACTGGTTGCAAAAACTTAAAATTATTTCTGAAGATTCTATTAATCTAAAATGTTTTCAACTCAAACCTGCTCCACTTGTCAATCATTTCCCTTTTTCTGAGCTATTATTTCACTTTAGTCAGTCCCAGATACACTCACAAGAATGTGTTTACTTGAATGAGGATTTGCTTCTTATTTAGGTTCTTTGCTTTACTCCTGCATGTGCTGACACGTCATTTCTTCTTATTACATTGACTGGCCATCATGACCTTTCCCTACGGTCCCTGTAAATTTGATGGATGAGGAAAAAACCCACATGCACTGAGAAGAAATGCTTCAAGAAGCTGTGTTCTCATCTGGATTCTTGGACAACCAGCAAAATCAACAGTAATCAGGAAAATTACTGGGCAGTGGAATTCAGAGATTAGTATCGATAAATTGTTTCAACAGTAAGTAAAATATATTTAGCCAGTACCAAAGTTTTCCAATAAATTCACAGGTACTGGGTTGGGTTCATTGTGCTGGAAATGCAGGAATTACATGTCATGGAAGAGACCTGTGGATATGGGAGGCTAGAAATTATGCATGTAGTGCTGGACTTCTTTGTAGATGAACACATCTTCCAGCTGAATGGCTTCAATTTACTATTTTTGCTCTGTTACAGGGCCTTATTTTGGAAATTTGTCTGCCTTAACCTGCAATACTTGCATTTTATTCAGAAATTGCTTTAAAAACAGTGGCCTGTAGTCAAGGCTCCAAGGCAACTTTACCATTCAGACTACTTTCATTATGTGTTGTAAAAGTGCCTTCAACGCTCAGGAACTGTAGGCAATATTGAACACATCATTGGGGATAATTTTGAAGATCTGAAGTTCTGAACCTCAAGAAAAAGCAAACAAACAAACACAAAAACACAGAAAAAAACACCAACCAATGAGCCAAAAACCCAACCTCAAATCAAACAAAAATAAAGCATTTTTTTAAGATGAAAAACTATGAAACTTGCATTCCTGGTATTGAACTTGTATTGAAGTGGGGTTTATATCCTCTTTCATTCAGAATTGAAACAAATGGAAAAAAGCTTTGCCCAAATATATTTTTTCAGACAGCTATATAATTTGCCTAATGTACATGTGTACTCCCAGAAAGCCAAGTTATACACAGATTTACACAATTACCTGGATTAAATATTAGAAATCCCTCTTGTACGGAGAATTTTCCTCCAGATGCTCTGACATAATTACATTCAGTTGAAAGTATCTGTAGTTGTACTGTTGCATAAATTGGTTTATTGCCTACTTTGAAATCATTGAATATTATTCCTATTTCTTCCTCTTTGTGAATCCTTAATTTTATATTCCTTCTTGCCAGAAACAAATTGAAATAGATGTGCTGAACACATGGATATGAAGCAGTCTGCCCAGTAATAATTGCTTCATGACAGTTTTGAATTCTTCTAGTTCTTCTCCCTTTGGGATACTTTAGTGGTTTGGATAGCATTAGTAAAAGAGAGACAAAGTATTGTCTCAAGCTAGATATTATTAGTGCAGACTTGATAAAATCTAAACATTTTTGAAACAATTGTTCTCTGAATAATTAAGTGGATTCTGAAAAATGTCCAAACATTACTGATTTTCACTACACTTTACATTTTGTAAAAGATTACAAAAGAATTTCAGTCTTGGAGAGAAATCAGCTTTGTTGAGACCTGGACAGTGGAAGTATTTCAAGAGCAGAAGACACTCAGGGCAATGGTTCTTTTTAATACAATATTTTTCAACATAGTCCATTCATAAATAATTACATAAATGGTGCTTATAAACAGAAGTTTTCTTAAAATAACTTTTCAGCTTTTCTTTACATTTAACAGAAATAATATAGTCAGGAAATTCTCTTGTTTAGATCTCAATACAAAACAAAATGCAAACACTCAGTCTCTAAATAAGTAAATAAACAAATACCAGCTGTTAATAATTCTTGTACATCAGCTAGATATTGTTGTGCAAAAAAAGAATAAATTTGGCAGGGAACTACAAAAGAGATGTAATACAGAAAAGTTTTTTAAAAACTCTCTTGAAAAAACAAGTTTTCTGTTTCATTAAGCAAGCTTTGTTAAAACTTCAGCATTTTCACATTTTGTGCTTGGAGACATTCAGTGTATCATTGACCTTGTAAATCCAGTCTGGCCATCACTGGTAGTCTCAAAAGTGGATATAATCCATCTTATTGTAGACTTACTGGCGCATGCTTGGCTTTCCTCGTCTTTCTGTGGATGCAGAGGTTTTCAGTCTGGATTTCTGGGTTTTCAGTCTCCTGAGTGTCATGCAAACATGTTTGGGCAGGATGTCCCTAAATAGCTCTACTGCTTCTCTATGGGGACGGTGTTGTAAGGGGTAGCCATAATTAAACCAAGTAATGCAAACATGAGCATATTAAGTTATCATGCTAACCTTGCACCTTCTCAATATATGATATCTTTAATATTAAACTTGATTTTATAGCTTTTTTTTTTTAAATCAAGAAGGTGATTGTTTCTTTCTCCTTCAAAATATCTGGAAATATGCCTGAGAATTCTAAAATAATTCATCACATATTAGCACGAGTCTTCTTAAGCCAAATGATCACCTCTAGTTGCATTTCAATTTGAGCCAAATGTTTCAGAAAACCTGGGCTAGATTATAAATCACAGTTACACTGGGACCACAGTATACTGGAAAAGATATTTAAAAAGTAATAATAAATTACATGCCTTCTGTTATACAAACTGAAAACGTGGTCTAGGAGATGCAGATTGGGGGAGCTGTGTTTTCTTCCTTCGTAATCACTCCACAGGGCAAAAAAATGCTGAGCACAGCCTAGCTGTAATTTTAATACTGTTATTAAACATTTAGACCATGAACTATTTTAAGATACTCCTTTAAAAATAGAAAGAAGGTGTAGAACACTGACACAACAGTCATGGAGGAAGGCTTCTCATATTTAATCATCTATTTCTCAGGTTCTTATCACCAATAAAGAACCTGCAGAAATCACCTGCACTCCCAGAGGTACAATATCTTTCCAGGGAAAGTATTTGCACAGAGGAACCCTTTGAAAAATGTCATCTGAATACAAAGCATGGGGAAGAGACAAGGTACAGAATTTCTAGTGCCTAAGTTGTGTTTGGGGACTTGGACAGTGCTGAGTGCAGTGCTTCAGGTAAGTGTCTGTCAGCATTCAGCTAGTAAAGCCCTATTTTGAGGAATTTATCTCTTTAGAACTTAGGAATTCATTTTGATACAAAAGTGCTCTTGACAAAATAGTGTCTCATGATAAGAAATATGTCTTTGAAAGATGGTTGCCACTTGCAAATTATAAAAGTTCAACAAAATATGGCAAACTGAGTAAATGTAAGAAATTTATGGTAAAAAATAAATATTCAAAATATCTACATAACTTTCAATTTTAAAAAATACAATTTCAAAATTCTCCAATAATTAAAAATCACCTTCATGAGTCTGGGCAAGTCAAGTTCACCAGTTCAGGCTATTCTGTTTGTGACCAATAATATCTGATTTCCTATAATTAGAGAGTTTTCAGTTGGAGAGGTAATGTGGAAGCCTGGCTAATAAGTATTAATTCCAGTTCAAGAGGATTTCAATCTGCACATAGATTATTAAGTCTACAGCTAAAAGGATTCCATTTTGATAATTCAGTCTGATTTTGCGCATAATGCAGGCTACTGAATTTTACTCTATCAAGATATCCATACACAGCCCAGATGTGTCATTTGAAAATATGCTTGGGGATGTATAATTATTTATGTTTGTGTGTCTCCATTTTCCCATTTACAACTCCCTTTCATGTCAGACAAAAATCTGAATGAAACTGACTAACTGTTTCTAATGTGCTATTTTGGGTGATGCAGTTCAAGTGAAAAACAAAATGCAGTTTTCCATAACTTAACAGTCAAAATAGAATGCATCTATAATATTTTATTCTTGAATTTTCACTGTGCTAAATTAAATTAAAAAATCTCTTTCACTGATGGATTTTCAAAGACTATCAAGGTTGAAATTCATTAAATATAGAAGTAAAAAAATGGGCTTTTTTACATTTAGAATTACACAGTCCTTAAAATTACAATTTTATAAAAATGCCTAATCATGCTTCCTTTGGATTTTTTTTAATATATGGTGTAAAATATATTAGTTATTCACTGTCTATTTATAAATCAGACCACCTGTGTGGAGAAAATCTCCTTTATTTATGCTTCCACAGCCCATATGCAGAGAAAGCCACTAAAAATAGTTTGCATCTGGCAAGTTGATCACTGTGACAATAAAATGTTTAAACAGGAAGATGTCTCTCTGCTTTCAGTAACATCTAGCAATTTTGGTCACTGTGCGTACACCATTTGATATTTTCAAGCATTATGAATACTACACCTTTTTTTTTTTTTTGCTCTGCAAAACTGACTACATTATTTCTAAATTTGTAATATTTAATGTGTCATGGAAAGCAAAAAACATCCCTGAGAATGCAGAAAACTTACACAATTTGTTTAAAATAGTCAATCTTTCAAACAGGGTTTTTCCCAGGAAAAATCTTTTTAAAGTTATTTAGCACCTAATTTTTTAAGATATAATAATATTATTCAGATATTTTTTTCCACCAACCAAAAATTGTAACAGGGATGTAATTCCTGATTATGTTTTTCAAAAATTGAGATTTTTTTGTTTTATTTTTGTTTGCCACAATGTTCTGTTTGATACAAGTATGTGTAAAACATAACTTGTAGAAGCCTACATAGTCTTGGCTTATGTAAATCATCTATTTTTTAATAGGAAATTTAAGGTTTGAACTAAGGTAGAAGTTCCCATGGAAAAGACTGGGATAATCAAGCAAGAGGCTTTATATTATTTACAACACATTCATGTCTTTAATCTCAATGAAAGATGTGTCATACTGTAAGTCAGATCTAGACTAAGTAGTTTAAAGAGAAGTTCGAGTAATGCAAAGACTACAGCATGGGATGATTGGATCAAGTGGCAGGTGCACAGTTCAGTGATACTATCAGCATGCATTTGACTAAACAGGTTATTGAAATCATCTTTTTTATGCATAAATGTGAGGATTTACTGTGATTTTACTCAAATAGATAGGCATCTTCTTACAAGATTGTGTTCTCTTATCCATTTGGTGGAATCATCAAGTCAATATAAAACTCTGTAAGTTCCTGCTCAGAGTGCCCTTCCAGCTACTGGCATGTACCTGCAATGCCAGCAGCATTTCCCTGGGTCTGGCTTCGTAACCACCTGCCTCTCTTCTCAAGCCTGCCACCGGCAGCGCAGCAGGAGAGGGCTGAGATGGCTGCATGCACCAGGAGGAATGGAGGGAGACTTCTGCTGTGCGAGGGGCACTGCACCAGCTGCTCATCCAAACTGTGCTGCCAGTGCCTTATTCAGAGGTATGAGTGGAACAAGAACCTTCTGCAGTTTTAGGCAACCCCCTGGAAAGTGGATGAGGTCTGTGGGTATTCCTTGCCAGCTGAGGGTGCTGAGAAAATTACACTAATTAAGAACTAATTTCAGACAGCTGCAACCAAGGTTTAACCATATTCCCTATTCCAAGCGTGTATGGTCCTGACTGGCCTCACTTATGGTTCCCACCCTTGCCTTCTTTGCCCAAGAGCCCCACGGCAGCTCAGTTCTGTGCGCCTACACCTTCCCTGAGCTATCCTGTAGGTACAACAATCTCTAGTCCTGTCCTCTGAATGGCCCCAAGAAAATGTTGAAGGAAACTTCTTCTTGGTTCTATTTCTGGCCCCATTTCCTGCTCTTGTTCCTGACTGACGTTCCCAGATGGACCTGGATCTGATTCAATACTTCAGCTTGCCTTGGCACGATTGAACAGTCCTCAGAAACTTTTTCTGTCACCAGCCCAGAACTTCTCAGGGGCTAAGGACTGCACCTCCCCAGCACAATCATGGCTTGTGCTAGTGTCACCCACAGTGCTTAGATGGACACAGCAGAAACCCCTGGAAGAATTAACCCCACCTTTCACCTTGTTGTATCTCTGCTCCAAAAATCAGAGCTATTTATTGATATCTTTCTTCACAAAGTAAGGAGACACCATCTTGATCTGATGTCTGGAAGGGTGTTGCAATTTGATACTTTTCTCCCTGCTACACACGTTGAGAATCTCTGCTGCTCCCTAATTCCCTGCTGACTGTGGAAACTGCTGGAGCATGACTGGAGTGTGCTGAACATGTCTCGGAACTCCTCCTGAGTGGAGGAGAAGCATAACATGATATAACTCATCCGTTAGAAAAAGGAAAATGAGGGGGCACATAGGAGGAGGGTGCACCACAAGGGAAGAGATGTCATGATTACCACTTAAGCTTACATGACAGTCCTAGACTTATAGTTTTATTGACTTCTTAAAAACCTACAGTCTGCATTTTTGGCAGTTTAATTCATCTGCTTATTCTGCTGAATTATTTTTGGAGAATTTCCTTTGTTGTTTAACTTATATTAGCTTTTGAATGCATTCATTCATTCTGTTCCAATTCTGCCTCTTTAGTCATGTAATTATTTCCATCTTTTCATGCCAAATATCTAGTTAATGTAAGTTCAGTCTTGGTTTTCTTGCACTGGCTGTAGATTTTGACGATACTGGTTCAGTAGCATACTTTTCTTAATGTTTCCATTGCTGCTTTACGTTAAGTTGTGGCCAAATTTGCCAAAAGCCTTTAAATATAGGAATATAATTGGAAAAATGAAAAAAAACTTAAAAACCTAATTTGGCTAAACCTAACTTCCCAAAATCAAATACTTTAGAGTGAACAAGGAATTATTTTAACACTGAGTATGTAAGAGAAGATCTAGGTGATTAATTCACTTTTTCTAAGATGCAGGCTTTTTTCACTGTAGAGTGAACTTTTTTTTTTCCTTTGGGAGCCAGGCACTCTAATTCTTCACCTTACACATATGCCAGTTTTCTTCAGAGCTTCCACTTGGAGGTCCTCAACACAAAAATATCCAATTGCCCTGAGAAGATATCTTGCTTCAGGACTGTCTGTATAATTTGAACCAGGTTTTGCTTTCCCCATTCTGAACAATTACCCAAACATACGCCATGACCCTTAATCTCTCCATAAAACCACAAATCCTTGGAGTCAGGCTGAAAAGCAAGCCTGTGGTGGTCTGTAAAGCAGTCATCTCATTATTCAGCCGCCATTTTCTGGAAGACTATTTAAAAACAAAAGCAGTTTCAGGGCACAGAGAGCTACCATGTTTTGAACACGTTCTCAAGTCCAGGCTTTACTCCACTAGAATGATTCCCCTCCTTACTAATTCCTGAGAGATGACAGTTTTGCTAAGGTAGACACATCAACTTAAAAAATACTCTGGATAACAAACACAAATGTTCAGGGATGTCAATTATTGTTCTCATGTAATCTGGCATAAATACATAAGCTTTTGGCTACAGGCTTCTGGCAAAACATTCTCTGCTGAACTGTCTGTGGGATCTAAGTACAATCTCCCTTCTTTTCACCTCAAAGAAGAAAAAGGTGCATATGCTGTCTGCTAAGGTCACTGTTTTCATCTCCCCTTCTTTTGCCACATGCTGATACTTCACAGGAAACGAGCAGGGTGGAGGTGGTGGTTTTGGTCTGTTGATACTGTCTATGCCCTCAGTACCCATGGCTCACCCATGCATGGAAAAAGCATTTTTAGCATTTTGACATACCTTTTCACTGACAATTGTACACTCAAATTAAGTGCGAACTTATAGAGTCTTTAAGTTACAGTCCACACAGGATTACTTTAAATAGAGGTCACCTTTCTCTCTTCTCTCTGCTTTTCAACCCTCATCCATTATTTACTCAATTCTTTCTCTCTTGGATCAATATCTTCAGGCTAAAAACTTAAACTGTGAAAGTTCAGCTGTTTCTCATCCATCTGTATTCCTGTTCTCTTTGAAGAACTGTGTTGTGACTAAAATCCTGTTTTGAAAATATATCTAAATTATCAAATTAGCCAGAATTAGCAGGTTTGTTTCTTTGTTTATATTTAGGTTAATTAAGTAAGATGAAAGAGATGGGCATTCAGTTAGAATAAAGAAGCAGGCACGGCTTACGTACTTTTAAGAAGAAACTCTTGAAGCCACATAGGTTTCCTTTTTGTTTTGGCTTTCTAAATGTCCACACTACCAATCTGGAAAACAAAGAAATATTCTTTTTCCCTCAGTATTTCTTTTCCTCTTTCCCACATGTTATCTTTAGACCTGCTATTACATTACTCGCATTAATGCTAGCCTGGAGACTGATGTCTTGCTTTTGTTAGTAACTACATTCATCCAGGCAGCCAACCACAGGCAATCAAGTCAATGGTCAGCCTTGCTAGGCTGTGGGAGCACAGGGTGATCAGCAGTTATTTTCTGTTCAGGGATGGATGCTTGGGAAACAAAGAGAAGCAGCTCTATTCATGTCTTGCTGAATTGGAGGTGCATATTTGTGTGAAACCTGCATATTGATAAGAATTCTGCAAGGCCAACTTTCCCAGGGAGAGGCAAAACTGCTGCCGGTATCAGGTCTGTTCTTTGAATCGCCCAGTGGTTACCTCTGAACTTAAAGAAGACACATATTTTGACGTTTAACTATTTATGTTTAGTGACTTCAGATCAAAGATCTTGTGCTTGCGGGATGCACCGAGACACAAGACTTCCTATGGCATTTCATAACACTAAACACACTGAGAGATGCAAATCAATATTCATCAGCAAGCACCACAGAATTTATCACTGACATTCATCTTGCCTGAAAGAAATTGAAATGCTCTGCCAGAAAGAGCTCTCTCTGAAATGAAAATCAGAGAGGAAAAATTTGTGTGAAAAATTGTGCTTTTTAAGACTTCATAATCTGATTAGAAAATGCATTTCTAAGAAGACATCAGAAAACCGATTTTTTTCAGTCCTATACCTTTAATGCATTTTCAGCACAGTATCTGAGCTAAAACTTGTGGAACCAAAAATAAACCTAGAGAGGAAAAGAAGGTAGCAACTGAAGAGGATCTCTGGGTTACATTTCTATTTATGAGACAAGAGTGCTTTTGTTTATAGTGCAGGAATGGGAGACAAGGATATCTACCTTCTTTACTGCTCCTCACTTCCTTTTTCATCAGTAATCCAGTCTTCGATGTGGGATTGAGTAAGATATCAACAGCAGATTTTACATTTTCTCAGTCTGTTTCTGAGTGCTTTACAATGTTATGATTAGCTGGCAGCTTAAGTTCTGTTCTGAATTATAACAGCATGGTCCTTCTTCCTCTTGCCAACACATACCAGATCCCACTGTGGAGTGGTTCTAAAAGTAAGCTCAAGGTGCAGTAAAACCAACTCATCAAGAAAAGTCACAGATCTGACCACTCACCTTTGAGAACAGGTTCACAAGGGGGATCCTAAATGTGCCACTACATGGCAGCAGGTAAGGTTAGTATCTCCCACCTGCAGACATGATAAACAAATGACTGCAAGAAGTTCTCCCTTGAATAGTTTTAAATTGCAGAAATATGTCATTAAATTTGCTTTTCAGAAAACTTAAGAACTACTTAATGTATCAGTATTTTAAGGATTAAGATAATCTACAGGCTATGGTTTTTTTAACAGAAAGTGGAATGACTGGAATTCTAGGTATACTGACCTGAAAGAACTACCAAGTTCCTTGAACATCTTGACAAGGGAAATTGTTTTAGTTCAGATTTATTTTCCAGGAAAGAGTGATTTTTTTCTTGTTACTTTCATTTTAGAAACAGAATCCAGACAAACAGTAGAGTAATGAACTGCTACGGTGAAATTGGACCATAAATCAGGGGAATCTGAATGATTAAAAAAAAATTGAAAAACATTTCATTTTTTTAATGACCTTAACTGGTAACATTCTTCCTCAACCCAACTTCACACATTACTTTCAGGAGTTTCAGTTCAAATTCACCTCTGTCTTCTATATGGTAGTTTCTTATAAACAAGAATTGTTGATTGTAAATCTCCTATACAAAATGAAAAAAAAAAAAAAGAATATAAAAGAATCATGGGTAAACTGTTTCAAAGGACAGTAATTTATATAGGACATCTGACTCATAGGAAGGAAATTAGTACTAATCAGATGAAAATTCAGAGAATGAAGAATTTGCTTACTTTTACACAGTCTGATTTATGGGACTTTAGCCTTATTTAAATTTTGTATTGATTACAAAGCCTTTGCATAGGTTAATGATAAAGGTTAAAACTCCTTCAATAATGAAAAGGATTGAAAAGATGGATTTCTTCATTTAAAACAGACATTATTGGCAATGCTGATTCCAGCACCCTAGAGCCTTGAAGTTATAATGAACATGTCTTATAATGAACATGGATTTGGAAGCCATTGCCCAAGAAAGCAATAGGAATAGATCTAATGAAGGTTACTGTGGTTGTCTCTACCTCAGACTCAGCTATGTTTAGTCTCTTTATAATAAACCCAAGTCTTTTAGACACCTAATACTTGCTATTTTAGCAATATCGTTTTAACATATATGCTATTTATGCTAAAACTGACCTACAAGTAAAAAAACTACATATTAATTATTTCAACAAATAATGTTATCACTTTCTGATTCTTAAGAATGTGAAACAAATGGAAATGTTTTGGTTTGTGACACCATTTGTTTGTGTTACATTAACTCATAAAAGCTTTGTTTTCTCAATGGAAATACTGAGTTCATTAAGGTATAATGTGAAACAAATGCACTGTCAGCTTTGAAAGAAAACTTTCAAATACTGGACTAGAGACTTAATGTCTGCTGCTCTTTTAGTTAAAATGACTTGCCAGACTTATGTTAAGCTCATTGGTTACACTCTATTTCTTGTGTATACAGATTTCATAAAATGTGCGCTGTTAAACATGATATGTCAGATTCATTTCCTAATATATTGTTAACCATGCAGAATTTTCTTAGATAATGCCATTAGGCAGGTTTCTTAATTGCTTTCTAACAATAACAGTAATACTATTCCTTTGTTTGTATGTGAGATTACTTGCATCTTGATATTCCCTGTACAGTTAAAATTGCTATTTGTGTTGGTTTGTGTATTATTACAACGATTGTCAGGATATGCAAAATAAAAAACGGAAGACTTTAGATCAAATTATTTCATCCAAATAAGTAGCTATTACATATTACAGAAAATTTCTTTATAACAGTATTCATGCAGTTGGCTTGGCTTCTAAGTCAGTGTGATCTCTCTGTTCCACATCAGCTGGTGGCATACAGCTCAGGTTCAGCTTTTTGGTACTCATAGAGAGTTCTCCTTGGGATCTGATACAGATTTCATGGGCTATTTTTCTTAGGAACAGCCATGGAAACTCAATGACTGCATTTCACTGAAATAAATGACTGGCCAATTTCAGGGATGAGACTTATGAAGGCATTGAGAATTTGGTGCTAGGTTTTATATCAGAGTATAGAATCTTCCTATGATCCTAAGCAACACGCCAAATTTAAGTGATTTCACTGGCTGTCTCTACATTGTCAAGTAATTTAGCTTGTGAGTTTTGCCCTGGTTTCAGCTCCTTACCCACATTGCATGGACGTTTGTTGAGTCCATGGCTGAACATTAAGGAAAATTATCTCGGTCACTCCAAAATAAACTTCAGGTTCTGTGGATAATTCATTCCAAGGACTGCTTCCAAAAGGCAACACAAACCAGACGGCTGAAGGCTTGGGTTTCTCTGCCCTACAGAGTCCCTCGAAAGCAGGCTTTTTATTTTCAAAACACTTTCCCATGCCTGGATATCATATCGCAGAACTTGTAATGCATTCTTTCAGTTTCATGTTAAAAAAACACCACCTGGTGGGTTCCAGCACAGCCCTCATATTTATTTCGGACATTTTGAACTAAAAACAAACAAACAAATTGATAACTGGATCTCTGAGCCTGGGAGATCACCGTGTGTGGCTTACAAGAGATGCAAGGCATTGTACCGTGTAGAGGAGATTTGTTTAGCAGTTTCTTCTAGGTCTTGCTGTCCCTGAGCACAGCAGGCATAAGCCACTCAACACCACTTTGCCTGAAGGATCTCCTTCTGGGACACATATTTAACTGTGTAAACGCAGCTGCAATGACGCTTTCTGTACTGTAACAGGAAACACTTTCATGAAGTACTGGCTTCTCATAAATGTTTGCACACATCAAATATTGACTATTTTCATGGCAGTATGCAGCCCTTGATCCTGCCCTTCAACACCAGATACTGAAACCAAAATTGATTAAAGGCAGGGGTTTAGGTATAAATTGAAAAGATACCACTACGGGTGAAAAAATATGAACTTGATCAATATTTCACTTTGTTATTTATTTTTTATTTTCCTACCTAGCATTTCTAAAATGTAATCCATTTGCCATAGATACATGATTCAACATCTAGTTTCAGTTTTCAATCAAACATATGGAGCATAATGGTAGAGGGGGCATGTTGGAAAACATTCACTGGTTCGTTCAGGGTTGAACCTGTTATGTGACCAAACATAGGGTTTGCTCAAATTCAGACCAAATATCTACATCTGAGTATTCCACTTCATTCTTCTGTATTTACTTATTTTTCTACATTCACTGCAATTCAAGCAGCTGTAACTAACTTTGATTCAGTTGTCTAAATAGAAGGGTCAAAAGCCTCTGGAGATGCTCTAAGATGCCCAAGACACCCTTAGAGGGTTTTACAAGAATCTGTCTGCTTTTGGATAAGAAGCTGTATGACAAGTATGATACCTCTCTTTCCTACACCTAAAATGCATGTAGGCAGCTGTTTAACCAAATTAACTCTGCAGCAACTGTAGACTCTATAGATATAAAAAATTAAGTGGAATTAGTTGTACCTTGCATACCTTCTCTTATTACCTTCTTAAGCTCTTCACTTCAGCATCAACATAATGCTACTTTATGCTGCATTTGGGGTGGAGCTCACACTTGGTTTAACATCTCTGACATAAACTGAACCATATAAACAACACAGCAAACAGGAAATTTTGCTCTGCCAAAGTATGAGCTCATGCATGATTTTAAAAAGAGTGTACTGAATTGTTTTTGATGGATGTAGTTTCAGGACTCTGGCCTTCATATTTAAAAGTGGCCTCAAACAACTGAGAAAGTGTAAGCACATTTTTAGCTTGTTGGATTTTTTTTTGATGTTGTTTTTTCATTGCTTTTAGTTTGGTTTAGTTTGGTTTGGTTTGGTTTGGTTTGGTTTGGTTTGGTTTGCATAAGGCAAAGTGGCTGTAGAACACTTGATGAGAATCATGAGAATCATTCACTCTACTTTATGAAGATAATCAATTTCCCAGTGCTCCAAGACACACATTAATCACTGGATGCCAGGAGTTAAGGGTCCCAGTGGGCTGATTATTTTAATTTTTCATTATATTTATTTTCCTTCCACCTCAAAACATCAGGCAACAGTCACAGGTAGACACAAATTGTGAAACAGAGATATTATTGTTTTGGTAAATCTATTAATTTTGAGTTCAAACCTTTGACAAAATGAGACTGCACACAAATTAAGATTTTAGACCTAATAGAAAGACACAAGTTGATAGGAGTAAAACACCATTTTACATCATGCAATTTTATTATCAGTGAAGGTTGTTTTCTGTGTAATTCATTGGTTTTATTGATAGGGCATTAATAGGGCAACACTTATGTGTATGTTCATGTTACAGTAGGCCACACAATGAAAAACTCTCATTTGTTCAAAATTAATAAAGTCAAATGCTCTGTTCTTTTCTCATGAAACTCGTAGTAAATGGATCTTCACTGAAAGAAATGTTTGAAGTATTAACAAATCCAGTTGAGTAAGATGATTTGTAATTCATATACAGCAAACATATGTGCAATGCTATATAATTTATTTTATTTAAAATTAAAGCCTAAAGATCCCCAAAGTTTCATTGAAAAAATGCTTGAAAATTGTGACATTTCTTTAGCCTTCATGGATCAACTGTTAATTTCTCTTTCGTTAAATGAAAACTGTACAAAATAAAGCAAAGATACATTTCTCACTAGCTTGATTCCTGACTCAGTTCTCAGCAGAAATATCTCATATATCTCTCACTATGTAATCAAAGAATCGTGAAACAATGTAGGTTTGTTCCCTCTGTACTGCGTGTTAATGAAATCCACTAGGGTTTTTGTTTGTTTGTTCATGAGTAGTGCTGAATTTTGAAATATTTAACTCTTACAGGATCACAGAACTGTTGAGGTTGGGATGAACTTCTGCACTCACACATTTCAATGACACTGGTTTTTTCCATTTTGCTTAAGCCATGTAATGGAGAGGGCAAAAGTTGCAATAAATCGTAAAAACAGATTTCCTGAAGAAGGTGAACATGTGTGCTGCTATATGAGTGCTATAAGAAGGGCATATAGAATATGATTCATGTTTCAGGACATCCCCCAGGTTTTCCAAGTATATATGCAGTCATAAAAACATGAAAGCAGCCTCCAGAAATTAGTCCTTTCCCAGGTACCCTTCATAAGAGAGTTTTCACCCACCTTTTCCTCCCTTCATTAAGGCTTCATGGCCAACATCAGACGAACTTCACATGGGAAAGTCTTTGAATAATGGTAGAGGTAGTTCATTGTTTCTACTTTTCCTTCTAAGCACGGGATACACATAAGTATTTTGTGACATTTTTAAGAGTAATGGCTTAAATACAATAGCTGCAGAATGATCTGACATATATTCAGTATTTTTTTCTCACATATAGCTACTGTTCAGTAGAGGAATATATACAAATATTTTTTAAAGTAGCAAATGGAAGTTTTCATAGGAACCAGTATGTATGCACTGAAGTATTTCTGAGGTGTTTAAACACAGCTGTATGATTTAGTTAACATAGCTATGTTTTAAAATATTTTCATGATATTGGGTAGTTAGGAATAAAACTCAGCAAAAAAACCTCCAGTCAAATAAAAGGAGGAGACATCCATTAGAAGCTTTAAAAGTTCCAGATGGAAAAAGATTGGCCGATCAAATAAAAAGTTTTGGGAACTAATATGTCATTTAAATTTATGAAATGAAAATGTAAGGTAATGTAAAGTAAATACTGATTTTTCTCCCTTTTTTATATTTTTTAATTTTTTTGTTAAAATAAATTAATGCTTCTTCATAATCTTTCTCATAAATTTAGGGACAGCATTTCAGCTAGTTATCAGTGTTTTACTCCAAAGTTCATATTTTAAAAGATCCTGAAATTTTGTTTGGATATGATATTATTAATTTTTTTTCTTCTAAGAAGGACTTTGCCTACAACTTCACAGTGCTGTCTTGTAAAAGTAATATTCCACATTTTTTCCTATCTGAAATACTGTTCCATCCTTACTTGACTTTTTCCTCATATTTGAGGCTTGTAGAAAATTCTGGTTCCATAAAGGCTGTATTTTGAATCTTCTAGAACACCACAAGAATGTTGCACTGAGAGAAATCCAGTTCTTCCTCTTCTCTAAATCTTTGTCTGGGGTTGTGTCCGAGATGATATTCACAGAAGCTCATTTGACACCTTCAGTTTCCCTTGAAAACCTGTGTTAATTCTGTTAGTGCTGAGCAGCTCTGTCTCTCAGTGGACAGAAGATAATGCACCAAGGGGGCTGAGGTTAGGCTACTCTCACACAAACACTTTCTGTTTTCGTTTCAAAGTAGGCCATTGTCCTACATTGTCCAGAGGATGTTCCACTTAAAAACTTTAAATTTATTAAAGTCCCAACATGGCCCTTGGTAGGCAAGCATCTACTGCTCCAAAGTCCTAGCCTGTTCTTGTAATATTTTGACAACCTCGGTAGAAAACCTCCATGTCAAATGAAAATCTCCCATGACTTCAGGTTTAACTTTTCAAATCAAGGCTAAAGGTTCTTGCTCTATATTGGAAAGAAATTATATTGTTGTTGTAGGTATTTTGGAGAACACAGCAGGTTAGATCTCAAAGCTGCCAGTACCATTACCTCTCACAAGCTTTAAATATGTTTAGAACATGGTTAAAAGCTTTAGAAGTACTCTGTAGGTGTTTATGCTATAATGAGATACTGTAATATTAATCACAATGTTTGGTAAAATTCTTTTACTGAATATTTTTTTCTCTAAACCAGAGCAAGACAGTACTTTAAACTGCAGAAATTTATAGAGTTTCAGAGCTGATGCTGGGGACATGTATGTGGTAATTGTCAGCTTTGCTTTATGTAGACTTATGCAAACATGATATTTGGATTTTAATTCCCAAGCTATTTGTCTTCTGCTCTGCTGAGATTATAACTTCTATTAGGAAAAAAATCCCTCTGACTCTCAGCTGAGACTTCTCAATTTTACCATTTTTCCAGTCAAAATATTAGTTCTAGTATGATTTGGATACTAAACTAGATATTTATCACAGATAATTTGAAATTCTTGGGAAACATAAATGCCTTTTCCGTGACATAATTCCAGCTTCAGACATGTGAGACTAAAACCAAACAAGTTTGCTTTCTTTTTGGTCTGTTCTGCTACAAATGTTTGGATAGCTATCATTGCAAGTATGCTGTGAACTATAAAACCTAAATTCATTTTGAGGAAAGGATCTCTTCTGTCACTGATTATGATATATGAAAGGTGGCATATACATTTAAATCCTGATGCATAATGAACAGCAGAACCGACTAATTTCAACAGAAAATATAGCCTAGGTGTCGGAATTAAATCCATAGATACACATACCAGAACCCCAACAATATAGCACAGTTCTGTCCAAATAAGCTATTTTTAAAGAGTGTTTTTCTTTGCAATGATTTTTTTCACCAGATTATATCTACACATATTCTTTGGACTTCTTATTTCAATAAAGTTAAAGTTGTGGCATAGACCTATGGGGCTGAATAGGTGAAAGGTTTGCTGTATGATTACACTACAATTCTAACAGTGTATCCATTTTACATCGGAAATTATATTTAATGATTTATGGCATTTTAATTGATCATAGGAAAATATGATGGTAGATTTGAACATTTTTTTAAAACACTGTTTACTTGGGAACTTCCAAAGTCTGCAGTTTTCATTTGAGGCTGGAAAGAAAATAAGAAATTTCCCATCAAAAGAAATCTCTATTTTCCATAATATTGTAAGTTAAATTTTCACTAGAAATTACACCTGTCTGTCCAGTCATTAATTAATACCTAGTCACATTGTCTTCAGAGTCAAAACACATTCAGCTGAAGCTGGTTATTTCTTCAACTGCAACATCTAAGAATATTTTTCATTTTTATGTTAATTAGCTTTTATCATTGATATCCTGCATAAAGCCATATCTTTCACTTCTGTGATAATGTATCTATAAATACACTGGGGAAAATCTACTTTATTATACCTATAGCACTTTCTGAACTTCTTTTTTTGTGTAGGTAAGAGTTGAATTTTTCACAGTGTATTGAAATTAGTCTTCTTAAATATAAGAAGACCTCATTAAAACTCTGGAGAAATTTTGCAAACTATTTTTTTTTTGCTATTTTTCTATTTAAAAAAAATTTCCCTGAAAAAAACCCTTGATGTACCTTGATAGTGATTATACACTCAAAATACTTTCAGTGAAGCATTGAGTGACTGCTGTTTGTCCAGCACGGTTACTGAATGTGCATGATGAGGAAAAGTTCTATTCCCCCCTTCTCAACATCTGTTGTCACTCTTCCTTCTTGTATGGTCACTTGCATTGTACTCATACTGCTAATTTTCACAACTTCAAGGCAAGAGAACCAGATTGATAAATCCACACAAAATAGCAGTGTATGCTGCTTAGTACAACAGCAAAGAAGACAAATTCAATCTAGAAGGTTTTTTCAGACAGCATCCAGCAGATATTTTCAGACAACATGTTTGACTTTAGCTGACTCTTCCTTTAATGCTTTTTATCAAGGCTGCAGGAAGGATATTTGAGTACATAGAGCACAAGTTCACAAAAAGCAGCTTTCAAGCTGCTTTTAGAGAAAAGAGTACTTTTAATGCAAGCACCAAAAAAAGTTGTTCTTTTTAAGAATGACTATCCTCTGCAACTTCTGTTAAACCCGCTCAACAAAGAAGATAACACCATGACTAAAATATTTATGCTTTGTCATAGTCCCTATGAATAATAACAAAAAAAGGATTCACTAGTTTGTTCATCTTTCCTAATAATACAGAAAGGAAAGAAGTACCTAAGCAATGAATACTAATGCAGAAATTCAGACTGTAAAATCAATATATCAGCTCAGTAGACCTGAGCTTCTTTCTAATGCTACTGTTCCAGCAGTAGAGTTTACCTTCTGAATTATATATGTATTGACCTAATTACATAAATATTGACTTTGCTTTATATGAAGCTTTTTTCAGTCTGGGCGTAATTACAATGTCAATATTTGTTGTATGTAATAACAATGAATTTAGACTTGTTAATTTTGATTGATAGTAGCATGCCACAAGTTATTATATGGGATAAGACAGTTAGTCTACAAGTATGCATAGCAGATAGAAGCAGCTGACAGTTCTACCAAACTTCAGTGTGTCTCCAAGACCTGTTTCCAATATTTAACCAGGCAGAGGAAATATAACGGGTGGTTACATCCTTGTTCTATACAAAGTACTTTTTTGAGGAGGAGAAATATTTACCCTGGGAAAAAAAAAGTACGAATATTCAGCTGGGAACTCAGTAAAAGAGTTCCTGTTTAAAGATAGCTTTAGAATTTTTCCTTACAATGTTGTAAAGTCTGTTTAAATTGTGCCAAAACTGAGGTTTTATTTAGCAACAACTATTTTTTCTGCATGCTTTCCATGAGTTATACATTATTTTACAATAATATTGGGATCCAGACGCAAGCAATTTCACATTAAATTATTTCCTTTTTTTCTTCAAATCCAAGAAAGATGTGAGCAGTGGACTTATAGGTACTACTGGGACTTGCAAAACTGTTCACTTCAGTCTGCAAATGTTTGTTGAGATATATTTCTACAAGAACAACTTTGTTCAGACTTGGCAGACCTCAGAACTGCTTTCAACGATGAATAGCTATTTAGTATAGTGCATGTTTCTAGATGCAATTATAAAGGAGTTTGAATTTGGCAGTAACATGAGAATTGGAAACCAAACTGTGTCAGTCTGTGTGCTGAGGATATTTAAATTTGTTCTAGCTATAATATGTTGCCAGTAGGGACAAGGAACGCATCATAGTGTATTTTCTTATTTGTCTCAGCAGGGATGCCAGACAAGACGAACCTCAGTGACGTAAAGCAAATCCATCAAACCAACGATGACAGCACTTTAGACTCAACTGGAGCAGGATGTACAGCAATGGCCGATTATATGACATTTATGCTGATTAGTTTGGTAATACTGTTTCTCAGTCTTTGGTAACTACTTAGTTCTGGCTTGATATATGTATCTCATTGTCATCTATTTATCCCCACTCACAAGCCTGGAATAAGGGATCTGGTGAATATAGCAATATTTATGGTATCCTGTATAAGATCAGTCACTGACCTTCGGCCTGAATATCAACTGAGGTTTTTAGTGTAATATTTTACCTGTGTTTTTTTAAGCACCTGTATAGTCACACAGAACCATGTTTTCTTTTATAATAGATTCTGTTAGAAATAAGTTGCCTATGATAACCCTTCTCTTAAAAGCAATTTGTAAAAATTCCACCAAGTCATGGAAAGGGCTCCTGGAGATTATCTAGACCAACCCTGTGCTCAGAGGAGACTGACTTAGAGCAAGTTTTCTAAGGTCAAGTTCAGTTGGTATTGGAATGTCTCCAAGGATGGAGACTCTACAGACTCCCTGGGCTTACTGTTCCAGTGCTTGAGCACTCCTAGAAGACTTTTTTTTCCTTACATTTAAATATGATCTACTGTATTTCAGTTTGCACCTCTTGCCCACTGTGCCCACTGAGCCTTGTCACTGGGCACTATGGACAAGGGTTTGGCTCCATCTTTTTTACTCCCCTTATTAAGTGTTGATAAGAACCCTCTCTGCATCTTCTCTCCTCCAGGCTGAACAGACCCAGCTGTCTCAGCCGCTCCAGTTATGAGATTTGTTCTCACAGCTTAAAAAATCTTCATGGCCCTTTGCAAGAATCCATCCACTATGTCCATGTCTCTCTTGCCATTGTCCTTGGGAGTCCAGACCTAAACATAGCCCTGTCAATGTGTCTCACTAGTGGGGAACAGAGGGGAGGGATCACCTCCTTTGACCTGCTGACATTTTTCCTAATTCAACCAAGAACATAGCTGGTTGTCTGCTGCAAGGGCACAGTGTGGATTCTTTTTCAGCTTGGTGTCCTTTAGGACCACAAGGTCCTTCTCTGCAAAGGCACTTTTCACCCCCCAGGCACCAACCTGTACTGGTGCATGGGGTTATTCCTCCCCAGGGGGAGGATTTGACATTTCCCTTTCTTGAACTTTCTGAGCTTCCTATCAAGCCAGTTCTTCAGTCTAGCAGGGTCCCTCTGAATTCAGAATTCTTTTTTATAGTTCAGAAAAATTAAATCTTAGATACAATATATGTATATATGTATATATCCCATTTTATCTAGGGATAACAGCAAGGTTAAGATTCCAAGGTTGGATTAAGGTATCCTAACCTATATGTCTACATACAGATATTTACATATGTGCTCGATATCTCTAAGCTGTAACTGTAGTCATTGGATTCAACTGCTAAAATACCAACGAGTACCAGTCGTCATGCTTGAAAAAACCCACCTGGTGTCCACTGCTGTTCTGAATGGCCTCAAGTATTTCTCTGGGCCACAGCCCTTCGTCAACACTGTCAGTGAAGTACAGTGCATTTTTCAGCTCATATGAAGAAAAAAAGCAACTCAGTTGCCCAAAAATAGATGACTGGTGCCACCTAAGATTTCCTGGAATATCCAAGACATCCTCACAGGACTGGCATATATGATGTAGGACTTACGGGATGTCCCATAGGCTTCCTTAAATGGGAGCCATGGGGAGTGGAAGCCGGCAGCTACGAGGGACATCCTTCTTTGTCTCAAACAGCTCTAGACATTCACATGTGGGCCCATGAATCATACACCAAACCTTAATCAACATTATCGGAAGCTTAGATACCTAGTTGCAGTGGTGACACTAGAATGTAAATCTAAATCACAAGAATCCCAGCTCAAGTTCTTATGCTTCATAAAACAAAGCAAGAAAAAGTGTTCCACAGTACTAATGGAACATTATATATTACTGTTATAAAATTTGATTTTTCTACCATGACTAATTCCCGTGTCATTTTCACCAGAAAGTATTTAAGAATATTTTGTAGTTATTTCTCCTTTACAGTCTCTTACAAGAGAAAAATTAGAACTCTTCCTAGACTAAAAAAGATACTCTTATATGAGACTAATATAAAGAAACATGCATAAATATTTTTATTCCCAAATGTACCTGTTAGCCATTAACATATACAGTATCATATACAGTATAAACAAAGGTAAACAGACACAAAAGTTAGAAAAGCAAGTAAATATTCCTATGAGCAGTTCCATGCCCAGATAAACATTATTAATAGATATGTGTACCAGTCTATACATTTTGCTTGACCTGTTTTTCTTCCTTTGCAGATTTTATAAATCAATCTTTCAAATTCACTTGTCTTGTTTACTCAGCATACACTGAAATTATGGCATTGGTAATTCAGGGAAAGAAAATGTGATTTCATTATTTTCCTTTGTTATATCAACTCACTCTAGTAATCAATTCAGTTCAGCAACCTTTTTTTTTTGACAATGACTAGCTTCAGTCACTTCAATGAAAATGAAATAAAACTTTGAAAAGGAGACACAGAAATGCAGAAAAAAATTCCGTGATTACCCATTACTTAGAATTTTATTTATATGTAGAAGTACTTTTTCTCCATTCCTAACTTCTGTGTGTTGTTCAAGACTTTACAAAGGGAGGTAGTCAAGGAATAGTAGTTTATTCCATAGAACCTTGGAAACACAAGCCTCATTTTCATGTAGTAATTAGTCCTACTTTTCCTAATTAGTCTTACTAATTTTCAATAGTAATTAGTCCTAAGACCTCCTCAGGTATACGTGAATTTCTAGTCTGTGCTACTCCTCTTTTTTTTTTTTCTTGGCCTGCTCCCATTATCTTCAACACTGTACCTACACAGAATAATTTCTAAGATTCCTTCTGGAGTGGAAAATTAGGTCTCTCCTTCCCAGACACTTATGAACAACCTAGTGGCAATATGAATAATAGGGGCAGGTCTGGAGATTTCTCATTCACTACTCAGCCATGAGACCTCCTTCACCCTCCTGTTCCATCTATATCTAGACATCACCACACACTCCACATCATTGCTCAGATTCATCCCTCTGCCAGGCTGCGTCAAGATTCTTACATTAAATCTACCGTGCTACAAAGAAGTATTCCAGTTTCTTAAAGAACTATATAAAATCATTAAAACAGGTCAGAGCAAGGAGAAGGGAGGCAAGGTTCTTTGGCAATATGCCCCAATGTCAACTTGCAAGGGAGGTACCATTGCATGATACTGTGGAAACATGCAGGATGTTTTCCCACCCAGAAAACAAATGACAAATTTTGCTGTATTAAAGCAAACAATGAAAAGAGGACTAGCACTGAGCAGAAGCATGCAGAATGTTTTAGAGAAATCAAGATGAGAAAAAGGAAAAAAAATAGTAAACTGGAGATTGTGGCAATAGAGCACAAAACAACCTTTTTCCACATAAAATGGTGGACAGTACACAGTATGTATGCGAGCCACTCTGGGTCAATGGCCTGGGCATGCAGAAGCTTTTCCCAGCATCAGATCATAGAGGATGCACAGGATGCCTCTGAACTCCGCAAATGACCTCAGAAATTACATGTAGGTCTTTTTTCCTCTTTCATTTGTTTATACTTGGACATTGTTAACAGTCTAAATCTCCATATTTCCCAGAACATTTGATAAATGAGATTTTTGCATTGCTTTGCTTTCTTTTAAATAATCGCTTCATGTATGGTAGCTGTTATGGTCTAAAGCAGGAATGCTTTATTCAAAGTGCACTGTTTCTCAGACAGACACTCACTCAAAAGCTGATCATACTAAAACTGCAATGAATCTCTATTAGAATTGAGTAACTGGACTGAGTACATTTTCTTTTTCAGTAACAACCATAAGGCAAGACAGCTTTGTAAGTAATAATTTATTAGAGGACAGTCTGGTTACTTACAATAAAATTCCAGGAAAGGATAATTCTGAAAAATACAACATTTCAGAAATCCATATTTTTATTTTGTAAAATCATGCTATACTTTTTTTACCCTGAGATCAAGAGAGGCCCTATATGCAGTGCACACGAATTTCTTAGGGAAGTCTGCTGCCTCCCTGGGTGCTGCTCTCAGGTCATTGTCCATCACTGGTTTTTCAGGAAGCCCAAGGTCAATCAAGAAAGATTGAGGTGCCACAGTTTGTCCAGAGAAATGCAATGGAGCTGGTGAAGGGCCTGGAGTACCTGAGGGAGCTGGGATGGTTTAGCCTAGAGGAAAGGAGGCTCAGAGGAGACCTTATCACACTACGAATACCAGAAAAGAAGTAGTAGCTAGGTGGGGGTCAACCTCTTCTCCTGGGCATCAAGTGACAGAATGAGAGGACATAGCCTCAAGCTGTGCTAGGGAAGGTTCGGATTGTCTATTAGGAGGAATTTCTTCATGGAAACGGTTGTTAAACATTGGAATGGACTGCCCAGGGAGGTGGTGGAGTCATTGTCCCTAGAGATATTTTAAAGACGAGTAGATGTGGCACTTAGGGACATGGTTTAGCAGTGGACTTGGCAGCGCTGGGTTAACAGTTGGACTAGAGGATCTTAAGGTTCTTTCCCAACCTAAATGATGCTATAATTTTTGACTGCCCATTTCTATTTTCTTTAGATGTACTTGTGTTTTTAAATGTACTTGTGTCTCCTGGGAAAAAGGTACTGGAGTACTTATTCTCATAACTAATGTCTTAGCACTTTAAATAAACATTTCAAGGTGACAGCTTTTCCTATGTGTAGCTTGTGAGAAAGAACAAAAGGCACCTGTTTTCTTGGGAAGCAAATATCATTGTTCCTTTGATGACTAATAAAAGATGATGCATAATTACAGCTATGTAAAAGGTTATCTTTGTATTTCTCCCTTTCTATAGATAGATACATGCACATATAACTTCTTTGTTTCTCTGTACCTGTATGTTTATATGCTAAAATAATATTCTTGTTCAGATTTTAACAGGGTTTAGATTAATCTATTGAAGATTTCAGATTAACCTTATTATTTCCATATCATCTTCTCAGGATAATGAATTAAACTATGTTGTTGAAGAAATCTCGATTTATTTTTTTATATTCAATTTTACTCTGAAATAATTGCATCAGCTTTAATCATATTTAGAAAATTATATGCTTTTCTATGTGCTCTGAGTCACAACTGATTATAACAGGAATTAAAATAAAAGTTGTTTCTAACCATGTTATACTAAAAAAGCTGCTGTGACTCTTTCAAAACCCAGATTTTCTTCTTGAAAAATCTCAGCAAAATATTAATTAAGTTCTAATTCTTAATTCTTTCTTCCTGTGATACATTAACTCATTTTGCCAGGCAAAATTTGTGTATATGGCAGTTAGAGACTTTGTCTTTTGCTTTATTTTAGAACTTATTAATGTGAAATACTAGAGAAAGTATACCTGGTACCCCACGAGGCTCTTTTCCAGTTCACATTGAAGAGGAAGCTCATGCTGAGCTTCTGTGTCTGGGAGGGCTCGGTCGATGCATCTCATCACCCCTCACAGAGGGCTGTGCTAAGATCACCTGCTGTGCATGCCTAATTTAGGTGTCACAACGAAGTCTCTCCAGGTTTGTCAAGCAGTCCAAATCAATTGTTAGTCCCTTGAATGTAAGTCACACAGAGGTCTTTCTCTGTGGCAGTTTCTGATTTTTCTCCTCCTCTCAATGTCACTTTCTTTCCCATTAGAGCTGGTACAAGAGTTTACAGGATCACACAGTGAAACTGGTCAGGGTATTTCTGACTCAAAGGATCTCCTTGATCCAGTTCACCTTGCATCTTCAAAGACAATGCCACTGGTACAATGGATGGCACAGCCATAATGTTCATGGAATTTTAGCCACACATTTATAGCGGGTGGGCACAACATTAGGGAAAACAAAGCACTTGAATAACATAAAAACATAATGTACATTGTTGTTTTCATAACTGCATTACGTGCAAGTATAATTCACATTTCAGTATCTAAAGTGAATTAGAATGGCCATTAAAAAAAATCATAGCCAAGTCTGATTTTATGCATACACATGCCACACATGAAAGTGCGTAACAGATCTCTTTTACTGATGGGCCAAAACATACTGCCCAATACATGCGTCAATGTGCCTTACCATGAGTCATTTCTCTTCTTTGTCCCCTGTATCTGTCTTTAGGGGATCAGTATTGTATAGAATGCACTGTCCTGTTTATTTTCAGTTCACTTTATTTATATCTATAGCTAGCACCTTTGTGCTGGCTGTTAAAAATATTGTTCATGTCTGTTAACATGCCTGCTTTTTGGCAGACAGAAGTGCTCATGAAACCTGTGTCTTTCACCTTTATATTAAATTTGAAAAAACCCCACAGTTTTATCAACTAAAACAAAATATGGAATACCAGGCCTTCAAAAAGGTAAAAAGCAGCATCACCCTGAAGCATAGAAATTGCTTGCCATGTATATCTTTAGTTAGATATAAAAAATATGGTATTTTTAGTCTCAGAGCCATGACAGGCTGGAAATTAGCACATGGGCCAGCTCCTTCTTTTAGACATTTGTGCTACTACTGATGGATATAACTGGAAATGTAGTTTGACTTTGTATTATCAACACCCAAAATTGAATTGATACATGTAATACAATGAGATTGTTTTCAGAAAAGCATCACAAAATTACAGGCAATAGCAATTTGTATTTCTGTGCTCTCCACTGGTTATATGTACACCATAGCAAATAAAAAATTAACTTAGAAAATAAAGATTTATATTGTGAACTCTTACCCCTGTGACTCTAAGGAAAATGTACAAAATATGTAACAGTGATAAATTTCAGCATTTTAGTAATCTAAATATCATGGGTAAGAGGAAATTATGTCGTTTTTATCTCATTTTTATGACTTCATATTCAGCCTTCCACTGTTTGTACGGGTCGTAAAACTGGCAATTTCAGACAGCAGAAGAAGGATTATGTTGGGTTGTCAGCATCTGAGGTCGTTCAAAAGGGAGGAATACAACCTTGATGCTTTATTCTTTCTCACTTCAGGATTCACTTTGTCACCATTATATGTTTGCTAATGTGCTTTTATACCTTTGCTCTTCCTTTATTCATCTGTTGCTTCAGATTACATCTGAGTCTAATATATATAGTGCCATTGACAAATTTTGGATGCTACCTTTTTGTTCTTTCTGTTACCCTTAAAACCAGTTTTGTCCTGATCCAGAGCTGCATTTCTTCAAAGACCATGGGTCCATTGTTTATAGCTATAGGGTCCCCAGTGCCAGCCCTGTGCCCTGTCTTAGAGTCACAAACACCTAAATTAAATGAAGAAAACTGCTTATTACTGTTGTCTATATAAAACTACAGTTGTCTCATGCAAAGATAAATGAAAGTAAAACCAATTTGCCACTGTCTTTTGGTCAGTCAGAAAAAAACCCTTTTGTCACAGCTAAACTGAGCAAAACAAAGTTGCAGGCA
This sequence comes from Origma solitaria, assembly GCA_013397895.1. Taxonomy (NCBI): domain Eukaryota; kingdom Metazoa; phylum Chordata; class Aves; order Passeriformes; family Acanthizidae; genus Origma; species Origma solitaria. The sequence goes on from VZRL01004026.1 coordinate 626,090, forward strand.
AGTAAAGAAAAAATCAGACACCAAGGCTGAGGAGTGCCTGTCTGGAGGGCTTGAAAACTCAGTGCAAAGCCAGTAATGGCCACTTTAGCCATGGCAATGCCATGTTCCAAAGCTACACAGTTCCACCAGAATGGTCTGGGACACCTGCCCCTTTCTAGTGCTGCAATGGCCTCCTCAGCCATGTCCTGCAGTGCTTCTGCCAGCTCCTGGCAAATGCCTGAGGCCATCTCAAAAGGTAAAAAGAGCCTCATCGTGGCCAGATGAACTGAGCCCTCAGGATCAATTGAAAGTCACCCTGAAAATGTGATTCCTCTCATCCTGAGAAAGGTGTCTAGGATCATATAGGGCTCTTCTGGTAAAGAAGAAGTTAGTTCAAGGATATCTAATATTTAATATGTAAATTTACAAGAGAGAAAATATACATTTGTCATGGGATTCAGTCCAGTTATGTCCTTCCAGCTTCTCCTTCTAGAAGAAGGATTTCTAAGGTGTAAAACTTCTAACTTGAAGGTGTTACCTCTCTTCACTGGCTGCACTGGGAATTTGGATACTCACCTAGCAGGACTGGTCATCTATATCACCTGATACTCAAGCGCCATCTGAATCTACTCTATAGCCTTCTAAAGTAGCATGGGCCTAAAACTGTGCAACCTGTGACCTTGAAACAGAATAAAAATGGTTATGGGAGTGTTAATTTCTTTTTAATTTTGGTGAGAAAGCCAGGGAGAGGTACTGTCCATATGTTTCTGGAAAATTACTAGAATTTCAAATCATATTATTTGAGAGTTTATAAACCCATGATCATACTTGCTAATCTAAGCAATGATCAGTTCTGTTTCAAATGTAGATATGTAATGAGAAAGAAAAGAAACCATTCTGTACCACAGGATTCACCAAGAAAATGTAAGTGAAACTTACTTGTGTCTAATAAGATTTTATCTTCAGTTTTGTCTTAATGTAATGCAAAAGCTTGAAGCCAAATTTGCTGATTATCACTCAATATAATCACAGCCAAAAACCCCCAACCAAACAAAAAATTAAATGAAGAAAACAAAAAAATAATAGAGAGACAACATTATATTATTCTAATAGTTAGAAATCTGTGATGGAAGTCCTGACAAAATTCATTCCTGTTCCCTAAGTGGTTTCTGCATTTTAAATGTAATTGTTCCCAGATAAAATTCTGACAGAGTCCAGAGAGAAGACAGTAAGATTTCATACTCTCTGTGAACAAATTCACTGTCTCTGAGCTCTGATGGTGGAGCAGCTTTTTTGTTATTTTCTCTAAAAGCTATTGTTGTCCCCTAGAATGTATCATGTCAGCTCCTGAGTTGCCACATCTTACAGCCTAGCAATTTGCAGAAACACATCAGTGTCTAAATTGCTGTGGCAAGGACAAACACTCATATCACTGCCGAAAAGACAGAAATCTTCAGGACAGAAGAACCAAGACCAGTAATAGTTTCTCTGGAGCTAGTGGAATCTCTCTTTTAATGTGAATCAGAGTTTTGAGGGTTGAAACTCTAGCCAAGCACCACTTTCACCTGTAATTAGAAAAGGAAAAATGTGCGATAATTTACATTAAGGTATGTACACTTGCCTCTATGCATAAACAAGCAGCTCTATACATGAAGCCTATATACATAAACAAGGATCATTTGCACAATCTCTTTTGGGTTTTTTTTAAATGAACAGTTTCCTTCCTTTAAGTCATAAGAGGCTTTTCAAAGAGTATCTTTCTGTTTTAAAAACAAAAGGCAACATACAACTGATTGAACACTCAGGAAAGGAAGAAGATATAAATATTTGCTTTTGCATTTTCATCTCTAAAGTGTACTTCATAGCTGTCTCAATCAGGAGTCTGTGTACCAATCTTTGGCAAAAAATATTGCTTATCTGTGCATGAAAGCATCTGGTTTCAAAGACCATTATTTGACTCTGAAAAAGATCTAATGTTGTCAATATCCATTGCTCTTATTTTTCCCAGTTAATCTTAAAGAACAGCAGTTGAAAGCAGTAATTAACATGCAAAACAATGTTACCCTAAATGTTTTTTAAATTCCTGCACAAATATGAACTGTATCAGTTGTCTGGCAATACAAATGAAAGCACAGACGTATAACCACTAACTAGTACACGTATAGTTCATCCCCACAACTGTATAACCACTTTGTTCTCTTTCTCACATTATACCCTATTACTCTTTTTGCAAGCTAATTTTATTTACTGTTCTGTATGATTGTCAATTTTTGCAATTTTTCTAATCTGACTGTAGAATTGCAGAGCAGATCTGTTTGTGTGTTTGTTCACGGCCTACTGAAGGGGTATCCCAATGTTATTCAGGCTTGTAGAGTCTAGTGCAAAAATTTATGCTTAAAATTTATTACAGTGAGGGAAAGCCAGTCAAGACATGAGGTGCAGGTTGTTATTGCTGGTACACAAAATTTAGCCTTTGCTTCCAGACAGATACTTTATTTAGCATCAGTTGGTAATTTTAATTGACTTCAGATGAGAAATTAGAAGAATCATCTGAATTCATAGAACTGAATTTATTAATCCAATTTCCTCATGAGGCAAATGAGAAAAACAATAAAACCCCAAACCCAAACATCGTGTTCTTCAGATAGACCTAGATATGTTTAGGGAAGTGATTATTTGATTTGAATTGCCTCAGCTAGTGGGGAACTACATTTCATGAATCAGAGGTCCCTCCCAGTCACAAATGTTTACAACTGCTTTCCAACTCCTTGATTCAACACTCAGCTTGCAACTTTTGATTCTCCTACAGTGACTGTCACAGGATATTTTATTGGTCAAAACTGCTTAGAAAATCCATAATGAAATAGGTGTCAAACTCTTGAGGATAAGTCAAGTAAGGTTGAGGAATTTCAAATAGTTCAGACACTACTGAGCCTCAGAAGGAAAATAACATTTATTCATCCATTGCTAAGCGGCTGGAGAGGTTACACTCTCCATTTTTCCATCATACATATTTTTGCAGGCAGTTTGGCATTTCTTTTACCATACACTATCTTCATCACAGTCATCTTTTCCACTTTCACTCTGCTTTCATTTATTAGGGTGATAACACATATCTTATCAGAGACCCTAGCCTCCACCCTATCAGAGACCCTAGAAAAGGACTAATTTAATTCTGTGATATGCCAACCTTTTCCAGGGAATGTAGTCACAGGAGCCAAGGAGCTGATAAGGTGATTATGAGAAATTCCAGCTTTAGCACAATTTTAGGCAAATAAGGAGCATGACCATTTGCTTTATTAGATAGCTTTTTGCTGGACTGCATGGAAGAACACTGCAGTTTTAGGCACTCTGTGACTAGCACATTATTTGATTGGCAGTTTCAGCAAAGAGGCTGAGGTTTGAACAAGCAGAAGCTGAACCGCACCAACCTCTATCACTGATTCTTCCAGAATGGAGTTGAAGAGCCTTTGACAGGGTAATGTCAGGAAGCCTGCAGTGCTGTTGTGGTGTTGGTTTGTTCAGTGTCTGGATAAAAGCAATTAGATTCGTGCACTTTTGTTATGATCCAAATAGAAGAGACACCTCTGTGCAAATTAAGGTGCAAACAAGACTATATGCCAAAATCAACAGTACAGATTTTATTTAACAGTAAATGTGGGATAGAGAGATAGAAAGCAATAGGAAGCGGGTGGGAGAGAGGGGTAGAGAGAGAGATTAAGCAAAGATATCACCACCACAAGCGGTGTTCTGCTGGTCCCTGAGTCATTATTCTTGAAGTACCATGTTTATACAGTCCAAGTCCTGAGTATCCATGGGGCATAGATGCCATTCCTGTAACTTGAGATGGCATGTGCATAAGCACTTTCTTCCTTTCCCAACATCTTGCCATAGTGGGAATATTTTGTCCGGATGATAACCAAACCTTTAACTCTGTTAGGCCTGGAATTAGCTCTTTCTTGCTGTGTGTTATGTGCTTATCTCAGTTTCCATTGCGGTGGCTTATATTATGGGGACAGCGTTTTGAGACATGCAACTGCATTCTTTAAGTCCTCACAACTGTCAGTCTGACACATTTCGGAAAAAATGGTTTGTAGAAAAGACCCATGAAGCTATCAAATGTTAAGGCAAAGTTAAATTTACATTTTATGAAGGTTAGTAATTATCATTTCTCAAACATTGCTAGATGGTTTAAACAAAATACTCTTGAGGATTTGTGATCTATGGCACATTGTATTGAAATTGTTTTGCATCAAAGCCTGACACTGGCTTTTCACCAAATTATATCTTTGCTATATGATGTATGTGCATGGAGAATCTCTCAGATGATGAGGTTAAAAACAAAACTCTTGCCTACAGACCTAACTCTGCCCTTTATTTCTCTGCCCTTCAGGCTGTATCTCATTTATTCAAAAAGCCTCAAAACAGTGAGTTTCTGAATGGAATTGAATTTGTCAAATTCAAATATCCCTTTTAATGTTGCCCTACCCTTTATGGCACAGTAAGTACATTGTAGGATCTTATATTCCCTTTTTCATAACAAAACTCAATTTGAAGTAGGAATTCCATAGAGCAGTGTGAGCAATAACCAGTTTCTTGTGCTGACAACCTCTAGTAGATAAAAACTCCTGTAAGGCCCCCTCTTATCACCTCTAAGAGAAGAAGCTATCTTCACTCATTGATGCCATACGGACACATGGCCCAGGTTTAGACAATGGAAAGGGTCATTTATGAAATAACTCAAATCCAGCATTCAGGAGGCCACAAAGAATTTTATAGCAATTTTTTTTTCTTCCACAGATTGAAAATGATTGTACCCATAACGTTCAATGCATTGTATAGAGTCCTATTAATTTCAAGATGTATGAAGTTGTTAAAATATTATGTGTGGGGTCTGGGATTTTAATGAATTGATTAAATCTTTAAACACAAGTATGTAGCACTTGGTGGTTCCTCCCATAAAAAGATTGAAGTTATTTATTGTGTGTCTGTGGTGGAGATTCTATTTAATCCTTAACATTGTGTGCATTTAGTCAGTACTCAGGATTTGTAACAAACCTCCTGATCTGTTTTATATTTCATGTTTTAATTAAAACTTTGAAAGCATGCTAAAATTCCTCTCTACCTTTGAATGTCAATTTACATTTATATTAGGGCACTGTGAATGAGTGAACATTTTAGAATATCAGAATATTCCCCTACACCCAACTACAACTAAAAGGTTTTTGAGAAATTAAAGTAAGTTTTAAAAACCTTTATCCACTACTTCCTTTAAAAATAACTTCAAATAACAGGATAAATGTAAAAAGTTTCTGGCTTCCAGGCCTATGCACACTAGATAATACTACACTAAGTCTTTCTCAGTACTATTAAACTGGATTTCCTCCAATGCACGAGGTGGAGCCCAACTCACCCTCAGCCTGTCTGTTCTATCAGCAGTTTATAGAAACTTTCAAAGGCATATGATTTTTCACTGGCATGCCTGGAAAATGAATGAAAGAGAAGGTCCATAGTTACAAAAAAGAAATACCATTATAAATTACAGCATTTTTTTTCTATTTTTTTTTTTTCTCAAAGAGGGAATAATAACTTAGCTAACAATGAAGTTAAGAAGACGGTAAATTTTGAGTTATTCCATGGACAAAGAATTTGAGTAATTGAATAAAGGCTTTGAGAAATGAATTCTAAAAGGAACCGTCCTATTTCTTTTCTAGATATCAAAGTATCAGTGGTTTGGACTGCTCAAGGGACTGCTCAAGGCTTTTCCTTGCTCATGGGAAGCATACCATTCACAGAGAATTACCACAATAAAATTTGTGTTTTTAAATCTTTGAATGAATACCTAGACAAAGACCTTGTTGGAAATGTAAAATAAATTGAGCTTGTAGGAGAGGACATAGACGTTATCTCACCTAAACTCATTCTTCTGAAAAAATTGTTTGGTCGAATCTTGTCCAAACACTCTCTTAGTCATCTGTGAGACATTTGCAGTACATGTCATTTTAATATCAGCGTATGTGACAGGAAAAATTAACTGCCCCCTGGAGATGCATATCTTCTTCATCTCTCCCCAGAAAGAGCTTAGATGACTAAATTACATAAGGTACTGAAGATTTTGGATAGCAAATAACAAGACTCATCCCTACCTCAAGTGTCCAGCAGAAGTGAGAGAAGTAACATTGCCTTAATCAATGCAAGGAATTCCTTATATAATTATGATTGTCAAAATTGTTCTTAGAAAGGTGATTATGATTATGAAAGGAAATTAAATTAATGATAAAGGTTAACAATTTTGATGCCTTTCCAAGGTGTAGCGACTAAATAAAATATATCAACCTAACTGCATCTATGAACACAAGTTTTTTCCAATGTGTTGATTTCAGCCAGCCAACTCTGCAGCTATAATAGCCTCATGCAGTAATGACCTGGTAATAGCACTTTGGATTGGTTATATGCAAGGCCATGACTGGAACAGGAAAATAAAAAAAATTTCTTGGAGAACAGTATGTATCATAACCTGACATTCCAGCTTCCAACAATTAGCTTTCCTACAAACCCAGTTTGACAAGGCACACATAAATTCAGCTCTCTGCTACTAACTGTGAACTTCAAAATAAGAAACAAAGTAATTTCCCAGGGACATTAATGGAGATGGTCTGTATCCTAAAGGAAAGGTTGGTGCATTTTGGATCTTTGCTAACGAAATTAATGAATAAAGCCATAATGTTTAATGGATTAAATATTACATTAGCAGCCCATTTCCAAAGGATTGATGAGTTCCTTACTTGTTTCAGACACTGTTTAAAACTGACAAGTAAGATTGGCTAACATTCTGAAAATCTGAACATCTCTGATTTTGTTTTCCAAAATGTAGTATAAAAAGAACCAAATCCACCACAACCAACAACAACAAAACAGAAATAATAAAAAGGTTTTTGGTCATAAAGTTCTGCTTGAAGCAAGACTACACAGTAATGCTGCCCCAGGATATGATTCAGTATCACAGATACCTTGTACAAAGGCTAATGAGCCTGTTGCCAGTACTGAAAACACTATTTGCCAGTGGCAAAACTAACAGTAATTCTATATTACTGCTAATTTGCGGGTTATTTTTCTTCATTCAATAGCTCATAAATTCCAACAGTGTTGCTTCTAGGGAAATATCAATTGCTATGAAAAAGTATGTAAAAATGTCATAACTCTAAGTGCTTTTGTGACAGGATTATTAATATTTCCAATTCTCATTTATTATTGAAGATACGAAAGTTAAACTTTTACAAAATATTGAGTCAAGGAAATCTGTTTGCTTGGATATAGAAATGAAGAGTAAAGAACACTACATGGCAATTACATGTTGTAATATCTTGAAGTGATTTCTAGTTTAATTCCTTGAGAGAAGAAAAGCTAAAGGCTTGCCAACTTGTAAACCCAGAAGTTTTCCTGAAAACACCATAATACAAATATCTGCTAATAATTCTCAAAAGGTAAATAGAATATTTATTTCTGTAGGACATATTTTTGTCAACTATTACTACCCTTATTGAAGGATAAACTCTCTTAGAAAAAGACTATAAAAGTTAGTGGGAAGTTTTTTTTATATCAAACAATTGGTTTACTAGGACAGAGTTGAAATGAGCAAAGGGAGTTATTTGCATTACCCTGTATTGTATCTCCAGAAAGCTTTCTCTGTTAAACAGTCAAGATCAGCTTGGATAACAAACATAATGTGAATTTAATGATACCTACTAAGCAATAGAATTTTTATTGGAACAGCTTGTTTAAAGCCTAAATTTAGAGACCCATCTCTGCCAAAAAGTACAGTTGACAACGTGTTTTCTTCCTTACCATAAAAGTTACCATATCTCCAGGGAAATTTTTTTGTGACGTGTATTAAGAGCTGTTGACAAATGAGAGAGGTGGGGGAGCAGGAAGGAGAAGGGTGGGAAAGAGAGGATAGAAGGGAGGGAGAGAAGGAGAGAGGAAAATTGAGAGACTCGATGGAGTAGAGAACAAAACAGGGAAAGGGAGAGATGGGTGAAATGAAGGCAGGAGGTGAGGCAAAGTCAGAAAAGGTAAGAAAAGGAAAGAGGACAAAGGGAAGTAGAGGAAGGAGAAAGAAGAGAAGAGAAGAGAAGAGAAGAGAAGAGAAGAGAAGAGAAGAGAAGAGAAGAGAAGAGAAGAGAAGAGAAGAGAAGAGAAGAGAAGAGAAGAGAAGAGAAGAGAAGAGAAGAGAAGAGAAGAGAAGGACATTTCTCTTGACCATCTATTTCAGAATATTGTTCATATAAACATCCCACTCTCTGGATTTTGCTAAGATTTTGCTTTGGTTTTATTGTGAACAACAAATTCTATTGAGTGATAGTGCGTTCCACAGAATGATAGTCATCACGTTTGGAAGAGACCTTCAAAATCATCTAGTCCAACCATCAACCTAACACCACCATAATCAGCCCTAAACCAAATGCCCAAGTGCCACAACCAGATGCTTCTTGAACATTTCCAGAAACTGTGACTCCACTACCTCCCCAAGCAATTTGTTCCAATGCCTAACACTCTTTCAGTGATTTTTTCTCCTAATATCTCATCTGAAATTCCTTTGGTGCAACTTAATCCATTTCCTCTTGTCCTTTTACTTGAGACATGGCAGAGTAGACCAATCCTCACTTGATCAAAATAGTTATTTCCTTGATTTTAAAGCTAATGACATTTTATAGGCAACAGTGACTTTTATTTTCTTTACATACCCACACAGTTAAACCTCCATTTTCCTTTTGCTGCTGCCTTCAGAGGCAGGATAATCTTCTAAATAAGAATATGCTGGCACCTTTTAAGTATTTCCTTTTAGTATCTACAGTGGTTGGCTAATGTTGCAAGTTGTCAGGTAACATGGTACTGAAGGAACATATTGCAATAAAAAAGACATTTAAATAATACAAAATAAAGTCTAACAGCTTTTGCAGAGAGGGTAAGACTATATTTAACATTTTGAGGATGAATTTAGCATATATATTATAGTTCATAATTAAAACTCCTGTAAAAAATAACCACAAAATCCTATAGTTCCCTAATGAAAGGGAAGCACAAAATTCTGACAGAAAATGTTGCAATAAAAATATCTATCCTTGGATGATAGGTAAAATCCCCCTATATTCTCTTTATTTTCAAAATGAAAATTTCTGCTGTGTTGCCCAACACGTTAAGCAATGTGTTTTGCCTATTTTCTGTTTACTTGAATAAAAGCTTTAAAAATCTTTGTAAATCCTTTTGTTTGCATTTCCTGCATGAAATATATTGATACAAGCAAGCTGTGTTAGCTAACACAGTGAATCCTATAAATGTGCTCCATTTTGTGTAACCAAGATGTCTAGAGATACCTCTAAACAGCAGGCTAAATGGAGATCACTGAAAGCATACTGGGTCAAAATGGACTACCTGGAAATGCAACACAAGTGACACTGGTGAAAAATACTTCTGAAAGCATTTCTTTCTCCAGGGTGGCATCAATTTTTTCACTGCTCGGCGCACTTCAGTACATTCATCCACAGATCTATGCTTCTTGGAAGAGCCAAGTGACCATATGGCACATTAAAGATCTTCCAAATAAATCTAGCTAAGGATACCTTTCTGTCAAGTTGTTTGTTTGAGTGTTTGTTTGTTTGTTTGTTTTGTAATACTGTTTCCTGGTTTTGAATACATCTGGGTTTAAAAATGAGGACAGTGTACATTTTGCAGAGAGATTCTAAATCACTAGTGCATCGTTTACTTTCAGTCTTACTCTATTTTTCTGCTTACTCTATTTTTCTGCTGATACATATCTGTCTTTATGAGATCCTGAAAGAATGAAATTTAAAACAATATGTGATGTTTGCAAACAATGGAAGTATGTAGTGTTTGTGGGCTTTTCTTCCTTTTGTTTTGTTTTGTTTTGAATATTTTCTCTTTCGAGTGTCATTTAGAAGGACAATATTTGCATTCTCATTGTAAAGACAGAAGTTAGAAGCAAGTGCAAAAATAAAAAGAAATAGATTATTAAACAGGATATACACTGCCTTCCATCAAAACTAAACAGATATCACACTTAGGACTTCCAGGACAGCTGCCCTTTCATATAACATCTGAAAAATATTTTTTTTAATATGGCTTCCAATTTGTCATATATTCAAATTATGTGCATACACCTGCTTCATAAAAAACTAAATGGCATCTAGGCTACTAGATGTCCAACTTACATGTAAAAACTACAGCTCAACACCTTTGTCACTGTAAGTAACCTTTTTTTCTTTAGTATTTAAGAAAATAAATGCTACCAGTGCAATATGCAAAATTAACACAGTGTGATTCTATTCTTAAATAGAAGACATAAATCAAGCAAAGTCAATCAAATTCAATTGATTTTCAAATTATAATGAGACACGGGGATCTCAGGTAGTAAGAGTTCATGGATCTGGTACAAATAGTTGTATACCTTCATTTTCATAGATTCCCCTACACTGGTTCTGGATGCCTCTGTTACCCTGTAAAAGGAAATGTCTATTCTCTGCCTTTCCCTTTATACACTTATCAGAATATAGCAAGATATGTATTACTGCAGATATGCCTCGATTTCTGATGTACAAACATAAAGCAAACAGACGTTTTTCCTTTTGTTCCTTTTTCTGCGTAAGGCTTCCTTAACAAAAGATTTCAAGTTGCATCACATTATCTTTTGTGCTTGTCTCTATTTGCAGCCACACCAATTGTTCCTGGAAACTATCCAGTCATCATACATGTGCTCCCTTATGTAGTTACTCTTCAGCAAAGCATAACACGATTTTTTTTTTTTTGTTAAATGTCTTGTTCAAATGCACCAACTTCTGGCATTTGCTTTGCTGTTTTATTTTTGTTATACTGTTTACCTCATTTGCTCTTTTTTTCCCTTCCCTACTTGTTCAGCACAGTAGAGTGTGACCTGCTCTCTTCCTGTCCCCACCAGCAGTGAGGCTCCCTGAGTGCCTCAAGCCCATGTGGGACAGTGTCATGCTGAAAGTGTCAACCTCCTCCATGTCGGTAACAGCACATTCCCTCTGCGTTCCCTCCTGCATTTTGGCTAAGCAAGCAGTGAGGCAGATCAGTTGGTTGATCCCCTGGAAATTCAACCAGCTAAAAATCAACACTCACTTTTGGTCTCAGCGCCACTTTCTCTGGCAGTGACTGCTTGCAGGAGCAGCACTTCAGAACTAGAAATGCACAGTATCCCCATCTTAGAATGGGGTAAGTTGTAGCTTGGAAAATTACGTTAATGAGGACACTCACAGATCTTAAAATACATGAAATTGGACCCTCATGGCTTGCATATGTAAGAATCCTTCAGTGATCAGTCATTCTAAATACTTCATTATCATGTAAGAATCAACACCTCAGCCATCACTGCAGCCTGTTCAGCCAACTGGTGCCCATGATGCACTTTACCATCTCTGGCTCGTGAAGAGATAAAAACATACACACACAAACATGTACTGTGGCAGCCTTACAGGACACTGGAATTTCTGAATATATCTCCATCTTTACCTAAGAGGCAGTTTCTTGCACAATGTGTGGAATAGGAGGCCTCCATGTATATTACACAGGGAAATCAGCTACTCAACAAAATCTGCAGTCTTAAATGTCAGGCCTTATAGATAACTTTTAAATCCCTCTTTGAATATTCTAATCCAAGAATCAAGAACTTGGTGTCATCTACAATTTGTTTCATTTGTCATTCATCATATCAGTCCCTTAGCAAATGCAGTACAATTTTCTTTAAGAGCTGCTTCAAAACCAGCGGGAGGAAAATGCATCACACCTAAAGCTCTCAATGGTGTAGCTATTTTCTGTCTTAAGAGCTGTGATCTTTCCATCAGCATCTATCTTTGGAAGTCTGACATGCTGGCAGTAAAATTATCTTCTGTTTTGTCATTCGCAACTTGTTTTTTATCTTTCTGCAATATGGTCACTGACTACCCTAATTTAATTTCACATTCACCCTCTTTGAAACACTCTGTGTAACTCCACCTTCGCTGCTATCTCTCGTTTTTATTTCTTTTTGTTAACAGCAGAGAATCTTCGTCCTGACACAATCCACCATGCACGTTCTATTAAATAACATTCTTTGTTGCAAGAGCAAGCTGATAATAATCTGCTATGTGACCTTCTCCTTTGTCAAATTGCTCCCTCAACCCCACTTACGCAGCAAGAACTGTTCTCCCTGCTAAGTGTATTGTTATGGGCGTCCATTGTCCATTACTTGCATTCATTGCAATGAATGTACCTTAATGTTCTATACAGCAGTACTATAGTGAACACATTTTTTGCATTTCTTGGCTTTCTCCATGGTCACTGAAATCAGTATTTCTTTTTTTTTTTCTTTTTTTTCCCCTCCTCATTTCAGTCCTTCAACAAGATTTGAATTGGGACTCTGTGCCAAACTCCCATGAACAGCAACTTTATCTTTTGAATATGACATTTGCACTCAACGTGCTATTAGATGCTGGGCAGGTCACCAATGTGGTACGGTAGGTCATCTCAGTACAAGAGAAGGAAAGGAAATGAAAGGGAACAATTCTCTCCACATTTTGAGTGAAACCCTGTTAAAGAACGGATATGCTTACAGGAGGTTTGTAAAGGTCTTAGAATATAAAAAAGGGTTGCATGTTTAATAAACACGATCACTGAAAAACTTTAGCACCACATAGGTTAACTGCACTTTAGGGCATTTTAGGAGAAAACAGTTCTGTACAATGTAAGCATCTTCTTGATATATCATTCCGGTACCACTGGGTCTCTTCAGCTGTTCATTAAGTAATGTTGTTATTTTAAGTGTTGGTGCTGATGGTATTGCTGTAAGCGCTCTTCTTTGTAATGTTTTGACATGAAAAAGAGAGGTGTTCATCAGGAAAGGCTGAAAGCAGAAAAAAGACAGGAAGGGGAAAGAATTGTTAATAAAAATGTTAATAAATAATAAGTAAACAATTACTTTAATGAGTGATGTAATCATCATCCTGATTTTAGCTGCAACAATTCCTGGTTACATCATCTAGAATTGTCTACAAAATATGGTGTTGCGCCAGGTATCAATTCCTAACATATATCATCAATCTTTAATGTTTATAAATGTTTTAAAGTACATTTTGGGGCAAGGTAAATTGTACATTATGTGTTTTCATACACATAATTTAATAAGGTATTTGGTAAAACTTCTTTCCTTGAAACTTTTCTTACTAGAATAAGTGATTTTATTTGGTGCTTTGTCAGAATACAATTTAAAGTAAGCCCCAAAGTGAACTCTATTTAACTTCAAAGTAATTTAAGATCAGGCTTATGCATTGGGTCAATAATATAAGACAGTTTCTGCCTCCTTTACAAAAGCTATCATTTATTTAAATTGAGAGTAAAGTAATATTTATTGTACCATGTGTGCCTATAAGAAATCTCTAGTGAATATGATTGTTTATTCAAAACACTGTGTTTTCCTTATCCATTTTATTTTGCACTCTTTTGGAACATTATAGTGGAAAAATTTTCCTGGAGAGAGACCTAGTTAATGTTTTATGAGACAGACAACTTCGAGAATTCCTTTTGAGCTTTGAAAAATTGAACATGGGAAAATAAAGTTGTCAGGTGTAAGACCAGTGGAGCATTTTTTCCAGTCTGGTTTGGAGGATGAAATTACATGGTGCTGTTCTGGGAAAACTGATTTTAGTCACTGTGAAGTGCATCATTATTATTCAGTCTGATTGATCAAGGTAAGTATATTCACTTCATTTAGATCAAATGAAGTCACAACCAAATTATTCTCTACACAGTCAGGTGCATGCCATTTATCTAATCTAAAACAATCTAATACACTTTTCCATTTTGTTACAAAAAGAAGGTGAACCGGTTCCCACAACTGAGAACTAGCAAGTGAATGATAAATAACTCAATGACTTTCAGGCTGTATGTGCAGGAAAAAATTAAATAATAGGAGAAAAAAAAAAGACAACTCTTAAATCTTGCAAGTTACATGGAAGAAAAGGGGCGCTTAATATAATTTTATTTGAAATATTGCTAGTGTCAGGTAAATTAAATGTACCTTCTGCCAAACTGTTCATCAAGTTTTGAAAGCAGATGGAATATTTTGATATTATCAGAATGGCTAGTTGAGAAATAGTACAACTGGGTTATTTGGAAACAACTCCCATTCCATTATTTTATTAGACAACTTTCAAAGAGACTTAACATGTTGCGTGATTAGGCTTTGGATATCAAGAGAAAATTTCTGGGCTCCTGAAGAGCTGAATTGAAAGATAAGCCTAGCAGAGTTCAAGAAGTGTTTGGACAATGCTCTCAGGCACATGGTGAGATTCTTGGGGATGGTGCTGTGCAGGGCAGGAGTTGGTCCTGATGATCCTTGAGGGTCCCTTCCAACTCAGCACATTCAGTGATTCTGTGATTCCCTGATTCTGTGATTAGAACAGCTGAGAGGAAGTGCCAATCATGGTGGAACCACTGTAGATGTTTATCCACAGTGATGGCACAAACATCTTTGCAAAAATGAGTTTCCTAGCCCATCTCAATAATTTTATTTGAAAATATAGCCAAGAAAAAAGGATTAAGGTATAGCAATGAACTTGGTATGATTGGAAAAGTAATTCAGGAAGTTTAAGATTACTCTTTCTCCCGAAACTCAACCTTATTCCACACCATCTGCCATATCTACTATGGAAGCCAAGCCATGGTGAAGTTAGGTGTGTAACATTTATGAGTACAGAATATGAACCAGATCCAGAAAACAGCTGATTCTCACAGAGGATTCTGGTCTTGGCCCCAAAATTAATATACATTTTATAGCAAACAGTCACTGAGTACAGTACAGTAATACCTCAGAAGCTTCTGCATATTCAACCTCATAAGAACATTTCACCAAATAATTTCAAGATCTACTACCTGAACATGAGGATTTGGGGATTAATAGAGAAATTTTGGATTGGAATTTAGGTATTAAATTCCACTTCTAAATTCCCATATTTTAATTTAAGCATCTTTGTGATTGAAAAGTCTCCCTGTAGGATCCAGCAGTTGAGCTTGTGCCTCAGTGTAGGAGACCAAATGGTGACACACAGAGAGTTTAATAACCATTTGTATCTTCCTGTGGTCTTGGTTTTGTAACTTCAGCATTCTTTTAACACAAGGGTGAAATATTTAAATTAGGTAGGTTTGAGTGATAAATAAAATTGCTAGAATTAAAAAAAAAAACACAAAAAAGAAGCAAAAAGTAAAATCATTACATGAACTAAATTTTAAGAGGGATTTATTTGATAATCCCATTTTATAAATAAAGGATGGGTCTCTTTTAGCTGTCCAGCATATTATCAGTTCTCTCATTAGACAGGAATATAAGACAGGGATGTTATAGTCCCCAGCTATTGCAGGCAATTTGCTAACATGGTGGTTCAAAAGGAAACCTCCTAAACAGATTATTTCTTCACAAAGATAAGGGATAGAGTACCCAATGAAGCAGAGAGATACAGTAAATGCTGAAGATGTCTAAAAGAAGGGAAGGATTTAAACCTTGTAAAGGGTCTCACAGTGAAAATGCCTGGGAGATTTCTGATGGTAGCTATAATTATAGATTAAATTAGTAACAATAATAACATTGTTATGTGTGTTTATGGACACATGTAGGAATAAGCATACACTTTCTTATGGATATTTAAGGCAAGAAGGGCTTTTTTATGCTTCCCTGTTTGGTCTGGAATATTCAGGAAATAGTTCTCCTATTTCCACTGTGGGGAAGATGATGTGAGTTTCACAGGGAATGGATGCAAGAGGGCCAGGAACCAACCCTATAAATGCTAGGTGTAGGTGGTACAATGTTTAAGAAATTTAAGCAGTTCAGAAAAGTAAAACCTCATTTATTCTTACCCAAAACGTGGGAAAACTGGGTAGAACAATGCTCAATACTTTATATCAGCCAGATAGCAAAGGTAAAAATCTATAAATAAAAAGCCCACTTGAACAGCTAGTTCATGATTAGTCTAGGTAAGCCAAGAATAAGTGGATGGCTAATTTTATTTGGTTGTGTGTCCTGGTGTTAGTATGGATACAGTTAATTTTCCTCCCAGTAACTTGTACAGTGCTGTGTTTATTCAGATGAGAACAATAACACACTGATGTTTCAGTGGTTGAACAGTAGAGTTTACTCTAGGTCAAGCACGCTTCAGTTTGTTATATTGCCCGGCCAGTGAGGAGGCTGCTGAGCACAAGAAGTAGGGAGGAGACAGAGTCGGGACAGCTGGCCCCAATGGGCAACAGGAATATTCCCTAGGATATGACGGCATATAAACTAGCGGGAAAGTTGGCCAGAAGCTGCTGCTCAGGGCCAGGCTAGGCACTGGTCAGCAAGCGATGAGCGATTGTCTTGTTCATTGCTTCTTTTGCATATGCTAATTCTTTTGTTGTTGTCAGTTGGAGTAGTAATAGTAGTAGTTATTTTGTGTCTTTATCTCAACCCAGAAATCTTACTTTTTTTTTTTTTTTTCCTGATTCTCTCCTTATACCACTTTGAAGCCAGGATGAAGAAAATGGGTGTGTGGTGTTTAGCAGCCTGCCATGCTAAATCATGACATTGGGATTTAGATGTCACCTTCTCCCAACATGGACAGCTGGTTATTATCACTAATTATGTGATCCTGAGACATAATGAATTTTTTTAATCTATGGACATCTTTAGTATATCTCATCCCTCATCCCATGCAACTTACCTTAAAATAAAAGAAAAAATAAACAACAAACAAACAAACAAAAAATCACAACCAAAAAAAAAAAACCTCAAAAAACACACAAAATCAAGTTTGTATAACCCATGCAAAAATACCCCAAATAAGTATTTCTGCAAAAGCTGATCAATTATAGAAATGGCTTATGACAGATGTTGTTTAAAGATTTACAATTTTTCTGTATGTACTATTTCACTCAATCAAGATGAATACATAAATGACTTTTTGAATTATTTAAATTGTCTTGATTTTTTTACATGACATGAAAATTGTTAGATATAGAGCTCCTATTAAAGGACATTTTCACCAGGTTTATCATTCTGAACTTGCTGCAGCAACTGCTAGCACTACCAGTGAACAGCAAAATTGAGAACGATACAGCTGTTAGGTTTTACCCTTTATCAGCCTCATGCTAATTTAATGCAACACAGAATATTATTTGCATTACTTCAAAAGTAAAAAGATGCTCCCCATGAGATTACATCACTATTAGACATTTCTTGCTCTATTATGTGTGAGTCAACACAGCATTCAACACAGGGATTGTACAAACTTCATTTGTGATAATAAACTTAATGAGCAGCACTGAGAAATGTCTGAAGAACTGAATTATGATGACATAGTATTTGCCAAATAGAGCTTTGTATTTTTTTGTATGTTGTTTCATTAAAGACACACCAGCTCTTCTGGCATGAAATTGAAAATGAGAGTACCAATGTGCATTTTAAACATCTGTCATGGCAGGCAATCACTAGAAGGGAAACAATCTCTAAAAGAGATATAAGATGCAAAATTAGAACACTCAAAGTTGTTTCTTATGCAATAAGATGGTTATAGTGTTTTGTGATGTTTTTTGTTGCCATCAGTAAAATTCCTCAGTTTTACTGTGCATCACTAGCAGGGAAAGGGAGGAGTAAAATAAGTATAGATTTATTTCATTAAGAGAAGTAATTATAATAGTCCAGTTTATTTAGTACCAGACAGAATGGCTGAAAATGGCAGTACACCAACCTAAGCGAATGGCCCCTAACTTGGTCATTATAGAAACAACCCCAGCAAAACCAAAAGAAAAAGCCTTATGAAGTTTTATATGTTCAGACTGGACTTTGCCTGGTACCCCATAATCATTATGCATCCAATCCTGATAGGAATCCTCTCGCACTGCAATCATCTAAAGTTGAAAATGTAAAAATATTTTTGGTTTTGTTTTTCATAGACGGCAACATAATTTAAAAAAATCCATTAAGGTTTGGTTTACAGCATACTTTTTTTTTTTGCTTATTGTGTGTGACAGTCTTCTGTCATTTTATTTTCTGTTTAGATATTTATAACCACACTCTCACTGTCATCCTTTTGTTCCCATTTCTGTCAGTCTGCTCTCTACACACATAAGCACATCATCACCTATTTACTCTGAATGAAATAACCAGCATGGTGGGCCTTGGGCATGTCAATAATTCATATTGCACAACAAAAAGGATTCGATAAATACTGTGATCTCTGTAAATCACCTTGAAAACTGATTATATCTAGGATGATAGAGATCAGAATGACCTGTGAAACTGCATTTGGGGACAGAAAGGTGAAAAGAGCTTTCCTAGTGTGAAGGACAAAACCATATTTTTTTATTTCTTTTGTGGAAATACTCGTGCAACTTCACCTGGTATGACTTTTTTCCATCCACTTCCCATGACCGATATTCTAATATTTCCAAATTAAATTATCCAGTAAAAAAACCCACAAACCTCCCAAAGAAACAAAAAAACCCAAAAAGCAAAAGAAACAAATAAAACTCAACAAAACCATAATATGGAGAATCATTTCAGACTGCATTGTTCACCTGTGGTTTTGATTCTGGCTGTGTACATCTCCATTTTTTCTAGTTATGTTAGCTCAGCTCCACAGAATTTTGACAAGGTTGTATGTGAAGAATTGCTGTCTCCTGTTCAATATCTTATACTTCTGAAAACTACTTACTTGTTTTCCTTCATTTGTTAAATCCATTAGCTAATTTGGTTATCACAAATTGGTCAGTGCCATGTAGAATGTGCTGAAGACTTTCTTGAGTGGAATAACACAAGGTAGTTCTTTTCTACTGAAACAGCAGAAGGTTATAGCAGATATTCAACAGTGAAAACTCTAAAGAAACAGTTGTGAATTAATGGAGCTGTGATCTGTGCAATCTGTAATGATCTTCTACAGAAACAAAAAAATTATGTGTTACAAAGTAACAATCACAATTGACACCATAAAAGTATGGTGGAATATTTTTTTAAAATTTGCTTCTCTGATACAAGGTTGAGATCATTTGGCACATGACCCTTGTTATTTCTATCTTAATCACCTCTGCCCAAGTTATAGTGATAAAGTCTTTGATCTACAAACTTTACATTTAGTCGATCACGAAATTCATTTAGTTCATTTAGTTCATCACCATCTCTGTCAAGCAAATAAAGGCCATATCTACCCTACTGCACAAGACAGCTTTCCTCTGGTTCCTGTGTCTTGGTGAACACCCAAGCCATACCCCACCTACAGATTAGGACAAATTAGCAGTATGTAAAAACCCTCTCCTGTACTCCCAGTTACACAAAAGGGGACCTCTGGAGCACAGGAGCCATCATCTCTTAAAGGAAAACAGGTTTGCCTGTCTAGGATACTAGACTTAGGAATGCAACAGCAGCAAAGGTAGTGAGAGCCCCAGAAAGCTAAAGACAAGGACTAGTGCTGAAAAGAGCCAAAACGTTCTTATTTTTCTGCATACACACTTCAAGTCTTTTGTAAGAGAGAGTGAGAGCAGGAGCACTTCAGAAGTCCAGATTTAATTACCTACAGTCTGAAAATAAATAAGGAATGAATTAAGGTGACAAAAAGCAGAAATTAATCTGTGCTATGATACAGTGAAGAACTGTAGTCTAGGGGTTGTCTCCTGTTAATAAGCTAATGATTTATACTGCTTCAAAAATTTCTGTGGTATTTCTGCAGTGCAGACTTCCCTAGTGAAGGTCTCCCATATGCATGAAATTGGAAAATATTCAGATGCTTTTTATTAAGTAAGAAAACATTTCAAAGAGGACACACTGTATCAATGTCATAGCTATATCCCTAATTTTGCTGTAATGAGATTAGTTGAAAAATAATTGCGTCCAGGCCCAAATTTGTCCTATTCAATGAAGCACAGTTATAATCATTTTTAACTTAATCTTTATCTGCTGTTTAGCATCAGATGCCAAAACACTTCTGTTATTTTTTGTTCTAATATTCCTTTGATTTTATAGTCTGACATCAGATGGCATGGCTTATCCTTTGGGTCAGTTGGGGTCAGCTGTCCCAGCTGTTTTCTGTCCCGGCATGGCTGCATGGGAAACAGGAAAGGCCTTGGCTCTGTATAAGCCCTGCTCAGCAATAGCTACAGCAGGAGTGTGTTATCAACACTTTTGTCAACACAAATCCAAAACATAGCCCCATACATATCTTCACATTTTCCTGTGAAGAAAGTTAGCCAAACTGTATTGGCCAACACCAGCACACCACTGCAAAGCGGAGACTAATATAATGCTGCACTAGCAGAATACCATTTTTTAGTGTACACCACACATGGTCTACCAGTAGTTAAGTATTTCAGACTTACTTCCTTGCTCATCTTCAAACCTGGTTAGGGAAAGCTAACAAGAGCATCCTTTTTTGCTGCTATACAACTGATAATCTTAGGGGGTTTTCTAATATGTCATTAACATAAGTAGAAGTATTTAAATAATCCTGACATGAATTTTGCAGCAAAAAATGATGAATCTAATTGTTCCATTCTTGCTTTTGTTGAAATAAAAAAAATGATACCCAGAAATTTTAATACCTCAGTTCATAAGTTTTTGCCTTCCAGTACACCAACCCATATTTTGGAACACGTAAGTACATGAAAACTGAGCTACACTGCCTCGGTATAATGCAGTTCTGGGAAGTCATCCAAATTTGGGAATGCTCTTTTATGACCAGCACATCAAAAATAGAGAGATAACTCATCTCACAGTCAACTAAGAAAAGCATATAACCAAGGATTTTGAAGCTAAGATTTTGTTTTATAAAAATGATGCAAGAGACTTTCCTGTTTCCTTACTAAGAGTGCCAGAGTTTCTATTCTTTGAAAGACCCATTTCTATTTACAGTTGGTTTATAAACAGGCAATACCGTTCAAACAGCCTTTTATGTAGCCAAGATTTCTTCTATGCAAATATTAAAGATTTGTGGACAGAAGCACAAGACAGAGTGGTGTTGTCTACTGTTTCAAATCTGCCATAGCAAAGCTGCAATTAAGCAATGTCTCATTACTTCCAAAATCTTTCCAGTCTAACAGTCTTTCTGCTTCAGTGGTTTACTGATTTCCTTTTCCTGGAATCTGAAGATTATTTGAAAAGAAATAGACAGACAATTTGTCTTTGCAGGAGGACTAGATTAGGGAAACAGTTTAGAAAGGATGAACTCTGGAAGTGGCAGATCTGAGTGTCTAAAATAATATAGAAAATTGCTTTCCAGTGATGTTTATGTTCTCTGGCTTCAAGAACATGCAGTGCAAGATGATGAGTGTCAGCAAATAAGCATGACAACTCCAAGAGGGAGTCATGAAATGGCTGTAAAAGCACCTGGTAAGTACAGCAGTACCCAGGAATCCCAGAACTTCCAAATCATGGATTTGTAACAACTGAGGAAGTAGCAAGATATTAAATGTACAGCCATTCTTTCACACATCTGCAGCAGGTTACTTGCCATAGGAAACAAGCTGCAAGTCAGGTTTTCTTGTTGTTGAACTTTCTGCCTTTCTGATATTTGTTCTTGAATGATACTCAGAATATGGTCCCACATTTCAGGTTACATTACCATTTATGGATCTTTTGTCAATGAATCACCTTAAATAATATATTTAGCTTTAGGTACAATGCACACCGATTGCCAATGGTTGTCTTAAAATCTTCTATTTAACCTTTAAGCTATTTCTTGCAACTGAATGGGTCGTTTCAAGAATAAGGTTCATTATTATACAGGTAGAAGAAAATAATTTAATCTTCTAGAGTACAATTTTCTCTGTGCATATCACCCCTCTCAGAAGTTGAAATGCACCACACAGTTTTTATAATTTTTGCTAGTAATTGAATGATAAAATCCAGGCTTAATTACAGAGAATAAAGTCCTCCAAAACCATAAAGGAACAAAAGTCACAAGCACTCTATATCTAAATATTTTGGAGCAATATATTGAACATAATACACACACACACAAAATCCAAAATCCAGTAACCTCCAATAAAGATAAAATCTGTGTTCTTTCTTTGGAGAAGTTTAATAGAATAGAAAAGAACAAAACAGTCGGATGAACTTGATTCAAAACATCATTCAGTTCTTGTCATGGAGTTTAAATTAAATTCAAATCAATTTTTGATCTCATCTTCCCATCACATTTTGTGAGGGCATTTTGAACCTGAGGCTAAAATTGATGGAACCAACAATTTGTAGAACAACTTGCGTTACCTTTAAGAAGGTTCGTGCATATCAAAACAATCAAAAGATAAAAGGCTAAGGCCAGAGATAGACAGGAGAAAAAGGTAACAGGGCAAAAAGCTGTGTATTTTCTGTTCTTTGGGAGTGTTGTTTTCATGTTAAATTTCATCTCCCAAATATAAATGTCATTCAAAATATTGAAATGATGGACAGGTAATGAGAAACAGTGCCCTGGGAATATGACTAAAGCAGGAATTGAGGTAGGACAAGGCAAGGAGAGGAAGAGAAGAGAGGGAGCGGGGAGAGGAAGCATGGGAAGGGAAGGGACGGGAAGGGACGGGAAGGGAAGGG